>PVIU01001252.1:134080-227136 GCA_004026605.1 Ondatra zibethicus
AAAAAAAAAAAAGGACAAGGTTTTGTTGTGTATCCTAGGTCTACCTTAAACTCATGCAGCCCTCCTGTCTCCTGATTGCTGGTATTACAGGCCTGCTCCAACACGCCTGGCTTACTGCAGGCCTGCCTTGATAGCAGCTAGGGTTGGTGTCAAGGTTGCTATCACAGTTCTGTGCTTTAATGTACTAACAAATACAGACCGAACTATAGAAAGGTGCCCTGAGCTTGTCTTGGGCATGCCCAGTGGTCCACAGTGCACACTGGCAGATACTGCTGTAGTGAATGATGCCATGCTGAACAGAGACTGGAGTCAGGGGACATGTGACCCAAAGTTATAGCTTCCAGCTGGATCAGAACCCCTCAGAGGCAGAAGTATAAATACCCTGACAGTGTGGTCCAGACCTGGCGGGTAAGCATGTCTTCCTGCAAGGAGGCTGCTGATCAAAGTTTAAACTCCAAGGCACACAGTCCAGAATAAAGCAGGTATACAGAGGCTCAAGGGAACAGTCTGGGCAGGGAACAAGGAACTCATTGGAACAAGGTGGATTAGAAGGAACAGCTGGGGCAGAGAGATGAGATCAGTAGGTGACAGGAAGGACCCTGTTGGTGGCATATGGAGATGAGGCCAGATGGGCTTTTCCAGGGGCTCTCACATGTGCTTCTCCTTTCTGGGACTGTGGCAGTGTCTTTACGTGGGGTGTTTGGTAACAGTTAGTTCCTCTTTCAGGGGACAAGCGCTTCGAGTGCGCCCAGTGTCAGAAGCGCTTCATGAGGAGTGACCACCTCACCAAACATTACAAGACCCACCTAGTCACGAAGAACTTGTAAGACCAGCTGAAGCAGGAGGCCCTGAAGATGGAATCCCCGTCTAATTGGCCTGGGTCTGTGGTGGACAGGTGCCCACAACTGCCCTGGCGGCCCTCACCCCACTCCTGTTCTGTGGCTGTGTCCCCACAGGGAGGGGCTCTACTCCTGTGCTCTCCTCCTTCCATAGGCCCTTCCCTTCTCATCATGAGCTCCTGGCCTGCCCAGGCTATGCACACTGGCCATGCCCAATGAGACGTTCTAAACCAGGACGCGTGGGGACCCTTATTTCCAAAGGAAAAACATGCATTTCACTCCGTCGAGGAGCAAAGTGAGCCCCCTATCCTAACCCATGCCCTGCCCCAACACTGCCGGAGTCCCATTGTGCCATGCCCCCCCAATCCTCTGCCTTCTTGTCCCCCTCAATTACCTCTCCTGGCCGTTAGGGACATCCCGGGGCCCTGTATCCAGCCTCCCACTGGCTCCCACCTCTGCGGAGGGTTGGGAGGCTGCCTCCACTCCACTGCCCAGCCCCTGCCATGGCTCTCCTCCAGACATTCCAACTTCCTATTTGAAAGGTCAGATGCCGGCAGACTCCTCCCACTCCTTTTTCTATGGAGAACTGTTGCCTTATACTCGGACTTCAGATGATGAACACTGTGTATGTGTGTGCTTTAAAGACATTTTATTTAATTGCTCCCTTCTTCCTTTCTTTACTAGCCGCCTCCCCTCACCTGCGTTCAGTTTAGGGTTTTGGGGGCAATGCTGAGCATAGGAGTTTTTTTTCTCACTAACAATTTTTTTCTAAATGACACAACATTTCAACTCAGATCTGGACTCACATGGAAACACCTTCCATTCTGACTCCTTCCACACCCTTTCATCTCGTCACCCTACCTGCCCGAGCTCTATTGTGTACAGTGTATATTGTATAATAGACGATTGTGTCTACGACATGTTTTAAAAAAAAACATATTGCTTGTTATTTTTGAGGCTTTTAAATTAAACAAAAATCCAACTTTATTTTTCGTTGTAACTGCTTGAGGATGTTTTATTAATTAAGTGACAGATTTGTTATCCTTTATTAACGATGTATTTTGTTGGTCAGTGCTGGGCTGACAAAAATTTTTCTCGCTAATAAATTTAGTTGCCCGAGGCAAAGTCTGCTCTTGGCAGTCGGGCTCCCTTTGTCTGTTCCTTCAGAGGCCCCACCGAGGGGACTCCTGAGGAGGGAGCCGCACTCTCAACTTACCCTCCTAGCCCTAGCAAGTTCAAACCATAGCCCCAAAGGAGAGGAGTGCTTGGAACACCTCTGGGGACTTCTGGAGCAGGACTTCCGGAGCCCAGAGATTAATGCAGATGTCTCTGTTTTTCTTCTCCACTAACCAGTCTTGCATCAGCCACAGACAAATCCTAGAAGGGACTTCCTGAGCTGGTGAACTAACTCCTCTATCCTGCTCCAGCCCTGGAGGAAGGCGGTTGCCTCCTAGTCCATAAAAAGCTAGCAGAGGAGTTAAGAACCTTGGCTTGGGGCTGGAGAAATGGCTCAGAGGTTAAGAGCACTACCTGGTCTTCCAAATGGTCCTTAGTTCAATTCCCAGCAACCACATAGTAGTTCACAACCATCTGTAATGAGATCTGGTGCCCTCTTCTGGCCTGCAGGCAGAACACTGTATATATAATAAATCTTTGGAGAAAAAAAAAACCTTGGCTTACACCAAACAAACACAGTTCCCATCGAGTGAGAGGTCTTCCCACTGTGGGGGACCAAGCAGGCTTTTCAGGGTCAGCAGCTAGAGGCCCAGCTTTTCCTGAGAGAAGACCCTGACTAGCTTTGGGTTCTGCTTCTCTTCTGTCCCCTGGCCCCGCCCCTCAGAGAGGACAGCTGGTTGGCCATGCCTGTTGTGTTCGGGACTTTTTCATCTTGACTGAACTACACACAAGTCATGGGTTGTGATTTATTCAGATTTGAAACGCGTTTGTGTGTAAGCCAGGCTGAAGGAGGAAGCTAGTCTGCCTCAGACACTTAGACAACTGGACACTTTGTGCTTACCCTCAGACCAGCCAGGACCGCAGCTCTGAGTGGCGAGACTTCTGCGCTGGCCTTTCCCTTGCACTCCAGCCTTGTCGCCAGCCACCTGCACTAGCCAACAGCTTTTCCCCAGAGCCAGTCAGCCCCCACATAGCTGAAAAATATAAAGGACAAGGATCACAGTTGGATCTGGGCTGTCTGCCCTTAATCACTTCTCTGTCGGCAGAGGGTGCCCCTTGCTGCCTATTCTCAAGCCCTGTGGGCATTATTAGACCAACAGCTGGATCAACCCTGGCACAGAAGCCTTATTAGCCCATCAGCCTGCATCTCAGCCCTGGCGGCTGGGGAAGAAAGGTCTTGCTGTGTTCTGAATCCTGGGTAGTGCAAAAAACCAACTGACCACTTTCTGTCACACACTGACCACTTTCTGTCACACACTGACCACTTTCTGTCACACACTGACCACTTTCTGTCACACACTGACCACTTTCTGTCACACACTGCCTCAGGCTTTCCCTCCAGCTGGCTCCTTGGCCTCCTTTGTAAACAGGACGGTATTAGCAGGGCGCATGCCTTTAATCCCAGCATTCAGGAGACAGAGGCGGGTGGATCTCTGTGAGTTTGAGAGGCCAGCCTGGTCTATTGAGTGTAGCCAAGGCTACACAGAGAAACCCTGCCTCCAAAAAACAAAGACAACAAATGATGTCACTGCACAGCTAGAAGGAGCAGTCTGGTATAAGGGAGTTCCCTTCTCGGGGAGACACGCAGATATACAGGCTGTGGCATTCTATCCCTGTCTCTCGTGGGATGCCTGGAATGTTTTGTTTTGTTAAAAATTTACTATGTAAATTATCCGTAGGGGTGTGTGTGTGCATGAGAGCATGTGCCCATGCGGGTAGGTGTCCTCAGAGGCCAGAGGCATCACATCCCCTGGAGCTTGAGACACAGACAAGTTGAGTCCACACGCGAACTGAATCCATGTCCTCTGGAAGAGCAGCAGGTGCTGCTCTAAACCACTGGGCCATCTCTCCAGCCCCTGTATGCTTGAGTTTTAAAAGGAAGAGAACATGTTCTACCTAGCATGAGATCAAGGAGTAGAAAGTCTCCTACCTGGGAAGATGGCTCAATGGGTAAAGTGTATGCTATGCAAGCATAAGGACCTGAGTTCGATCCTACATAAAAAGCCAGCCCAGGAGGGCTCAGTGGTTAACTTGTATTGGTTGCTTTTCCAGAGGACCCTGGTTCAATTCCCAGCACCCACATGGCAGCTCACAACTGTCTATAACTCCAGTTCAGACATACCCTCACGCAGACATACATATAGGCAAGACATCAATGTACATAAATGAAAAATAAATCACTAAAAAAAAAGCCAATCCTGGTGGTATGTTTATCATCCCAGTCCTGGGAGATTCAGAGATAGGCAGATCTCTGGGATTGGCTAATCAGCCAACCCCAGTCTAGCCTAATTGGTCCAAGAAAGAGAGCCTGTCTCAAAAACCAAGGTGGATGTCTCCTAAGTAAAAACATCCAAAGGTGACCCCTGGCCTGAGTATGTTTGCACTTGTGCAAATACATGAGCACACACACAAACCAAAGGTTCAGTGGCAAATGGCCCCTTGTCTGGCTTTCAGCCATCCTATATCTGAGAGATGCAGTGACCAAGGCTATTGTGCCTATTCTACTCTGAGCAAAGGACCTCCACCAGATACTTGAAGGGGCTCCTGACGACTAGGTACAGCCACCCTAAGAGGTTTAGGGGCCTCTACAACCCGAGCATGGCTGCTCCTTTGCGAGTTCCTTTCTTAGGTCATCTGTACCAGGGCTCCCCCTCGTGTCCTTGCGTCTCTGCTCCCCTCACGGGAAACACTGCAGCTCTTCAGCCCAGACACCAGGATTACTTCCTGGAGAAGGGGAGGAAAGACCTACTTCTTGTAGGCAAACCCAAGCAATGGACTGCTTCATTTTGTTTCCTTTTGACTTTCTGAGACAATCTTACTAGATAGCACTCAAGGGAGCCCTGAACTCAAGATTCTCCAACCTCAGCCTCCTGAGTGTGGGGTCTCTAGGCATGTACCACTACACATAGGGGGTTTTCTTTTTCTTTTTTTTCTTTTTTCTTTTTTTTTCTAGACAGGGTTTCTCTGTGTAACAGCCCCTGGCTGTCCTGGAACTCACTCTGTGCTCTGTAGACCAGGTTGGCCTTGAAGTCACAGAGATCCTCCTGCCTCTACACCCCGAGTGCTGGGATTAAAGGCATATGCCACCACTGCTCAGCCTCCTCTTTTTTAAAACAGATTTTTTTATTTTTATGTGCATGAGCATTTTGTCTGCATATATGTATCTGCACCATATGCATGCAGTGCCCACAATAGCCAGAACAGGGCATTGGATCCCTGGAACTGGAGTTCTGGACAGTTGTGAGCCACCAGGTAGGTGCTGGGAACCAAACCCCAGTCCTATGCAAGAGCGGCCAGTGCTTTCTCTCCAGCACTTTTTTTTTTTTTTTAAAACGTAGCAAGCCTTCCTTCAAACTCCCCCATCGATCTTTACAATGTCTTTCTAGTGCCTGTCATTAGCTGCTCTTCTTGTCACTGCAACCAGTTTCCTGAGCTTAAGCAAGGATTAATTTTGGCTCAGGATAGAATCCGTCATGGTAGGGAAGCTAGGTGTGTGGAATGCTGGTCACTGAATCTATAGTTAGGAAACAGAAAGAGATGAACCCCACTGCTCAGCTGGCTTGCTCCCGGCACCATTTTTCATCAGTCTAGGACCCTAGCCCAGGATGGGTCTTCTCTGGTTACCTTCACATGATTCTTACTCTAGCCAAGTTAGCAAAGATTAACTACTACCCTCATCAACTGTGCTCGAACACATCGCTTTATAGCATCCCACCTCTGGCCCCGATAATATAAAATGCATCTAGTCCATCTCCAAGTCTCCGCAGTCTTAACAGTCTTCACACCAAACATCGACACAGTCTCTCCTGAAGCCCAGGAAACCTCTTAACTGTGAGCCTCTGTGAAACAAACAGCAAGCAACGCATTTCCAGCATACACACTACAAATGCCCTCGTTCTAAGCCAAGGAATGAAGCACAAGGAAAGGTCAGACCGAAGCAAGACTAAGGCAGAGAAAACCTGAAGCTTGCCTGGCCATGGTGGCGCCCACCTTGAATCCCAGCACTCAGGAGGCACAGGCAGGTGGATCTCTGCTCAATGTCAGCCTGGTCTACAGAGCGAGTTCTAGGACAGCCAGGGCCACACAGAGAAACCCTTTCTCGAACCCCCCCCCCCGAAACAAAACAATTCCCTGAAGCTCCATATCTGGCATCTGGGACTCTTGGTGGCATCAGCTAGGCTCGAACAGTCTTAGGTACCCCTGCCGCTCCAGTTCTGCTGCCTAAATCACACATAACTTCTCTTTGCAGCTTTTCTCAGCAGACGTCCCATGGCGCTAGAATCTCCAGTATCCTGGGGTCTCCACTGCATTGTAGGCTTCACCTTCCTAGCTTCATATGGCAGCTTCTCAGGGCCTCCTTCCAACCCTACCACACAGCGCATGGTTTCAGCACCTTCAGAAACACTGATGGAAGTCGCCATGACCCAACAGCCCTTGCATTTTGCATGCCAGCAAAACCACATGGACAGGGCTGCCAAATTATGCTCTAGATATCATCTGGCCCTCTTCTGCCACAGCTGCCATGGGGCTCTGTGCAGTTGGCGACCTGGGTAAACACTTCCCAAGCAGCATTCCCAGTTCAAGCGTTCTCCTTTCAAATGAATGTACATTTCCTAAGTTGGAGCCTTCGGTGGTCAGGCTTTTGCCCTCAGGACACCTTCCCTATGGCAGAAAGAGGTTTCTCTAGTTAATGTAACAGATTGTCTGAGTTGTTCTATTGCTGTAAAGAAACACCATGATCAAAGCAATTCCTATAAAAGAAAGCATTTAACTGGGGGCTGGCTTATGCTTTGAGAGGGATTAGTCCATGACCATTATAGCAGGAAGCAGACAAGCATGTCTTTCGAGTAGTAACAAAGAGCTTTCCATTCTGATCTGCCTGATCTGCAACAGGCAGAGAGAGAAACTGGGCCTGATGTGGGCTTTTGAAACCCACCCTAGTGGCACACCTCCCCCAACAAGGCCACACCTCCTAATCCTTCCCAAACAGTTCCACTAACTGGGGCCCAAACATTCAAATATATGAGCTTATAGAGACCATTCTCATTCAAATCATCAGTTTATCCAGTTCATGGAACAATTGCTTTCTCCTTTCTCTGCATCTGCCCCATTCACAATTTAAAACTTATTCATCTCCTTTTTTTCAACAAACTGAACATTTTTTTCATATATTTCTGACCAAGAGTAGTAAGCATGTTATGTTTATCTTAAACTTTCCTCTGCCAAATATCTTTGTGTGTGGGGGGGTTGGTTGGTTATTTATTTATTTAGAGCTAGGGTTTCTCTGTGTAGCCCTGGCTGTCCTGGAACTCACTCTGTAGACCAGACTGGCTTCAAACTCACAGAGATCTACCTGCCTCTGTCTCCAGAGTGCTGGGATTAAGGTGTGCGCCACCACTGCCCAGCTCTGCCAAATATCTTTAAGAAAAAGATTTTATTTTATTTATTATATATACACTGTTCTGTGTGTATGCTTGCCTGCACACCAGAAGAGGGCATCAGATCTCATTTTAGATGGCTGTGAGCTGGGAATTGAACTCAGGACCTCTAGAAGAGCAGCCAGTGCTCTTAACCTCTCAGGCCATTTCTTCAGGCTTCTGCCAAATATCTTATTCCGTGCCCTTTGAATTCAGTCTCATTTATGTTTTCAGGACATGGGCAGAAAGCAGGCAGATTTCATTTATTTTGCTATATAGGAATGGTCTCTAGCCCAGTTTCCTTGCCTCTGCTGACAACCCATAAGCATGTACCCTGTCTGCCTATTGGCGTTCAGTCATCCACACTCTGCTGAGTGTCTACTGTGTATGAGAAGCTTCTCTAGCCTCCTGCTCTCTTACATGATGGAAAGGGGTCCTGGTCATCAATCTGCACCCTTGCCCCCACCTTCCTCTGAAGCCTCACATACTTTAACCTGTCTAAATTTAGTTTCAAGCCAGGTGTGGTGGCACATGCCTGGAATCCCATCACTCAGGAAACAGAGGAATGAAGGCCAGGAATTAAGAGCTAATCATGGTTATATAGTGAGTTCAAGGCTAGGCTAGGCTGCATGAGAGACCCTGTCTAAAACAGTTAAACAAACAAATAAGCAAATAAATAAATAATAAAAAATCGAGTCTTTCCCTAGGCTAGGAATGTAACTCAGTCAGTAGAGTATTTGGCCAAAATGCCTGGGTTCAACCCTAGCATTGCAAAACAAAGGAACAAACCTATTCTCTTCCTAACCTGCCTGCTCCAGAAGAATTGGACAAGTTAGCTAAGATCAGGCCATGAGGTGACCTCTTGTGCTGTTGTCTGAGGTTTCTGTCCTGCTCGGGTCCTGCAGCCGTTAAGTCCCAAAGAAATCACACAGAGGTCTACATTAATTATAAACTGATTGGCCCATTAGCTCAGGCTTCTTATTAACTCTTATAACTTATATTAGCCCATTATTCTTGTCTATGTTAGCCACGTGGCTTGGTACCTTTTTCGGCGAGGGAGTCACATCTTGCTTCTTCTGTGGCTGGGTCACGACTGCAGAAAGAGCTTTCCTCTTCCCAGAATTCTTCTGTTCTCGTTGCCCCACCTCTGCTTCCCGCCTGGTTATCCCACCTATACTTCCTGCCTGGCTACTGGCCAATCAGCGTTTTATTAAAATATAATTGACAGGGTACAAACCATCGATCCATAGTACTTCCCCCCCTTTTTTTAAAAAAAAAAAAAAACCAAAAACTCTAAATCTAATATCCTTTGTTTAGCTTTCCTCCTGACCATTATCCATAATAACTTGTAACCAACATTCTAAACAAAGGAAAATATCCATAGTCCATTTTTTGGGAATGTGGGCATAGTTTTCCAGGCTACTTCCTGTTGGTTAGGGACACTGATAATCTTATGGGGACCTAAAGAAAATTTATAATTATGATCAAGTCCTGACTGGAGTATCCTGTGAGGCTTGATCATCTCAGGCAGCGGTCTTTGAACTGTTCTGGATGTAGAACTCAGACATCTGGGCCATCCGCTCCTATCAGAGATTTCTCAGGGGGGTCTTCCTTGATCAAACCTGATTTTTCTTAATTCAGAATGAATCCACACCTTCTCATTTCCTGTAGAAACAAAAGCAAAACCTCTTCTCCAAGGTAACATACCTTTTGATTTCAATTTTGAAGTCAAGGTATTTTCAAAATAGCTATCTTGAATTAATTCAGCAGCATTTGTAAACAAATATCTTTTAGCAGCTGTTGCTCCTTCCTCAGCATTCAAACAATTCAAAGAGAGCATAATAACATACAGTACTGAGACTCTGTGTGTTTTTCATCTTTACATGGCTTTATTTTAACCTCTATTTTATTTTTATTTTTTGGCTTTTTGAGGCAGGGTTTCTCTGTGTATCTTTATCTTGGAACTCACTCTGCAGACCAGGCTGTCCTTGAACTCACAGAGATCCGCCTGCCTCTGACTCCCAAGTGCTGGGATTAATGGTATGTGCCACAACACCCAACTACTCTCTTTAAGGACTTTACCCTTTTTTCTTTTTTCTCCCAAGCCTATATATATTTTTAAACAGACTGTAAACTATTTAGAGGTTTTCTTCATCTGAATCTATCTTTACTGTATGTCTCTCTTTTTTTCTGACCACACGAGTCTTTAATTTGCCAAGCAATATGGCTAGGATTAAAGCCCTGGCTTTGATGGTTGGATCCAACCCATTCTTTAGCTTTCTGAGATTCCAGCCTCATGGTGGAGGTACCGGCTGTAGCCATGCTTATTGCCACAACTCTATGATGTTTCAAGGTCCCTGCCACCACCAAAAAGCATGCCATCAGCTTTTCATCAACACCATTTAAGTGTTTTATGGCAGGACCTCTTAAAAAAGCTGCAAGGTTTTGCAGCTAAAGCTGAGTCAGGAGGCCTCTCTTAAATGAGATGTGCTTGCCTCTAGCAAGCAGAGCAAACCCGAGAAATTGCTGCTACCAAGAAGCCATGCTTAACTCTGTTCCCAGGCTCTCTCAGGTTTCCTGTGGATGCACTTGTCCACACGTTGGGCACCATTCTGTCCCCTGTCTCATTGTGCCTCTTCATTCCTTCATTCAGTCTCGAAGGCTGCAGGGTCAGAAGGGCTCCATCCATCCTCCCTCAAGCAACAGGTCTTGGAGGTACTCACTGCAGTGCCCACTCCAGGTTCCTCTCAGGCTGCGCATCTTATACATTGTCCTCCACAGACAGGATGGTTTCATTCACCAGGCCAAGGAGCCTTCAGGGCACTGGCCCAAAGCTTATCCACTAGTGATGTGGGGGACGTCAGAGTGAGGGACACCCTGGGCTCTCTAGCTAATGGTAGGGAAATAACCTAGGGGCAGGCATTCATTCACACACACACACACACACACACACACACACACACACACACACACACGGACACACACACGTACATGTGTACTCACACACGCCTACCTGCAGATCTCAGATAGACAGAGACCACCATCTCAACATCCTTTACTCCAGGCAAAAGTAAAGGCTACAATGACAGAGGCTTTTGCACACGATCCTTACATAATGCCTCCCTGCCCAAGGTTGACCACATCTCTGTCATATCTGCAGAACAGCCTGCCGTTGTTACCAGAGCAACGGGGATCCCTTTATTAACCTGAACTACAAAGCTGCCTGAAGAAGGAACAGAGCCAGGCCGGGGATGCAGGCCATAATTGCAACTACTGGGAAGACTGGGCTTGAGGAGGACTGAAGGCTAGCCTGGGCTACAAAGTGAGTTCAGATCAGTCTTGGCAACTCAGTGAGACCCAGAATAAAAAGTAAAAGATGGTGAAGGATGTAGTTCAGCAGGAGAGAGCTTGCCTACCATGAACAAGGCCCTACCTAGGTTCAATCCCAAGTACCTAAATATTTAAAGGAACAACACCTCTAGCCAGTGTGAGAAGACGTGCTTGTATTCCCAGCATTTGGGAGGCCGAGTCAGGAGACTGCCATGGATTTGGGACCAACCCTGTCTATATAGTGAGTTAGATACTGTCTCAACACCCCCCACCCTGACCTCCCCTCAAAAAAATCACCCAACCAACTTCACAATTATGGTAGACCACACAGTAACGGCCTATGGAGGAGAGTTGGCTAACATCAACGAGCTGACTAGGCCCCTGAGGGTCCAGAGACAAAGGCCTGGGCAGAACCTGCCAGCCACAACCTGCCTTTCTTCTACTCATTGTTTCACCTGGCACAAAGTAGCCAAATTCCTGCTCAGGGGAATATAGACTGTGGAGATGTAAATCAGGATGAGATCGCTCCTGCCTCAGGTCTGAGATGTGAGTTGACCAAAGCCTCTCGGCTCTTTTCCACTTCTCAAATTTATTCATTTACTTTTACATTCGCTCTCTCTGTGTGCGCACGCGTGTGTGCGTGTGTCCACCTGCCATGAAGCATGTGGATGCTAGGAGGCAATTTGGAGAAGTCACGCTCCTTGTATCACGTAGGTCCCAGCGACTGAACTCAGTTTGTTAGGCTTAGAGGCAGGCACCTTCATCTACTGGGCTACCTCTCTAGCCCTTGATGGAAATCTTTGGGGTCAAGGTGAAATTAAAGGGAACTGTAGCCATCACAGGCCAGGTAGCAGCTGCACACAGAGGTCAGAGGAGGACACTACGTGTCCTCTTCCCTTGAGACAGGGTGTCTCACTGAACCTGGACATGTCCTTTTTCCTTTCAGATGAGCATTTCCTGAGCATGTCTGTGGGCTAAGATTTTTAGATGGAGCCACAGAAGCCACGTAATCTCCCTCACCCCACCTCAGAGAAGCTCCCAGGCTCATGGACAATACCAGCCACATTGGATGAAGATCACAGACCAGGTAGGGAAGCCATCTTGATGCAGGAGGAAGGGCTTAGCCACACAGCCCCACAGGCAGGGCACTGATAAGGTCAGGCCTCCCCAAGTCCCACCCACAGCAAGCCCCTAAGAGGTCAGAAGCGCTGGGGATCCTGATAAACTGCTCTGGCAGGAAGCCAGCCTTCATCTTTCCAGGAGCCTTGTTGCTCTAAGCTGAATTCACCTAGGCCAAGAATTCCTGAGCTTAGTTCCCAGCCCACCCTGCTGTTCTGGGACAGACCCTCCCCTGCTCCCTCCTGGAGAGCTCGAGATGGTACCATGCCAGCATCATTTCACCATTGTCCCTAATTCCAAGTCGCTCTTCTCATACAACTTCAGTTCCTACGGCTTTCAGTGCCATTTTGGAGGCTCATGACCTCGAACTGTTATCATCAGCCTCTCCTCTAGGCTCCAGCTTCCATTTTCCATCTGGGCCAAACACAAGTGTCCCATAAACCCTCAACAGCTCTGCTGATGAATTCATCTGCCCCCCCAATTTCTCCAACCGATAGGTAGCAGCAGCATCCACCCATACATCCTGAAGTCAGTCCTGGTGAGCTGATCCCCTCTCCACACTCCCTCTCAATATTTATGCATTAGCCACGCCGCTGCCCCCACCCCTCACCTCCACCTTCCATTTTAATAACTCTATAGCTGTTCCCAGACGCTTCCTGCCACTGGTCTCATTCTCCCTTCCTTGTCGTCCACTTGGTCACCAGAGCCGGGTTCCAAAATACAAATCCAATCGCTAAAATTTAAAAGAAAAACCAGCATCATGCAGTGGTGGCACACACCTTTAATCCCAGCACTCAGGATTAAAGGGAGGCAGATGCAGGAGAGAATACCTGAGTTCGAGGCCAGCCTAGTCTACAGGGGCAGTTCCAGGACAGCCAGGGCTACAAAGAGGAGTGTAGTCTCAAAAAGCAAAAAAAAGCAAAAAGAAAAACCAGCTAAGTATAGTGGTGCACGCCTTTAATCCCAGCACTTGGGAGGCAGAGGCAAGAGGATCTTTATGAGTTTAAGACCAGCCTGGTTACCAGAATGAGTTTCCAGGACAACAACAAACAAGAGCAAAATAGTGAGACTCAGTCTTGAAGGAAAAAAGAAAACGAAAGAAAGAAGCAATAATCTCATCAGACAATTGAATGAAAAGGTAGTTTAAAAAAATAAATAAAAGTGATGCATGACTTTAATCCAGTACTAAAGAGACAAGAGGCAGGAGTTTGTAGTCAGCCTGATTTACATAGCGAGACAGCAAGTTCCAAAATAGTCAGAGTTAAATAGTAATAAACTGTCTTGTCTTTAAAAAAAGGGGGGGGACTTTGGAAGCAAACAGTCAAGAAACAGCCCCTGAACCCCAAACTTCTCAGCTTCATCCTGAGAGAGCAGCGTAGTTCTCTGTGAAACGCAATGCAATTTTGCAAGACCTTGCTTGGCTTGAGTTAGGCCTCTCTCAAGAAAAGAAGAACACTAAAAAGTTGGATGCAGCACCAATACGAAAATGCAGTGCCCGTTCCAAAAATACTAAAGGAAGCACCAGCCACAGCTATTCTGCCGCTGGTTACACAACCGCAGGGCAGCTTTGTGGTTCAGACCCCAAATCCCACCAATCAGAAACACACAACACAGGCCTGTTTGTTAACTTCAAGACAAAGGGAAAACATAGAAAAGGAGTCCACAGCAAACTTCCTAGATAAATGCCAAGGAAGGGAGAGGCTGTCAAACCCAGCGATCCCCCCACCCTCCTGGTTTGCATTTGTTTTTATGGTGGTGGGGAGGAAAGCATTTTGCCACTGAATTACATATCCAGCCTTTAATGAAGTCTTTCTTTTTTCTGGCTTTTCTGTAGACCAGGCTGGCCTTACACTCACAGAGATCTGCCTGCCTCTGCCTCTGAGTGCTGGGATTAAAGGCGTGTGCACAAATTCTTGCTAAACCTGCTCAGGCTGGCCTCAAACTCATGATCCTTCTGCCTCAGCCTCCCAGGCTCACAGGCACATTCCGCCACTCCTATCATACCTGCTCCCCCCACCAAGTGATCTTAAACAAACAAACAAAAAAAAACACCTACCACAAAATTAGGCTCTTGGCTCCACAATGATCATAAAAAATGAGAGCCACTATGTCTAAAGGGTGGGCTTCACTCACTACCTTCACAGGGGTCTTCAGCAAGGAGCCCAAGTCCCTGCCTGTGCATCTCTCCTGTTTTTCACTCCTTGCCTCCAGCAGCATCACACCGCTCCAAGGTCCCAGGTACATCTTCTATTACCGGCCACCTTCCCTCTTCCTGACACCTGTTCCAAGGCCCATCTGGCAAATACTCCTTAAGAGAAATCTATTGTCAGTTCCTCCGATGAAGTCTTTTTGGACTGGCTGTCCCCTTTGATTCTGTTTTCCTTTGCCTAACAGAAACGTGACCACCTGCAATTCTCTCTGGCTCATAGGTCCGCCCCACTGTGGACAGGAGCCATGCTGCCTTCACTTTGGCAACAGTGAGACCTGGCTCAATGCCTGGCCCAAAGGTAGTCGATAGCACACGGTTATCAGATGGATACAAAAATACACATCTCATGGGACTTCTTTTTTGGTTTTTGAGATGCTTTGTAGACCAGGCTGGCCTCAAACTCACAGAGACACACCTGCCTCTGCCTTCCAAGTGCTGGGATTAAAGGCGTGCGCCACCACCACCACAGGCTTCACAGATTTTTTTTTTTTTAAAGGCAGGGGTCACTATATAGCCAAGTTGGATCTCACGATCCTTTCACCTCATTCACCCAAATGCTGGAGTCACAGGTGTGTGGTACCACACGCAGCTCATGTTCTTGTCTTTACAGTCTTAGCCTATAAAACTCGAGCTCCAACGGACGTGTAGCCAGTGGAACCGTCCAAAGAACACTAACGGCTACTTAGGTCAACTGCAAGGGCCAGAAAACTGTCTCCATCATGTTCATGGGAGAAACAATGATAGCCCCCAAAATGCCAACCGGTGAAGAACCCACAGACTCATACAACTGAGCTATGTCTTTGTCGAGACAGGATCTTATGGGGTCCAGGCTAGCTCACACTTGCTATGTAGCTAAGGCTGGCCTTCAACTGAGTATGGAGATTACATATAGACACACAGCACTACAGGCCCAGCAAGCTTCGTCTTGTTTCTGTACAGCAGATTCCATTGGTTCAAGCTGTGAACATAGGATGGCGGGTTCCGCAGACATAAGCCCGCCAAGAAGTTCCTTACCTGACACAGTTCTAGGTGCCTGTCTAGATGGCTTGCTCCTGTGGTTCCCATTCCAGATGCTGGCAGACACCAGGGCTACAGTCATCTCCACACCTGCTTCTCAGTCCTACATCTACAGCCTGAAATCATTTTGCAGGCTCCCGTCCCCTGTATCCTCAGCTGGCTATTGCTGGCATTGACTATGCACTATGCCTCCCCACTACCTAGGAAGGAAATGTGAAAAAGGGGAAATAACCGAGATGCAAGAGGCCTGGGAGAGGGGCAGTCCTTCCATCTCTTAGAGCAGCGGCTAGTATGTTTTATCCATCGCCCAGGGATAGGATGCGCTGAGCCCAGCCCACCCCTAAGGGAAACGAGGCAGGAGTGGATTCCAAGGCGTAGGTCAGGGGTAGCCTGATCGCAATTTTCCCTCTTCTTTCTATTCAGCTGCCTCCCTTCTCACCTCGCAGTCTTCCCCATGACACCAGAGCATCTTCCCAGTCCCCAGAATACCATCCCACCCTCACGGTCCTCAACACCTGTCCTATGTGGTCCACAATCCGTTTCTACCTTTCCTACTCTCAAGCCACAATCTTTTCCCTCAACCAGACTACCCCTTTTTTCTCCATGTCCCCATCACCTTGCCTCAGAGTCCGGCCCTAATGCTTTATCTCCTTCCCAGTCTACCAACCTCCGCTTCCAGGAGGTGCTTCCTGCCCTAGGCGCTTTTATCAGTAGCCCAGCCACTTAATGCAGACCACTCCTCTCCAGCTCCCGAGACTTCGCCCCGCCCCCGCCTTGGCTGCAGCGGTCCCTATACCTTTAACAAACCTCCACGTGCGTGTTAACGGCAGTGACAGCATTTCCTTGTCTCTCTGCTCCGTCCCTGGAGGCGCATTCCATTGGCTGCTGAATTCCTCTGTTCTCGTTCTAATTGGTCTCGCTTCAGGAAACTCAAACCAATGAGCTCTCCGCGTCGGTCTCCCTGCTCTGATCCTGGACAGCTATAGGCTGTCCTGGCATCTGGCTCCGAGAATTTAGAACTTGTTAGCTTCTTAGTCTGGGCTGCTAGCTAATTCTTCCCAGGCTAGACACCCAGGCTAAGAAATTGGTTCCGAACCCAGAGGAACCCAGGACCAGGCGACGCAGGGTCACGTGGCCGGCTGCCTACATGACGTACGGGCTGCTGAGCGTCAGCGTGACGTTCAGGCGACCTTCGAAGTGGCCAGGCTACCTCCGTCACCTGTGCTGTCGGGGTGCTGTCATGGACCTGGGACCTATGCGCAAGAGTTACCGCGGGGACCGAGAGGTGCAGCCACTGACGCCGGGGCACGAAAAGGGGGTGTTCCTGAGTCATCTACCAAGGGGTTGGACGAGCGCCTTGGGGCTTCAGGGGCCACTCACGGGGCAACAGGATTTAGGGATCACTCTGATGGGAGAAGGTTGTTTCAGAGACAACTGGGGAGGAAAGCGTGGGATAAAGATGTGTCATAGACTGTCATGAGGGGCACTGACTTCAGAACCCACCTGTGTTGGAACCCAGCTTTTTTTCCCCACCATATAACCTTGGGCAATTTATCCTCTCTGGGCCTCAGTTTACTAATCCGTAAAGTGATAATACTGACTTTACAAGGGTCTGTGGGCTTAGGGTTTTTCTAATTTTTACGTTTTTATTCATTTGTGTGTGTGTGGGGGGGTATAGGTCAGAGGACACTTTTTCAAGAATTGGTTTTTTTCTTCCACCATGTAGATCACCCAGGATTGAGCTCAAGTCGTCGGGCTTGGTGGCAGATTCCTTTACCATCTGAGCCATCTTACCAACCTGTATTCAGGCATTTGCAAAGTGCCCATACAGTTCCCAAACCCCGGCCCGTGGTGGTGCACGCCTTTAATCCCAGCATGCAGGAGGCAGATGCAGGTGGATCTCTGAGTCTGAGGCCAGCCTGGTCTACAAGAGCTAGTTCCAGGACAGCTTGGGACAGTAACACAGAGAAACCCTGTCTCGAAAAACAAAGACAAAACAAGTCACAAAACACGGTATAAAATAATAAAGGAGTGGAGGGTGGGTCTGTAGCTCAGTTGATATAGTTTTCTCCTAGTGTGCACAAAGGTTCTGGATTTTGTCGTTAGTGCCAAATAAACTAGGCATGGTGGCTCCAAAGTTCAGGGTCATCCATCTGCTACACAGTGAGTTCAAGGCTAACTTGGAAGCTTAGTTTTTTACCTCCCTCAGTACCTCCTGGGTTTCCTTTCCCCTCCTCAGGTCAGGGACCAAGAGATCAATTTTGGAATTGAGATCTAGAGCTACATCTGCTAAGCGTGATTCCGTGTGAACATTTTCAGAAGTGCTTGTCTAAAACATAGGTCATCATGAAGCTTAGAGCTAACCCATAAGAAATGATGAGGTGGCCTGCAGGAACTTCAGCACTCTCGAGCCCTGGTTCATCCCTTCCTGGTTAGGAGACTTAGAAACTTATTGGATCATTTTATGCCTGTTTCATCTCCTATAAATGGGCACAGAACCTACTTCCTGGTAGTACTCTTTTATTTCAAGGTGTTTTTGTTTGTTTGTTTTGGTTTTTCTTTTCTTTTTTTTCTTTTTTGGTTTTTCGAGACAGGGTTTCTCTGTGGCTTTGGAGCCTGTCCTGGAACTAGCTCTGTAGACCAGGCTGGTCTCGAACTCACAGAGATGCGCCTGCCTCTGCCTCCCGAGTGCTGGGATTAAAGGCGTGCGCCACCACTGCCCGGCTGTTTGGTTTTTCAAGAAAGCGTTTCTTTGTAGCTTTGAAGCCTGTCCTGGATGGAACTGTAGACCAGGCTGGCCTCGAACTCCCAAAGATCCCCCCTTTCTCTGCTGGGATTAAAGGTGTGCGCCACCAGCACCTGGCATATTTCAAGGTTGTTTTGAAAACTAAATGCATTTACACTTGAAAAGTACTTCAATCCATACCAGGCACAAAATAAGCATTATGTGTTCACTAAATGAGTCAGTCTTTCTTTCTAGGCATTTGAGGAGTCTCATCTGACCTCTCTGGACCCCATGAAGCAGTTTGCTTCCTGGTTTGAGGAGGCCGTTCAGTGTCCGGACATAGGGGAAGCCAATGCTATGTGTCTGGCTACCTGCACCAGGTAGGCACAGCCGTGGTCCCCTTATGTGTGGGTCCAGATAGTTGGGACTTAGGAAGACCTAAACTAAGTGCACTCCACTGTACGTCTGCAGTTCTACTAATAAAGCCCCAGCTGAGTTACCGATCTTCTCTGAACCTCAGGAAACCAGTCCTTAGCTGGTAAACCAAAAAGCCAGCTCACTAAATACTCTGCAGCGATAAAATGCAGCTCCTTATACATCTTGATCTTTTTTTTTTTAAAGATTTATTTATTTATTATGTATACAACATTTTGCCTCCATGTATGCCTGCATGCCAGAGGAGGACACCAGAGCTCATTACAGATGGTTGTGAGCCACCATGTGGTTGCTGGGAATTGAACTCAGGACCTCTGGAAGAACAGCCAGTCCTCTTAACCACTGAGCCATCTCTCCAGCCCCTACATCTTGATCCTTGATCACAACTCATGACCCTTGAGTTCCCTCATGCTCATATCTGCCCAAGCCCTATCGCCCTTCATCTCCTGGGACTGCTCCCGAGGCCCTTTCCCTCTCCTAAAACCCGGCATAGGATTTGCCAATCAGTCCTACCCTTTGAGAGATCTGTCTGTCTCTGTCTCTCTCTGG
Organism: Ondatra zibethicus; assembly: GCA_004026605.1. Classification (NCBI taxonomy): domain Eukaryota; kingdom Metazoa; phylum Chordata; class Mammalia; order Rodentia; family Cricetidae; genus Ondatra; species Ondatra zibethicus. Next base: position 152,897 of record PVIU01001252.1, read on the forward strand.
TTTTTTGAGACAGAGTTTCTCTGTGTAGACCAGGCTGAGATTATTTCCTGCCTCTGCCTCCCAAGTGCTGGGATCAAAGGCATGCACCACCACCACCTGGTGAGAGATCTCTGTTAGCCTCCTACTCAGTTACTCTTGTTCCTTCTCACTAAAGCACCAGGCTTCGAGGCAGGGCTTTGACACCACCCTCTGGGTTATCACCCAGAGCTCTGAGCAGAGGTCTGTCCATCACTGCCTCTTTTTGAGTGATCAGTTGGCTCCACGCTTTGGTGTTGGTCCTTTCTCTTCCAGTCTCACGTGTTTTTCAACATTGTCACAGTAAGGTGCCATGGACTAGGTAGCTTAGGCTGGAAGTTACACTTCTGGAGGCTAGAAGTTCAAGAGCAAGTGGCTGTCAGAGATGCTGTATGCCATACATCCCTTAGGGAGACACTGTTTGATCCACAAGGAGCCCCCAGACAGTGGTATCACACTTGTACATCCAGCAAAATTCCCAAGGGCACTGTTTGATGGCACTGGACCCCACAGCTTGACTTTCTACCCCCTCTTTTTTCCCCCAGTTTGTGGCTATGTATTTGTTTATGGGATTACACAATTGACATTTGCCTCCCTAAGGGGTAAGAATGCTGGAATGGTTTCTGACCTGATGCTCTGCTGTGTGCCCTAGAGATGGAAAACCCTCTGCCCGCATGCTGCTGCTGAAGGGCTTTGGCAAGGATGGCTTCCGCTTCTTCACTAACTACGAGAGCCGGAAGGGAAAAGAGCTGGTGAGGGTCAGGCTCAGTCTTCTCCAGGGCTGGCAGGGCTAGCCTCTACCCTGTTTACATGGTCTTCTTGCGACTCCCCTGCTCCATCCTTTCTCTGCTCAGGCTCCCTCTTGCTTCAGGATCTTTGTACTCTGAATGAATGACCCACACCCACCTCCATCATCACTACCCAATCAGCTGCCACTCCTGTGGTTCTCAACCACATGGTCCCTCATTAGGGAAGCCTTCCTTACCTAACCCTGAGTCAACCCCTGGCACATGGCACCGTTTGCCCACAGGGCACCTTACAGCTTTACTTTGTCATTTCTTTTCAGCCTCTGACTGTGCATTTGTTTATGTGGTTACACGATTGATATTTGCTACACGGTAATCTCTGTGGAGTAGAGGTTGCCGCTTTTTATTTAATCTGTTTTGTCCCCAACACCTGTTCTAAGGTGCACAGGAGTTGGCGTTTCATTTGCATTTAGTCATGCCACCCTGAGGTACATTTCACAGCACCTCCCAAAGCTCTATGAGTGAGCTGGAGGCAGGAGGCAGAGGCAGGAGGATTGCCACAGGCCACAGAGTAGGACCCTGCCTCAAAAACAACAATAAGAACAAAACAAACTATAACAAACATATCTAATGCCACAACTCTGGTGATTGGAGAGGCCAAGCTTACTTAACTCCAACTTACTCCGGAGTTAAGCCGGCTTAAACCCACCTCTAGCACCAGCTGCGTGAACTTCAGCACGTTATTCTGCCCTTAGAGCCTGTCTTCAGACCTTTGAGAGTTTAAATGAGATGGAACAGTGAATGCATCTGTCTCCTCCATCTCCTGCCTTCCTCCTCCACGCAGGGAGCATCGTTTTCCTGTTTCAGTGGTGTCTATGACTTCCCTCTTGTTTCAGGACTCGAATCCCTTTGCCTCTCTTGTCTTCTACTGGGAGCCCCTGAACCGGCAGGTGAGTGAGCATCTCCAAGACAACTTCCTGTGGACTGTGTGGGCAGGGGTCAATTTATAAATGATTGGGGGGGGTTCCCCAGACCAGGCACATTATTCTGCCTAAGCCTGGGTACTCTGCCTCTCACACAACTCTCAGATGGTCTGGTTGGAGCTGGGTGGTGGGGCAGCAGATTAAAAAAAAAACAAAACAAACAGCAAGAAACAGGGCATGCACTTGTAAGAGGGATTGGTAGGACCCAGCATCGCCCAGCCAGGGTCATCCGCGAGCAGGTACGCGTGGAGGGTCCTGTGAAGAAGCTGCCTGAGAAGGAAGCTGAGAACTACTTCCATTCCCGTCCCAAGAGCAGCCAGATTGGGGCTGTGGTCAGTCGGCAAAGTTCTGTGATCCCCGATCGGGAGGTAAGTGGAGCTTCAGCATGATCCTCCAGGAGATGCCAGGGCCCTGTCACTCTAGCAGAGAGAAAAAGATGATGCTATCCCTGGGGAGAAGAGTGGGAAGACTGAAAACAGGCCTCCTCTGTCTGGCTCTCCTGTTGACCAGTGCCCCAGATTACCTTGCTCGCCTGTGTCCCCCGTACCTGGCCAGGGTCCTGCCCCAGAACCTATGTTCGTAAGTCCTTAAGTGGATCATCGCCCATGCCTGGCTCCTACTCTGTTTTCCCTGAACAGTACCTGAGAAAGAAAAATGAGGAATTGGGGCAGCTCTACCAGGAACAAGAGGTGCCTAAGCCGGAATACTGGTAAGTGATATCTATGCCTGATGGACATCCAAAAAGGGACACGGGGGCAGATCTCCTTCTCCCGGAAACCCTCGCCAGCTCATCCCAGGAGCTTCCTGCAAGAGAGCTTGGGATCAGAGGGGAGGATAATAAAGCTCTGCTTCTTCCCGTAGGGGTGGCTACATCCTGTACCCCCAGGTGATAGAGTTCTGGCAAGGCCAAACCAACCGCCTGCATGACCGCATTGTCTTCCGGAGAGGCCTGACAGCAGGAGACGCCCCCCTGGGACCCATGACCCACCACGGGGAGGAAGACTGGGTGTATGAGAGACTTGCACCTTGACTCTGGACTCAGAATGGTGGGGAATTGTCTGAAATCAGCTGAAAGAGAGTGGGGGAGAGCTGCTAAGAGAGGGTGAAGAGAGAGACCCTCCTCCAGGTCTACCTTTCTCTGTGTTGGGGGGCACTTGGGCTTAAATCTAGGACCTTGCTCATGCTAGGTAACACTACCACTGAACTATAGTCCCAGTATTTTTTTCTAAGCCTTTTATTTGGAGACTAAGTTGCCTAGGCTGGCCTTGAACTCACTGTGTATGTACCCCAGTAAGGTCTTGGCCTTAAGTTCCTCTTGCCACAGTCTTTTGAGGAGCAGTGATTACAGGCTTGTGCCACCAGGCCCAGCTCTAGTCCTTGTTTTTAAACTAAGTCCATTTCCCTTCCTATCCATCCTTTATATCAAAGTCTCTCCAGGACTCACCCTCCGAGTCCTTCAAACTCAGCAGGAGCAGAGTGTGATTCGTGTCATAGAGAGTCACTAATAGAAAAGAATCTCATAATTATCGCCCTTGGCTTTGCTTGTGGGTTTTGGAAAAGCCCATCTTGGGGGCGGCAGCTGGTATGACTCCGTTTCCAGCAACAGAGTCATCAGGCTGCAGACGTGCATGGCTCACTGGCACGGAAAGGAGCCTGGCCCAATCCGTGTTTTCTGTGGCTCAGCCAGGATCAGAGAACCACTATTTGTTCTGGTTGGCCATGAACTTGTTACTCTGGATGCTGTACTTGTTTTGACTTTGTGGGTGTGTGCTTCGGCCTCTGTCACTGACAAGGGTTCCTCCCATGGCAGTCCTCTTCTGTGTTGATTTCCCTACTTAAACCTGGGTCCCGAAGGACATTGACCCTGTGGCCGCCCACCAGGTACCCTCCCCTCCCTCACCTCTTTTGCTGTCGTGCCATGGACTGTGACTTTGTTAGTATGTGCACATGAGTTAATGAGGAGAACACCTTGCTGTACCCCACCTCTTTTAGGGGGTTGTGCGTGTCCCCAGTTTTTAGCGTGATCTCAGCTGTCATTTCCAACATGCAAGTGTGTAATAAAAACTTGTCGGCCGTGTGTGACATAAATGTTTGACCTGACTTTGTTTTGTCGGTCCCACGAGGAGGTACCTCAAGCAGGCAGGAAAGCTGGGGAGTGAATGGATGTACAAGACTTTCCTCCCTCCTAGCTTCTGGCCAGACAGGTTGGGTCCAGCAGGGGGAGCCCACTGGCTAGAGTTGACCCTTACTGGGCAGTGGAGGCCAGTTCCAGGCGGCCTCTTCTGCCTCCCCCTTCCTCTGCTTGGGCGGCTTCCCAGTGAAACTGTGGTTGATAACCATGGCCTCTCCCTGCTCCTGCATGTGTTTGCACTCTCGGTTCCTCCTCCTCCTCCTCCTAGCAGCTCCTGCAAGCTTGCAGCTGCCTTGCTTGGGACTCCCTGGGGCAGCTGGGTCTCTCTAGCCAACCAGGCCTCCAGCTTAGGGTGACATGTACTGTCTCCCTGGAAGAGTCCTGCAGAGATCATTCTAGGGCATGTGAAAGACAGAGGCCAGGGACTCCCTGGAAGGAAGTGCTTAGGATACAGTTCAGCAGTAGAGTGTCTAGCATGCGTAAATTCAATCCTCAGCATTGGGTCTGGTCGGGGGGGAGCATAAACCAAGTGGTATGGTTCATGCCTGTAATCCCAACTCTTGGGAGGCTAGGACAGGAGGACTGTAATGAGTTTGAGGTCAGCCTGGGCTACATAGTGAGTTCCAAGCCAACTTGGGCTGCACTCTGAGCACCTGTCTCAAAAACGCAAAAACAAACACGAGTCTATACCCAGTACCCATCTTCATTTCCTATCTGGAGTTAAGTAATCTCTTCAGGATGGCTCTTAGAAGGTACCCAGACTCTAGGCTCACGGGTTGGCTCTCCCATAGGTTCCAGAGCTTTTACGTTCCCCTGGCGGCAGTCACCTCCCAGTGGCCTAAGACCTGAACGCTGTCCTGTCTCATCTCCCATGGCATTCTGCAGAGGGTAACTGTTCCTGCCCCTGCCACCCCAGCACACAATAGAAGAGGTTCAAGAACGGAAGGTGCTGGGGTGTGGGGCATCATGGGTCACACAAACAGACCAGCTCTCACTTTAACCAAGTGCCTGGCCAAGGGCTGGTAGTTTAACTAACTTCTCTTGCCCTCCGATAACTCGACCAGAAGTTTGAGCTGACAGCAACACCCGTCTCCATGATGGGGGTAGGGAGGACTAGGGAGACAGCCTGTCATGAACAGTGTGTGTGGTAAGCTAACAGCAAGGTTGCAAGATTGGGGGGGGGCATCTCAGCTCTTTGTGGGAAACTTTATGAACTGAGTAACAGACCTAGAAAGTTCTGGGGAGAAGGGGCGTGCAAAAGGTTGAGGTAAAGGCAGGGCCCTTCTATTTTCTGTTCGGCTCCTGCTCTGCCTCCCTTATCCTCTGAGTTCCCCTGGCCTGGGCGAGGCACCTGACAAAGGTCTCCTTGTATAGGTCTGTTTGTTTTGGCAATAGACTTCCTCAGCAACAGCTCCCTAGGGTGGGGTGGCCCTGCAGACTTTGAGGCACTGACCTCGAAGCTGTTGAACCACATAGCTGAGTGGCCACCTTGGTCTTTCCCACCGTGAGCTCCAGGGATTTGACTGATTTGTTTTTTCTTCAGTTCTCAGGTCCTGTGGCTTGGGTAAGAACCAGACTTGACATTACTGGGTGAGAACTCTCCCCTGCTTCTTTAACTAAAGCAGCAGGGATAGTGACGGTCTGTAAGAGAAGGAAGAGGAAGGGAACCACCTGAGGCTCTGAGGAGGTTTTGTCGTGTTTCCTGACATGGGGCCTTTCAGTATACCCAGGTTGACCATTGAACTGCAATCCCCCTGCCTCAGCAAGAGCTGAGATTACAGGGATTTGCCCTCACACCTCGCTTTACAGATAAGTCTCTCTATAAAATATCCCCAGGCTCATCAGGCTACTAACTGGTGGCACCAGAATTTATTCATTTATTTATTTTGGTTTTTTGAGACAGGGTTTCTCTGTAGCTTTGGAGCCTGTCCTGGCACTAGCTCTTTTAGACCAGGCTGGCCTCGAACTCACAGAAATCCACCTGCCTCTGCCTCCCAAGTGCTGGGATTAAAGGCGTGCGCCACCACTGCCCAGCCAGCACCAGAATTTAAATCTTGGTCCCAAACTGAACCACTGAGAACTACAGTTTTGAGGCCTGTTGCTGAAGTTCTAACCCACTGTCTTAGAGCCCCCACAACGTCTCGGTTGTCCAGGGCGTGTCTGTCTCCTTCCTTTCTCCCCTGCCATATGAAGCCTAGCTTGATGGTGGAATTACTGACAGTTTCTACACTGTCACACTTGGGGTCCCTTCCTGAAGTTTGAAGAGCCCACACGAAGGTAGGGACATGGCCATCCCCATGCATGTGAGATAAGAGCATTGATACCTCTGTGTTCTCAGCACTCTTTATTACTAGGTAAAACCTACCATGACTTTTCCAACAAAATTCAAGGCTCCAGGATTGACTTCTGGGGCGGATCATCTTAAATACTATCGGGGAAGGAGTAGAGGAAACCCATCCATTCCTCTAGTTTGGACCCTTGGACCAGCGAGGCTGCTCTTTCGGGATATGTAATTCGGCACCCACAGGGTGAGAACTCTCCCTGTGGTCAAGGCAATAACTCAGGGATTTCTGATTGGGCCTTCTGTAGCACCCCAGGGAGTGCTAGTATCTTTTGCCTCTCCACTCTGAGGAGAGAAGTTCCAAGAGGTTTACTCCTTGAATTCAGAGGTGATCTCAAGTTCAACAGCTCCGCCTCTCTGGCACCAAGGAAACCGCTATCACGTGACTTCTGGAAAGTCTGCTCTTCTAGGATTGGTCCAGGGAACAAGTCACAGGTAGAGAAAATAGAGGGAGCAGCGATTCAAATTCACCCTTGACCCTGTGCCCAGGGAGAGGGTGGAGTCTGTCAGGTTCCCTGTCTACTCTCTGCCATGCGGTCTCCCTGTGAGCCAAGCTGCTTTGCCAAGGACAGCTGTACTTCAAGGTGGCCATTTTTCATCCTAGACCAAAGTGCCTTTGTATGTGATCATGGGGAGGAGGGCCCTGGGATCTCCCAGGCCCTTCGTAAATCTGGGGCACATAAATACAAACCTAAGAACCAGGTGCTCCTGCCAGCAGGCATCGCCTGCCACCATGGCATTAGCTATGACCAAAGAGGCCAGCGTGGCAAGCTCCTGCCTCAGACCCCACCAGTGGCAGGGGGCAAGGAGGCGCTAGTGTCCTCCTTGGCTGCCTTCATTGTCCTTTGTCCTCCCTGTCGTCAAAGAGGTTGGGGTTCTCTGCCAACATGGCCCGGACTTTTTTCTTTTCCTTAAAGCGGCCTGAGTTGGAGACTTTGACGTGCTTGCCTTTGGTGTTCTTGTCCACAATCTTCTCCAGGCGGGTGTTAAAGTCGCTGTGAGGACCTCCGGCGGCATCAGGGCTTGGGGGCTCCGCACCTCCCTCCGTTTGGGCATAGGTGTCAGGGATTTCATAGAGCACTTTGGGGGTGGACTTCTTCTTCCGGAGGAAAGTCAGTTTCCACCAACCGACTTCAGTCATGGCGGTCCCGAGGCCCAGGCAGGGCTTTCTGCAGGACCAAGTGGAGAGACAAAGGTCACTGGGTGGAGGGGATGGGCACTTGGACCAGCCCTCTCTAGGCTCCTTCACAGTTAGGGGCTGTTCCAAGAACTGTCAGGTGTGCTGGCTAACCTGCAGCACAGAGGGTGAGCTGGGAGGCCAGCCTGGGCTACATAGTGAGGCCAGCCTGGGCTACATAGTGAGGCCCTGTCTCAAAAAAAGTAAAGAAAGAATTGAAGGACTGAAAGTAGGACTGAAGGGTTGGGAAAAGAGCCTCCAGGGCAGCCGTTAATGGGAAAGACACTGAGCCAGGCAATGGTAGTGAGACAGCCCTTCCTCACTGCCTTACAAAGCTGTTGAGAGCGTTGAAGTCCTTCCTTCCAAGCCTTCAGGCTACAGGCAAGGGAAAACCCTTACCTAGTCACATATATCTTGGTCTTTGGCACCATGACCAAGTCCTTCCCACCTCTGCCCAGTGTTGGCAGACCACTGACAGGCCACGCTTGCAGAAACACCCTGTGTTTTGCTTGGAACTCAGGACAAAATTAAATAGAATTTGTGATAGTTCTAGCCATTTGTCATTCCAAACAGTGATGAGCATGGGCCTTTCCTGAGGAGAGGCCTGGGAGCTGCAGTCTTGGGAAGCTCTACCTAAGCCTCCCGACTTTGGCCAAGTTACTTCTCTGGGCCTCGGGTTCCTTACCTGTCCCATCCAGGCCTAACACTTAGCCCAACCGTGAAGGCCTGTCTATATGATTACATCAGCTTTGTGGAGTAAAACTCAGGAGATGGAGTAATCATTAGCAGACTGTTCTTTTTCCCCAGCAAGCTGCCACAGGACAGGTGTTTGAAGGAGAGTTAAAAATTTGCAAGGCAGTCATTTGGAGCCTGGGAGGTGTCATGATCACAGGTTGTACTGTACGGACCCTTCCATAAGGGTCTCAGGTGGGATTTGGGTTGAAATTCAAGCTTCACAGTTCCAAGCTGTGTGCCCTGACACGGAGCCACCTCTGCCCAGACCTCATCTTTTATTAATTTCCACAAAGGTGCACATGAGCTAGAGGAAGGCCTGGGAATGAAGCTCTCTGGCCACGGCTGTCTGTAGTATGGTGGGGACAGAAGCCTGGAGGAATTAAATTCTATGAGGGAACTGAATGACATAGTCAAGAGCATCTCTGGGCCCAGAGAGGTTGGAAGTGTGGTCTTATGACCCTGGGCATACACTGGGACAACCCTGGGGAGGCAGGGGGCAGAAGCTAACATGCCAGGAAGCGAGATGCCCAGGCGGCCCAGACCTGCATTTGTCACCTCCCTTAAAAGCCAATGGAGGGACTTGTGAGATGGGCCGCAGGCAAATGCACCTGCTACCAAACCTGATGACCTGAGTTCCATCTCTAGGTCCTACATGGTAGAAGAAGAGAATTGATGCTCAAAAGTCTGCTGACTTCCACAAATAAACCACAGCATATACTCCTTATGTACACCCAAAATATTTTTTATTTGTTTTTGTTTTTCAAGACAGGGTTTCTCTGTGTCACCCCAGCTGTCCTGGAACCCGCTCAGTAGACTAGGCTGGCCTTGAACTCACAGAGATCTGCCTGCCTCTGCCTCCCGAGTGCTGGGATTAAAGGTGTCAGAAATGTAATTTTTTTCTCTTTTTATTTGGTTTCTCAAGACAGGGTTTCTCTGTAGCTTTGGAGCCTGTACTGGAACTAGCTCTTGTAGACCAGGCTGACCTCAAACTCACAGAGATCCACCTGCCTCTGCCTCCCAAGTGCTGGGATTAAAGGTGTGTGCCACCACCACCTGGCCAGAAATGTAATTTTTAAAAAGCTGATTATAAAGGGGGCTGGGAGCATAGCTAGGTGGTAGATCCTTTGCCTAATATACCAAAAACTCTGAGTTTAATCCATAGCACCAAACCCCCCAAATCTTCATGGACTTTGTTACCTTTTCTAAAATCACCAGAGAGAAAAAAAAAAAAACCAAATCGAGCACCAGCGTATTTTTTTTTTAAGTAGAAGAAATATAGGGTACTCTTTCTCCCCTTCTGGCTTTCTAATTTCCATAATGCATATGGGTTTTGGGGGTGAGGGGAACATATCAGATTCAGGAAAGACAAAAGCAAGACACTAGCCTAGGCTGGAAACAAGCTGAACACCTCTTGCTGCTGTCCCTTGTGTGGTGTCTTCTGCCCCTCTAGCTACATCTCCCCCCCTCCCCCCCTGCCACCCCAGCCCAGGATACTCTTTCTCATTCTCTTATCCACAAAGCAGATCCATATTGCTGACTCTACCCCTTCAGCTGGGTCCAAGGGACTGAAGTTAAAGATCTTGTACAGCCCCACTTAGAGCCTGGGGGTGCAGGGGGAGCGGGGATGAGGGCCGGATGGGTACTTCCAGGCACCTGGAGAGTTGAGTGCGCAGAGGGACAGCCTGAGAGGTTTGCCTTGGCAGCCTGCCCCTCCTGGGCTTAGCACAGCCTTGCACAGAACTTAGTGTTCCAGAGCGGGTTACTGGAAGGAGCTGTGGGAGGGCAGGGAAGGAGGGACAGGGTGCCCGCTCAGTAGCTGCCTTGTCGACCCACCACTGGCCATCTGGAGCTGCCAGAGACTTGGGCACCTGATTTCCTTGCTCTATGCGGGAGAGGGGCTTCTGCTCCCGCCAGTTAAAATGTACCCATTTCAACGAGTACTGTATATCAGGGTGGCATTTCCGGAGCCTACTTCGCCTTGAAGTTGAAGAAGGTACAGATCACAAGGAACTGCTCAGAAGACTGTTAATGCCTGCCTTGGTGCCCTGTGTCCTGGACTTGTACCCTGGACTCTTGAGGATACGTTTGCTGGCCTTCCTGTCCTCTCTGCTCAGGACACCTAAACACCTGAACAAGTGTTTGCCCCTTAAGGCAAGCCTAACACATGGAAATCTGAATCTGTAAAACAGATAAATTGGCCGGGCAGTGGTGGCGCACGCCTTTAATCCCAGCACTTGGGAGGCAGAGACAGGCGGATCTCTGTGAGTTTGAGGGCAGCCTGGTCTGCAAAGGCTAGTTCCAGGACAGGCCCCAAAGCTACAGAGAAACCCTGTCTCAAAAAACCAAAAACAAACAAACAAACAAAAAGAACAGATAAATTGATGGACTATTCTCTGTTTTGCATAACTCAACCTGGAGAGTTTTTAATGCAAGTAAGAGACAGTATAGAATCTGATCCAGCATGGTGGCATCCACTTTTAAACCTAGCCATCAGGATGCAGAGACAGGAGGATCTCTGTGAGTTTAAGGTTAGGCCACTCTACATTGCGAGCTCCAGAAGTCAGGACTACATAAAGATATTCTTGTCTAGCTGGCCAGTGGTGATGCATGCCTTTAATCCCAGCACTCAGGAGGCAGAGGCAGGTGAGTCTGTGAATTTGAGCCTAGCCTGGTCTACAGAGTGAGTTCCAAGACAGCCAAGGCTACACAGAGAAATCCTGTCTTGAAAAACCAAAAAAAGGAGAAAAAAAAGAAAGAAAGAAAAAAGAAACTGTCTAAAAACAAAAGAAAAAAAAAACCAACAAAGAGCAGAGGATATGAACCAGGTGTGGTAATACGCATTTGCAATTTCCACAAACAAGTTTCTAGTTCAGCCTGGTCTCCAGGATGAGGAATGAGACCCTGTCTTAAAAATAAACAAAATGAACAAACAAACAACAGGGGGGAAAAAAAAGGCGGCCTGGTGTTGTAAAGAGGAAAATGTTAAAATGTTTCCAGTCACACGCCCGTGCATGATCCCGGAAAGTCAGGGAGACCGGGTGGTAGACCCACAGATCTAGCCCTGGGTGAGACCAGCTGTCTGCTTACCCAGGACCCTGAGATGTCAGGTTCTGGGCTGGGCCCTTGCCCTGGGCCTTGCAATCCTTGGATGAGGAAAATCAGGCCCGGAGGATGCCCGCTCCACCTCTGCTGTTCGTGTAGCTTCAGGGCCCATGAAAGGCCTTGTTAGGATAACTTGCCACCTCCTGCCTCAGGTGGCTAGCCCCATTGCATGTCCATAAGCACCCAAGATAAGTCCTGTCACCCCAACTAGAGCACTACCTGAAGGGGTAGTGGGCCAAGCTCCTTCTGAACGGCACAAGCTAACCATTGGCTGTGTCAGAGGTGGAGGGGCAGGGGAGAGAGGGTGTCGGTTCTGCATCGTAGAACCTGCTCCCCTTTCTTCTGCAGGGCCCCCATGGCCTTTGATCACCCTGAAGAAGACCAGACAGCTAGCGGGAGATGTTTCTACCAGACGGCCAGACACATACATGTTCCAGGTTGTGGGCCGGAGGGGATGGTCTTGAGCAGAAGAGTTTAATAGTGAAACTTTCTCAACGAGAATTCTGTTGGAGGCTTGGGCATTCTCCCAGAGGCCAGTGGGGTGAGACTGGATGAAGACAGAGTCTGCGGGGCTTGTCTACCACGGAGGCAGCAGTGGGAACCCTGGTCGGGGCCTGTGTCAGAGTTTCCCCACCCACCAGTCCCTGCTGCCTGTACCTGTAATCCGGACTGCTTTGGGCTGGAGGTGAGACTTTCCCTAGAGGAGCTGACTGGAGGAGCTGCCCAGGCAGGTGAGATTGGAGGAGCCGAGGGTGTCTCCAGGGTGTTGTGCTGGCCAGACTCAGCCTGGAGACGTGGGTAGGAGCAGCTGCGGGGCAGGTGTGAGGGAAACAGGTGCAGAAGCAGGTACCAGCTTGCTTCGCAGCCGCTCCTGGAGTCAAGGTGAACCTGAAACCCGGCCCCTCCCAGCTAAGTAAACAGCAGCAGAGGCTGGCTCAGGCTGATGAATATTCATTAGCCCAGAAATCCAATCCCAGTGCCCCCCTGCATCCACCCAGAAGCCAGGATCCTCCAGGGATCACCACGCTAGAGGACCGAATCTCGAGGGACATCTGGGATCGGGGAGCACGGGAGCCTCCCTCTTCAGCCCACCCCCCCGACTCCCCAGTGTCTGGTTGCACTCTGAAACCATCGCCAAAGCCACCCACACCCATTTTATCTTCCAAAGAGCTTAAACCCCTCTCCAGCATGGGCCGCCACCCGGATGTTGCCAGGGCACTACAGAGAAAGGGTTAAGGGCCCGCTGCTCTCAGAGCAGGCTGGGCATCCCTGCTCCCTTTGAACTACCTGAGTTGAAACCAGTCTCTGTTTGAACTGGTTGGCAGACCGGTTCCCAGGCTGTCAGCTCTCCCCTACCCAGAGCTCCTCTGTGGGCAGAGGGACTGGGATTCCCTCCTGACCTGAAGACCCCCTATTCCCGAAGATCTCACTAGAGGAAAGAGGGGCAGCCTGGTGTGTGGGCAAGGCTCTTTAGACCCCTCGCATAGCCTCCTCTTGCTCAGAAGTGGTTATGGGGGAGGGGCTTTAGATACTATGCCAACGCCAGGTGCAGTGGAACCCTAGCACTCAGGAAGCTGAAGCAGGAAAATCATGAGTTCCTGGCTAGCCTGGGCTACATAGAGAACTCCTTTACTGAAACTATGAAGAATCCCCTGTGGGCAGAGGTTTTCTGCATAAGCCTCAACTTTTCTCCCAAAGAGAAAGGTAGGGGTGGAGGAGAAGGAAAGGGTAGGTATAGGCAAGGAGAAAGGCAGAACGTGTGGGCACACAGTCACCTCCCACAAACCCACCTCGGCGTGGCTGCTGGCCTTGGGGAATGCCATTGGGTAGCTGCCCTGAGGCATGCTCTCGACCTTCAGATGGGCATCTCTCCAGAGTAAGAAACCGCCGCTGCGTATCCAGGGTCCTCGTAGCTTCTCTACCCAACATACTCACAGCTGCCTTGCTTCCTCTCTGGGCTCGGTATGTGTTCCCGACACAGAGCAAGGGACTGGGGACAAAAAAGGCATGAAAATTCCCGTTTCCCTGACTCTCTCCAGGGTGTGCTTGACTCCAGCTCTCGTCTTCCTCATCTCCAACCTTGCTTCTTCTTCTTTTTTAATAGCCTTGGATCCTATTCCTCTATAACCTACATACCCCATCCCACCCCAAACAGCCCTGCATCCCATGGCCCACACTGGAGCCCCCTCACCCCGGTTCCCGTAAGAGGGAATCTCTACAGCAGTGACTCTCAACCTGTGAGAACCCCCTCCTTTGGGTGGGAGTCACATATCAGATATTTACATTACAATTCATAACAGTAGCAAAATTATAGTTATGAAGTAGCAACAAAAATAATGTTATGGTTGGAGGTCCCCACAACATGAGGAACTGTGTTAAAGGGTCGCAGTGTTCGGGAGGTTGTGACTATGGAGCCTTCCAGACTCTTCTGCCCTCCCCCAACTCCCCTGAACCCAGGCACTTCTTTGCCTGCCTAGATGGATACAGAGGGTGCTTAGGGAGGTGGATCCAGGAGCTTTGGCTCTGTTCCGAGCTAGGAATAGCTTCCTCACCCACACCGTTTTCCAAACCAAACTCCTATTCATCCTTCAAAACATGAACTAAGCCAGGCGGTGATGGCCTTTAATTCCAGCACTTGGGAGGCAAAGGCAGGTGGGATCTCTGTGAATTCGAGGCCAGCCTGGTCTACTAGAGCTAGTTCCAAGACAGGCTCCAAAGCTACAGAGAAACGTCTCAAAAAAACAAAAACACAAAACAATAACAACCATGAACTAATAATTATTACACCTCACATAACAGCGAGAGTTTTCTTGTTCTCCATAGAGGTTGCTCATATATTTTTGTTGAGGAAGCTATAGGTGCCGTGATTGATTTATGTATACATGCATGTGCACACGTACAAATAAGTAGAATATAATGAGCTGCTCAAGTGTTGGTCTCTCATAGAATCTTGGCTCCCCAAACCCAGAATGACATACCACCAATGCCACCAATACAGTTGCTACATAGTAGGACTTTCTTGTTGTTGTTGTTATTATTATTTATTAATTTATTGATTGATTGGTTTTTCAAAACAGGATTTATTTGTGTAGCCTTGGCTGTCCTGGAACTCAGTCTACAGACCAGCCTGGCCTTGAACTCGCAGAGATCCTCCTTGAACTCGCAGAGATCCGCCTGCCTCTGCCTCCCGAGTGCTGGGACTAAAGGTGTGCGCCACTAGGCCTGGTAACATAGTGGAAAAGGAAGAGCAAAGGAAGCATCGTGGCTGCTATCTCCAGCAGCCCTGTGCTCAGCGCTGCTCTCTCTGGACCATCTGGATACGTGCAGAGGAGAACCCCTGTATTGACCTCTGCGGCTACAGCTGCCTTGCTCTTGGCTTTAGCTTCTGAGTGTGCCTGCATGTGTGTATGTTGGGATGTGAGGATGTTATTTTGCAAGGTCTCCCTGTCTCTACTGCAAGGCACACAGGATTGTCCTACCACAGCTTCCTAAATGGGTCACTTTCAGAATTCCCAGGCTATCTGTCACCTGAGCCAGAAGACAACCAAGGCTAAAACCTGACGATAGTTCAGTCATTGGGAAGACAGCGGGGCAAAGGTGAGGTGTGCTTTGGCCGGCGGCGGACAGTTCCCAGAGCCACCGAACCACTTCTCATCCACGCAGGAGGGAGTTTGTCCTGAAGGTCTTCACCCCCTGTCTCTGATGTGGTGTTTCTTTTTTTCCTTTTCTTTCTTTTTTTTTTTTTTTTTTTTTGGTTTTTCGAGACAGGGTTTCTCTGTGGCTTTGGAGCCTGTCCTGGAACTAGCTCTTGTAGACCAGGCTGGTCTCGAACTCACAGAGATCTGCCTGCCTCTGCCTCCCAAGTGCTGGGATTAAAGGCGTGCGCCACCACCGCCTGGCCTCTGATGTGGTGTTTGAGGCACGGCAGAGGCTCAGCACCCTGTTCTTTTGGCTCCACAGTGAAGCCCCTCGTGAGAACCACAGTGACTGGCCTGCCTGTAGCCCTCCCATACGGAATGCCACGAGGACAGGGCAGGCCCAACCTTCTGGAAAGGTCTGGCCTGAAAGTCAGCCCCAACTTGTGGCCTTCAGCACATTTATACTGGAAGTTGCAGTCTTATTGCTATGTTAAAAAAAAATAGTACTTTAAAAACACATGTTCAAAAACTAGGTTCAAGTACAATGCACCATTCACAGACAACAGTGTGTGTTTTTAGAAATGTGTGCTTGCTGACTGAGGTTCACCAGCAAGAGAACCGAGGACCTCAGCATCCTCTTGGGACACAGCCACGGACCCTCTTCAGAGACCAAATTTAGCCTAGTCAGACATAACCTTCCCATTGTTCTGAGCTCTGCCCAGGAGCCAGAAATTGTTTCCTGGGCTATTTTATAAGCTAAAGAGATGAAGGGAGCTGGGCTATCCCTAGCATTGCTCCTGGAGCTGCCGAGAGCACGCAGGGCCTGGCCCACGTGGCCGACAGAGAAAGGCGGAAGAGACTGGGTCCTGAGGTCGCTTAGCCTAGCCCTTGTCACAAGCACAGAGGACAAAGATCAATACCTGATTGGCCTCACCGGGGGCAGCTGGGAAGCGGGGCAGTAGTGGCATCAGACTTTCTGGTCTGAGGTGGGCAGAGGAGTTGCCATAGGAACAAGAGGTTCCTTTCTCTCTTTTGCAGGAGGTATGGGGATCTCAGCAATGAACACATATAAGGGCCAGGCGCAGGCACACTCTTCTGGATGGGGATCCTTTCATTTTTTATTTATTTATTTATTTTCGAGACAGGGTTTCCCTGTAGCTTTGGAGCCTGTCCTGGAACTAGCTCTTGTAGACCAGGCTGGTCTCGAAGTCACAAAGATCCGCTTGCCTCTGCCTCCCGAGTGCTGGGATTAAAGGCGTGTGCCACCACCGCCTGGTTTTTCAAAACCTCTTAAGTAGAGACTCTTAATGGGTATACTGAGATATATATATATATATATATATGCCCTCAACAACATTATTTTCCATGTTAGGGATTGAACCTAGGACCTCTACAGCTGAGCAGTATTCCCCAGTACTGTTCTTTTGTCTGTTCATTTTGCTATTGTTGCTTTGTTTTTGAAACCCAGAACGTTTGCTGATCGTGGAAACCCTCAAGGCGAAGCAAATGCTACAGTGGCAGCTCTCTTGGGTTTAGGTGTGGGCCCTTTAAGCATCCGTGTCTGAATCTGTGACAGACCATTTTCAGAGGCTCGGTCTCCCTCCAGGCCCTTTGGTATTTGGTCTCTTAGCTTGGCTCACCAGCTGCACTTTCTCTTGTGCTTGGCAGGGAATCTGGCAGCAGGTTGGTTTCTGAAAGTGGTGGGCCTCGGAGCAACAGGAAAAGGTTGCGGCTTTTTCCGATGCTTCCCAAAAGATGTTCCTATTCACCTTCCTGCTGCTGACGAGTCCAGGAAGACTAGAAGAGAAGGCTTTCTGCTGTCCTGGCTTTTTTTCTTTCTTTTGCTTTATGTTTTAAGACAGACAGGCTCTCACTAAATTGCGCAGGCTGACTGTAACTCTTTCTGTAGCCTAGGCGAGACTTGAACCTGTCTTAGTCCCCAGAGTAGATTATAGGTGTTTACCACTGCCTGGCTCCTGCTTACATTTTGCCCAGTATTGATCATGTATGGCCTTCGCAAGGAGGTCATCCCAGACGTACAGGCATATAACTTCATAAATCGATTCCCCCACAGTTAAGAAGCCAGCTCAGGGCAGGGTCACGATTCCTCATAGGGCACTCTGCTCCAAGCTTCCGAGCTTGCCTGACCTGTAGCCACACCACTCAGACCTCTTTGTTTTTGTTTGTTTGTTTGTTTTTTGAGACAGGGTTTCTGTGTAGCTTTGGAGCCTGTCTTGGAACTCACTCTGTAGCCTCGAACTCACAGAGATCTGCCTGCCTCTGCCTCCCGAGTGCTGGGATTAAAGGCGTGCGCCACCACTGCCCAGCTCTTCACCCTTACTATGTATGTAGCTGAAGCTGCCCTGAGCAATTCCTGCCTCCATCCCCCAAATGCTAGGTGATGGGTTTGTATCACTGTACCCATCATGCCTTGCTTGTCTGTGTGTCTGGCTCGGCTCCCTCTGTCTTGCTCTTTTAGAGAACACCCGGGATGGCCTCTAGGGATTTCTGATTCTTTCCTCCTCTCAAGATCCTCAGCGTAACAGGTCGGCAAAAACAGCATAATATTCTTCTTTCCAAGTAATGTCACTATGGTATGTATGCGCAGGACCTTGAGGTAGGCACCCATGGGCTCACTTCTCAGGGTGCCCTATCTCTCATTCTGTAGACTAACTCTGCATTTTCAGGCTATGACAGAAACTGTGCCTTGAGGTCCTCCACCGAGGAAGGATTTGCTGATAAGCCTGGGAGTGTGGCTGGCAACTGGCGACCAGCTAAGACTTCTTTGGGGTCTGTCTGAGTCACAGGAAGTACCTAGTCAAAGACCATACTCTTCTGAAAATGCTTGTGTCCAGAGGGGAAAAAAAATCCAGTCACTTCATCCTCGTAAAGGACACTTTGAGGGGTGATACTCTCCCCAGAGGTCCCCTGTGCCCACCCACAGCCCACCACTGGCTGACTGGCAGTCCCTATGACTGGGCCTGGAGGCACACACCTATAATCTTAACATTCAGGAAGCTGAGGAAGTACTGCTGAATGGTTAGGCTAGGCTAGCCTGGGCTACATAGAAAGATCCTGTCTCTCACATAGCAGGGATAAAAAAAAAAAAGAAAAGAAAGATCCTGTCTCAAACAAACAAATGGCAACAATAACAATAACAAACTGAAAAAGAAAAAAAACCAAGATCCATGCCAGGCAGTGGTGGCACACACCTTTAATCCCAGCACTTGGGAGGCAGAAACAGGTGGATCTCTGTGAGTTTGAGGCCAGCCTGATTTACAGAGCGACAGAGGACAGCCTCCAAAGTTACAGAGAAACTCTGTCTCAAAAAAACAATAAGTAAATAAATAAATAAACCGAAAAACAAAACAAAAAGCAAGATCCAGCCAGCCGCGGTAGTGAACACCTATAATCCAAGTGCTTGGGAGGTAGAGTAAAACCAGGACCCCAAGAACCAGCCTCAGAGCCAGTGGTGATGACACACGCCTTTAATCCCCAGATTTAGGAGGTAGAGGTAGGTGAATTGCTACATAGGTGGATTGACACCTGCCTCAAAATTAATTAATTAATTAATTAATTTAAAAAAAGTCACCCTCAGAGTCTGGCGAGATGGCTTAGAGGCTAAGAACACTAGCAGCTCTCCTGGAGGACCCAGGTTTGGTTTCCAGAACCCAGAAGCAGCTCATAACTGTAACTCCGCATCCAGTGGATCAGATGCCCTCTCTGGCCACTGAGGGCACAGGCATGTATGAGATGCACAGACAAAACACCCATACACCGTATGCATGAAATTTAAAAGTAATTTTTAAAAAATCATTCCCACATAGGTAAGGTTTGAGATCAGCCCAGGTAGCAAAGTAGCAAAACATTGCCTGGCAGTGGTGGCGCACGCCTTTAATCCCAGCACTCAGGAGGCAGAGGCAGGCGGATCTCTGAGTTTGAGGCCAGCTTGGCCTGCAGAGTAAGTTCCAGGAACTCTGTCTCAAAAGCCAAAATAAAATAAAATAAAATAAAATAAGAAAGAAATTCTGAAAAAGAAAAAATTAGTGAAAAAGAAGAAAGAAAACCTCTCCCTCTGTCCACTCCTGTTTCTGTCTGCCTCCCCTTACAGAAAATGACCTAAGAAAACGCTACCTGCTTCTGACGAGTACAATTGGTGTCATAGTCACAACCTGTTTCTGAGTGTGACGGAAGTGAGGACTCATCTTTGTGTCTTCGGTATTTGATCTCCCTGGGGTCCTGTACTGAAGACTGTCCCCAGAGCTCTTGTTCACCTCAAACCCCAGAATGCAAGTCTGTTTGGAAATAGGGTTTTGCAGGTGTCTTTAGTTAAGATGTAGTCACAGCATATTAGATAGGCCCTAAACCCAAGGCCTGGGCTCCTTGTGGGGAAATGAGACCCAGAAAGTCTCCACATATGATAAGGAAGACAGAGTCTGGAGTGACACTTCTTCAAGGCCAGGAACAAGGCCCGCTGGTCACTGCCAGAGACGGGAGGCACTGACAGATTGTTACCCAAGAACCTGCGTGGATTTCAGGGTTCAGATTTGCGGTAACCTGCCATGGCATCTCTAAAAAACTATACTCTCAGTTAATTGTAAGGTTGGATATCTCACTTAAGTACTTATTGGCCATTTGGTTTGGGCTTCGTGGTCATGGAATTGATTCTTTTTCTCTTTCTTTCTTTCTTTCTTTCTTTTTTTTTTTTTTTTTTTTTGGTTTTTCGAGACAGGGTTTCTCTGTAGCTTTGGATCCTGTCCTGGAGCTAGCTCTTGTAAACCAGGCTGGCCTCAAACTCACAGAGATCCGCCTGCCTCTGCCTCCCGAGTGCTGGGATTAAAGGCATGCACCACCACCCCCTGGCAAGGAAGTGATCTCTTTTGGATGTGGAAAATCCTCACTGTGTCTGGGGAGGTGGAAAGAAAATTCCTTTAGAGACAGTCAGATCTTTCAGACCATCTACAGCCATCCAGGGACTCGCTGCCCTCTAGGTGGGATCACTTGCCCACAGGATTCAATCAATCTCAGCCCAATCATTGGCCTGATAGTTCCTCCTCAGGATCCGTCTTTGCCAACTTCTCCGACCTAATTTCTCTCCACTCTGCGTGTGAACAATCGTGCTCCTCTGGGTGAGAGTTCAGTTGTCTACTCCCCTTGTGCTCTGAGAATGCACCCCACTTGGTTCATATGGGGTTATTTAAGCGCTTTAGGAAGGTTTCATGGGATGCAGAGTGTGGCAGACCCATCACACCGTACACCGTATTTTTTCCAACAGCAGAACTGTGTTTTTGAGTTAAGGGCCCCAGTGCTGTCTTCAGCAGATGTGGGGCTGCATGGGAACGGAGGCTGACAGAGGGTGCCCTAGTCATGGATTTAGTTTTCTTTCTCTTGGTAGATTAGAGTCATTCCCCTGCCGCAGCAAAGCTGCAGAAATAAACACAGTGCTATACTTGAGAGATGATACACAGGGCCAAGTGTTCATGAGGAAACTCAGGGATAAAAGTGAAGGGATGGAGGGCATGGCCAACCAAGACAAGGGTGCAATCAGTAGCTCCGAGGACAACACAGATGACAGTATGTGTGGCCTACGGACCTTCATGGACCCATGCTTAACCTGGGAAGCCGACAAGCCCTAGTTTCTTTCCGGTTTCCCCTGTGCTGACCCCCGACAGGCTCAAGGGGGAGTTGGCTCCGTACCCTGACCTGCAAAGGGAGGGGAAATGGAGCTGGGGACCTTGAAGTCCTTTCCCCTAGAACATGAATCACAACCACCACCATCATTAAACACCTCCCTGTAAACAGCACACTACACTGTTCATCCTTCCTTTTTGGATGAACCCACCCACTATCATCACATGGCAGGTATCCTGCCTGGGGCTGGGTTATAGAGATGAATGAGTCTGTAAACCTTCCTGCAGGGTGCTCACAAATCACTTGAGGGTTAAACTGAAAACGATACCAACACAGAGGCAGATACACCCAAACCAGTAAGATGTCCAGTCAGGGCTGCTAAGTTTCTAGGGCTTCCAAGGAGATTCTCATTCTCTCTCTCTCTCTTTCTCTCTCTCTCTCCTTTTTCTCTCCCACTCATCCACACCCCAGCGTCCAAACAATAAAGTAATATACATAGGATCATATAAAGGTCATTTGGGTATCAAAGGCAAGGCCTCATTTTATGGGTATTTCAAGATAAGCCATGGGCACTGGTCCAAAACTTGGTGTGGTAAGAAAGGACTTTGTAAGGGAGAAGGGACTTCAGGAGCGAGAACACTGAGTCCAACACAGCAACTAGGGAGTGGAAATCTGTCTGCAGATCAGTGAAGGATAGATAGAGGGTGGTGGTGACAGAGCCAGGGGGGCAGGCAAGGGTTAGGCACAGGCGTGTCACGCAGAGAATAAGACTGAAGCTGAGGAGCCTGACATGACCTGGGTTTGAATCCCAACCCCACTGGCACCAGTTGTTTCGATGTTGGATAAGTAACGATCTAAGCCTTTAACTTGGCTAATAATAGCGTCCACAACATGAGTTGTTACAAGGGTCAAGTTAGATACAGTTTGCAAGACATTAGCGCTCCACTGGCAGGTGGTTATCACTTAATAATCAGGCTAACAATAACGGAGGGCAGGGCAACCTGCATACGTGGCACTTGTACTGTGGGGCTCTGTGCTTCCCCATTGCGAAACATTTATATGCCGTTCCCAGGGGTGACCACATGGCTTCCACCAAGCAGGGACTCGGAGATTCATGATCAGAAACCTCCCGTATCCTCTCCTTGCTGGGATCCAAACAACCAAAGTCGCGCCCCCCCCCCCGCCCCAAGCTGGCAGAGTATTAACTCTGACTTGGATAACCTGGTCATAATAAGTCTGCCGGAAGGCCTCAGGTGCCTTGTGATCTTGGAAAAGTGCAGAATGCCACCAACGTACAGCCTGCCTGGGTTCTCTGGACTAATTCTCCCCAGGGTTAGTAACTAAGCAGAACTCTTGTCAAACACCCTGCGCTCCACATGAGTCATCCTGGGAGGTGTGGGTGAGGGCGAAGGGCTGGTGGGCTCTGTTTCACCGACTCACCAGGGCTGGGTCTACCAGACTGGCCTTGCCCTGCTGTGCCCTGCCTGTTGGTTTAAGGAGGAGAGATATACTTGGAGGGTGTGGCAGTGCCAGGTTTCTTGGGGGATGTCCCAGGGAACTTGCAGCACACAGCACACGATTAGAACTCGGTAAGTGTGTATTTAGTCATAGGGGAGTCCTAGCAATGCCTGAGTCAGGATTCTGAGATGGGAGCCAAGTGCCAGTGAGAGCCCTGAAGAGGCCCTTAGTTCTCCCCTGTGGACCGCTTCCAGGGATGCCTGCTGATTTATTCTATAATAATAATGATTATATATAATGTTTTATTTATGTATAGCTCACAAAGTATGAGATTGTATTTCTATAATGTATTGCCAGCCATAAACAGTTATGAACATTTAAAAATATTTTATTGTTTTTATTTTAGGTGTATGAATGTTTGCCTGTGTGTATGTCTGTGTACCATGTGTGTGATGCTCATGGAGGGCAGAAGAGGGTGTCAGGTACCCCTGGAACTGGAGCTACAGGCTGTGTGGGTGCTGGGTATTGAACTCAGGTCCGCTGGAAGAGTCTCTTAACTGAACTATCTCTCCAACCCCTATTTTTTCTCTTTCTTTCTTTTGCTTTCTCCCTTTTTTTGAGACTGAATCCACATATCCCAGTATGGCCTCAAAATTGCTATGTAGTCCAGGATGACCTTGAATGTCTGAGCCTCCTGCCTCCACCTCCCAAGTGCTGGGATTACAGATATGTGCCACCATTTCTGGTCCTATGTGGTGCTGGAGATGGAACCCAGGAGTTCATGTGTCCTAGGCAACCACTCCACCAACTAAGTTCCACCCCTCGCCCTGAGTCCTGCACCTTTAGTATGTTCATTTATTTAAGCCTCTACACAAACACCCTGAGATAGGCTAAGTGTTATCTCTACGTTGAGAGAACTGTGGCTATTGGAGAAGTGTGGAAACTGTCCAGCATCTTACAGGGCCAGAATCTAGGTCTACCCACTACTGTGCCAGACCAGCCAGTTCAGTCCAGAATCTACTAAGCCCTGGGTGTCGTGCTGTGTTGGGGGTGGGTGAAGAAGGAAGATAGCACTTAGGAATGCCATACCCAGACCTGTGATGTCCCTGGGACTGTAATCTCACCCCCTCTCTCCACTTCTTGTCCAGATCTGAAGCTCTCGCCCTTGCATGAAGCTGCACTGAACCACGAGGACTCAGTTTGCAGCCTTCCCAGCTGCCTTTCTCCCCAGCCTGACGACTGTCTTCAGTCTAAATGCGGACCCGGATGCCTTCTGCCCACTTTCTACCTGATGGGTTCCTATCAGTGTCAGCTCCACGAGTTCAAAG
The DNA here is from genome assembly GCA_004026605.1 of Ondatra zibethicus. Taxonomy (NCBI): domain Eukaryota; kingdom Metazoa; phylum Chordata; class Mammalia; order Rodentia; family Cricetidae; genus Ondatra; species Ondatra zibethicus. Next base: position 176,182 of record PVIU01001252.1, read on the forward strand.
CCCCTCTGCAACATTTGTTCAGCCTCCTGCATCAAAGCCCCTCTGCAACACTTGTTCAGCCTCCTGCATCAAAGCCCCTCTGCAACACTTGTTCAGCCTCCTGCATCAAAGCCCCTCTGCAACACTTGTTCAGCCTCCTGCATCACTGTGACAAGTGCCACGCAACACTTGACCGTCATCTTGTTCTGTCCGTTTTTTTGAGACAGGGTTTCTCTGTGTAGCCCTGGCTGTCCCGGGACTCGCTCTGTAGACCAGGCTGGTCCTGAACTCACGGAGATCTGCCTGTCTCTGCCTCTCAAGTGCTGGGATTAAAGGTGTGTGCCACCACCGCCCAGCTTGAGTGTCATAATTGGCGTCTCTCTCCTCACCCATTCAGCCAGTCCCATTTTCTTCCTAAACATCTTTCAAGCTCTGCCCATCTCCTCCCTACACCTTCTGCCCTAGGTCAGGCCCCAACCTTTGCGTTTCAGCCTCCTTCTAGTTAACCTGTCTCCAGTCTTATCTCCCATTAACCCATCCTTATAACCAATATGTAAAACCTTCCTTGTCCCAAACCTTTCAGGAGTTCCCCTTTGTCTGAAGGGGTAAAGTCCAAGTTCCTTATTTGATATGACCCTGTGACATGACCCTTACATTTTACAACCTCCTCTCAGATCAGTCCATGCCTTAAACCTTTTACTGCATAGAGGTGGGCCTAAGGTCAGCCACAGGTAGGAGGCCTGGAGTGTCTCTTGAAGTCGGTGGTAATGTTTAAACAAGGAATCCTGCATATCTTGCCAGTCTGCCTTGCCTGTCTTTGCTCTGAACTCCTCTTGCAGTTTGTAGCCTGTAAAGTTTGTCTAGTCTCTTCCACGGGGAACACCCTTTTCACACGTCTTCCTTCTGCAGCTTTTCTTCTAACACTCAATGCCCAGGTGTTGCTTCCTCTCCCTACCCTAATCTGCCAACAAGAATCAGGTGCTTAAAAACACGTCTATCAGATAAACGAAATGGGAGGACAAAGTGTGACAAGCGCAACGATCTTCTACAGGCGGTAAAGGGAGGAAAAGCGGGAAGAAAATAATTTCAACTACTTTCGAAACCGCCATCTGGACGGCGCTAGGACCCTGTTCGCGAACGTGTTCGTTCTCCAGCAGGGGGCTCTGCGCCCCGCAGGGAAGAAAGCCGCCTACGCCGGCTCTTGGGCGCCCCCTACCGCCATCGCGCAAGCGCTACAGCCCTTCCAGCAGCTCATGGGGCCCGAGCCCGCCTCTCGTCTCCCATTGGCCGCCCGCTATTCTCCCGCCCATCCGGTACTCAGCCACTCAGCACCTTTTGGTGGGCGGGGCTTTCTGAGGGGCGTGGCGTGGACTCGGATTGGCCTGGCGGAAGACGACGACGTGGCTGAAGGAGGCCGGTTTTTCTGCACTGAGGCTCACGCACACCGGCTCGGGATTGGTGCTAGGCCGGGCGGGGGGTCTTGGCCGGAAGCGGAAGTGGAGAGAGGATGCAGGTGTGGGGACCCGGGCTGGAAAACCTGGGGTCCGCTTTGCGACCCCTGTCCTGCCTCTTCCACTCTTCCTGTCCTCATCCGGGCGCTCTGGCCTTGCAGGGTGGCGGTTGGGCTCGTGAGATGAGCGCGCGCGAGGCACACCGCCTTCCCGCGTTCACGCCCCCCTTCCTGTCGTATTTCCCACCAGGACCATCAGCACGTGCCCATCGACATCCAGACCAGCAAGCTGCTCGGTAGGAGAGGCGCCCCCGCGCGGTCGCCTGTCTGGGGAGGCCTGCTAGTTGCCCACTGTCACCAGCAGCCAGGAGCTGTGAAAGCCCGGCTCGAGGTGCCTTACTCTGGCCTGGCCTGTTTGAGGGAACCATTTACAAGTCTGTACTGGCGCCTTGTTTTCTACTTCTAACATTGATAACGTAGTATCAAGTCCTATTCTGGCACACAGGGCAAGTGGCTGATGTTAAAGGTGGCCAGTTACCTGTCCATTTGGACTGCAGTCTCTTTGTTTCTGGCTTCATGCTTTTTGCATTATTTGGGGATGGGAAAGCCTCCCCCAACTCATTTAAAACGTTTCAATGTCCCTTTGAATTTATGGAGAAGAGGGACCTAAGACTCAGATACAGACCCTTTATGCCAGGCATGGTGACTCATGCTGGTAACTATGACACCTGGAAGGCTGAGGCAGGAGGATTGCTGGCAGTTCTCAGGCACCCTGGTTTACATAGCAGATACCAGGCTAGTCAGGAACACTTAGCAATAATATCAGTACCCCACCTAAAAGACAAAAAAGCCTTTAGTCTCGTCACTCAGGAGGCAGAGACCAGCCTGTCTACATAGCAAACTCTAGGACAGCCGGGACTATACGGAGAGACCCTAAAGACAGGAAGACCTTTTAGTGGCCAGGCCATCTCTGTGCCTTGTTTTGTTCCTTGTCTATCACTTCTGGACAAGTGCACAGCTCCCAACACTCTAAATGTGCCTCGGATTCCTCAGCCCAATGTTAATCATGTCCCCAAGAGGATGACACTGTGAAGCTGGAGATACTTGACCAGTTGACAGATTTGTCAACAAGGCCACCTTTGTAAATTTACCACCATGAGAGGGGGCACTCAGTCCTTTGATGGGCACCAATGAGGCTTCTGCTTAGCCTCCTAAGTGCTGGGGTTACAGACAGGAGCCAGCATGTATTCATAGTGTGTGAGCACCCTGTGTGCCCACCCTGTGAGAGCTTGTCCTCAAGTCATGAACACCGCTCACTGAACACTTGCTCCGTACAGGTGCCATTTATACTTGTCTTTCTTTCTTTCTTTCTTTCTTTCTTTCTTTCTTTCTTTCTTTCTTTCTTTCTTTCTTTTTTAAGACAGGGTTTCTTTGTATAGCCCTGACTGTCCTGGAACTTGCTCTGTAGCCCAGGCTGGCCTCGAACTCACAGAGATCCACCTGCCTCTGCCTCCCAAGTGCTGGGATTAAAGGCGTGTGCCACCACTGCCCGGCAATAAAAAATATTTTAAAGGCTGGAGAGATGGCTCAGATTGACTGCTCTTCCAGAGGTCCTGAGTCAGTTCCCAGCAACCACATGGTGGCTCACAGCCATCTGTAATGAGGTCTGGTGCCCTCTTCTAGTCTGCAGCATACATGCAGACAGACCATTGTGTACATAACAAAGTCTTTAAAAGAATATACTTTAAATAAACTTGATTATTAGACCCCAGGACCATCTAACTGTAAAACCTTAGTTCTTAAGAAATGAGCATGGCTTTTAGGCTTCAAAATTGGGTCAGTTACATTGGCAGTTATGTGGCAGGGTGGCACTTCAGTATTAAGAAGAGACCAGCACCTAGGCCAGGCGGTGGTGGAGCACGCCTTTAATCACAGCACTGGAGAGGCAGAGGCAGGCTTTCTGTGAGTTTAAGGGTAGTGTGGTCTACATAGTGAATTCCAGGACAGCTGGGGCTCTATTTAAAAAAAAAAAAAAGCTCATCAACTCGCATCCTCCAGTCCTTGGGGCGCTGTAGGTGTGAGGGGCTTTGCAGTTGTTCGTTCATCCGGTAGTTGGCATAGCCACCTTGTGTTTTCCATTGTCGTGGTTAATCCCAGCCCCGAGGAAGTGGAAGTTGAGCAACACCCTCTGTCAACAAGAAAGATATAATTACCCACAGAAGCAAAATATTATGGAGAATTTAGAATGGTCAAAAGTGGCACTTTCATGTCAGGACCAATTTAAAGGTTTTCTTTATCCCGGTGTTGAGGCAGTTGCTCTGTAAAACCCACACTGGGGATAAAGACAGGGCGCCGGAGCTTGTTTAGCCCAAGCCCCTCTCTGAGTCCGTCCGTCTTTTCATCTTCCCATTGCTCTGTGGTACCTTAGCCAATGCAACAACAGCTGCTGTTCAATATCCAGTGTGGGACGCTTCAACTAGTGGATTCCCGGTTGGGGGTGGGGCGGGCTGTGGCGACTGGCTGATTCTCACGCAGATTGGCTAGTGGACAGACGGCACTGCAACCTGAAATGGCAAAGTCTGGTGCTGACCATCCGGGAGAAGATCAACACGGCCATCCAGGACATGCCAGAGAGCCCAGAGATTGCCCAGCTGCTCTCTGGATCCTGTGAGTGATCTGCAGCCATGTTCCTGGAGCCCCTTCCTTTTGGGAGTCCCGTGTGTCTACCCAGCCATTCCCTTGTTGAACTACCAGGGCTGACCCCAGAGAGAGAAGTTTTTTCTTGGCTTGTAGATGCTGGTTTCTTCCATGCTAAAATAAGTGGGTCAGCCACCTGCAGTAGCCAGAGAAAGAGAGGAAGGATGGTAGAATTCTGAAAGTCCCCATTCTTGCTTTCTAGACATTCATTACTTCCATTGCCTAAGAATAGTGGACCTTCTTAAAGGTACCGAGGCCTCCACCAAAAATATTTTTGGCCGGTACTCTTCACAGCGGATGAAGGTAAGCGTGGTGGAGGACTGGTAATGTACGGTTTGGGACAGGTCCACAACCCCTCTAGGCTCATGGATGAGCAAGTTGAAATGCCTGCATAGTATAGTTCCTGATCTATCTTTGTCCCTATAATTTATACCAAAGTAGGCCGGGCGGTGGTGGTGCATGCCTTTGATCCCATCACTCGGGAGGCAGAGGCAGGCGAATCTCTGTGAGTTTGAGGCCAGCCTGGTCTACAAGAGCTAGTTCCAGGACAGCTAGGACTATTATACAGGAAAACCCTGTCTCGGGGAGAAAAAAATTATACCAAAGTAGACCTGTCCCCTTGGCTTACATGTCCTGACCCTTGGGAATCACTGTTAGGAATCATAGTCCCAGAATCACGTGGGTGGTCCAGCCAGCATTAAAGCTGGAGGAAGGTAAGGAGTTTGTGCTTGGTACAAGCCTGGGGCAGCCTCCTCTGCAGGGATTGGCTGTGAGGGAGCTGCTGAGTGCTCCTCTGACTCCTCCCCTCTCTGCTGTTCTCAGGACTGGCAGGAGATCATAGGCCTGTATGAGAAGGACAACACCTACTTAGGTAAAGTGGCCCTAGCATCCGCAGGGAAGCCCACTCATGGGATTCTGAGATACTGAGCTTATGGGGCACCTAGAAGGAAATGGGGTGCAGTACAGGCGCTGCCTATTGTAGGTGTGAGAAGCAGCTCCTCAAGTGCCAGGGTATGATCAGGCTGAGCACGTGTCTGGCCTGTCTGTCTTCCTTGGGGAGGTAGTGTGTACTGCCCCGCTCTCTCTGCACTCCTTCCACAGTAGGCAGAAGAGCTGCGGGTCATCCTGGATGCCATGTTGGGAGCCTGAGAGAACAGCTAATGGCTGGTTGTAGTTTGGACTGTGACTCTGAATAGTAAATGATTGTGATAAATAATATATACCAAGCACCTAAGTGCAAAGGGTTCTGGTTGTTGTTTTATATGGATCCACATGATAAACACTGTGGTCCCTGTTGGGAGCTGAAGATGGAAGAAGACAGGGAACGTAACTTGTCTCAGGTCCCAGAGCTAGGCGTGGAGAAGTAGAGAAGCCAGCCCCCTCTTCTCCACCATGCTGTGGTGTCTGTACCTTAGGGCAAGGGTGTCCTACAGTAAACTTCCTGGGCCCTCCTCAGTGGAACTTTCTAGCCTCCTGGTTCGGAATGTCAACTATGAGATCCCCTCGCTGAAGAAGCAGATTGCCAAGTGCCAGCAGCTGCAGCAGGAATACAGCCGCAAGGAGGAAGAGGGCCAGGCCGGGGCTGCTGAGATGCGTGAGCAGTTCTACCACTCATGCAAACAGTATGGCATCACGGTGAGTGGGTGTGCCATCACCGTGGGAGAGTCTCTGGGCCCAGCAACTCCTGTGCAGCTGGCAGGCTTCCCTCTCAGCTGGATTGTCCCTGTCCCAGGTCACTGGCTTACCTTCCTGCTGTCTTTTAATGTTTTCTTTGACTTGATGATTCCCACCTCCCACCATGTGTGACCTAACTCTTTCCCTCTCTCAACGCTAGGGTGACAATGTCCGGAGAGAGCTCCTGGCCCTGGTGAAGGACCTGCCGAGTCAGCTAGCTGAGATAGGAGCAGGAGCTCAGGCCCTGGGGGAGGCCATTGACCTGTACCAGGCCTGTGTGGAGTTCGTGTGTGACAGGTAAGGCCTGAGCCGGGGGTGCTTTCCCTGGTCCCTCTGCTCTTCTCCACTCAGATTGTTCCCACATAACATGTCAGCTGTGTCCCACACCCTTGGAGTGGTGGAGAATGTGCCCCTTGGACCATGTGGTGCAGGATGGAGCCTGTACCCGCTTCCCAAGTGCTTGTGGGAGGAGGGCTCAGTTAACATGTTCTGTTGAAGCCCCACAGAGCAGGTGTTACCCATGCTACGCTACGTGAAGAAGCAGGGGAACTCAACAGTATATGAGTGGAGGACGGGGACAGAGCCCTCTGTGGTGGAGCGGCCACAACTGGAGGAACCTCCTGAGCAGGTGCAAGAAGATGAGGTAAGACAGGTCCTGGGAGGCGCTGAGTGGGGACTGCTTCCCGTCCACACACAGCCCTGACCAGAATTCCCACAGTGAACAATGAGGGAAGCAGTGTGGTGTGACTTAGGTAGGAGGACCCAAAAGGCCCTTTATTTTCCTTGCTTTCTTGAGACCAGAGTACAGACAAGTGCTAAAAGCCTCAGCGCACTGGCTCAAGTTGACCTGGGGAGTCCTTCAGTGAAACAGCCCTTTCTTTATCTTTTTTTTTTTTTCTTTTTTTTCGGTTTTTCGAGAACAGATTTATTTCTCTGTTGCTTTGGAGCCTGACCTGGAACTAGCTCTTATAGACCAGGCTGGCCTTGAACTCACAGAGATCCGCCTGCCTCTGCCTTCCAAGTGCTGGGATTAATGGCGTGCACCACTACCGCCGACTTGAAACAGCCCTTTCTTGTGGGAGCTTGGTGGCTTTGCAGCTGGCTGTGTGAAGTCCTGCGTGGCTCTGAGTCCTGGGGAAAGGAAACTACTTTCCCTTTCTTCACCTCTTGTTTGCACTGACATCATTTTTGCTTTTTAGATTGACTGGGGTGACTTTGGAGTGGAGGCTGTTTCTGACTCCGGCATCTCTGCTGAGACCCCTGGAATCGACTGGGGCATCTCCCTGGAATCAGAGTCAAAGGTTAGGTCTGTCTCTGAGTGGTCCTGCATCAGCCATGGAAAAGATCTGTGTGTGTGATGGTTCACGGGTCTAAGGCCAGGTGCTTCCTGAGTGGGGCAGAGTTACAAAAGTGGGGTGTCAGTTTAGAACTCTTTTTTCCTGGGGTTTGGAGTATACAACTGCAAACAGATGATAACCTCATTACACAGGAAGGAGGGTGGCATCATGAAAGCCCACATCACCACCCTTGCCCCTGCACAGCGTGGTGGCCCTTGCTCTACTGGAGGTCCAGTCACTGAACTTTCCAGGGGCTTTGATCTGTTCTGGCTCCTTGGGCTAGGGAACCAGTTCCAACATTGCTGAGTGTTTGCTGTCCATCCAGGATGCTGGGGGTGACGGGATAGACTGGGGCAATGACACCGCTGCTTCAGAGATCACTGTGCTGGAGACGGGAACGGAGGGTGAGTGCTCTGGCCCTGCTGCCCTGAAGAGTGCAGAAACAGGAGCTCAAGGTCATCCTTGAGCGCTGAGTCTAGACAGCCTGAGCTGTGTGAGATCCTGTCCCTAAAAATAAAATCAATCTTGATGAAGGTGTGAATGGAAGTGGGTACAGAGGGGTGGCTAAGTAAAGTCTAGAAACTAAGCTCCCTTCTCTGGTTTGGATTTGTTCTGTCTGGTTTTTTGAGACAGTATCATTGTGTAGCACTGGCTTATCTGCAACTCTGTGTAGACCAGGCTAGCCTCAAACTCAAAGAGATCTGCCTGCTTCTGCCTCTCCAGTGCTAGGATTAAAGACGCATACCCCCATGTCCCTCCCACCAACTCTGATCTGTTTTAGAAACTAAATGTGGGCTAGTCATTTTAGCAAACTATGTAGGAGTTATTGGGCTCCAGGTCTGACATGACCCCACCCCCTCCCAAGTCTGCAGAGATGCTGTAGCAGCCGCTTGTGTCACTAGAGGGCAGTGCAGGACGACACTTTACCTCCTCTTGCCATCTCTAGGTCTGCGTGGGATTTGCAGAGGAGACTCATGGAAAAGGATAGCTTTCCCCATGGATGAGGCTGAGAGGGGGCTTTAGTGAAGTGAGTCTGTGTCCATAGTGACATAGTCTTCCTTCCCTAGCCCTCAGATCCATCCTCACGTCTCTGCCCCTCTCTCACAGCTCCAGAGGGCGTTGCTAGGGGCTCAGATGCTCTGACTCTTCTTGAATACCCTGAGACCCGGAATCAGTTCATTGATGAGCTGATGGAGGTACTGTCTTCCGGAAGGCATCGGGGTGACCAGGTTCTGACACAGGTGACATCACTTCTAACCCCTTCCTGCTATGTGAAGGGCACTGACTATCAGCATCCTAGAGCAGAGCCTCACAAGTTAGGGCCCCACCATCACCACCACCACCACCACCACCACCACCCTGGTACTTATGATCCATCGCCAAAGCACCTGCATATCTTGGGCAATAGCAATAGAGCGGTGACAGTCAGACGTCTTGCCTCTGTGGTGCTTATATTCCAGCAGGAAGAGCAGATAAGGAGCGAGGCGAGTGCCCTACATCAAATGGTGCTGGGCACCACAGGTCATCAGGAGGCAAGGGGCTGATTGTGGCTCAGTGGGCAGAGTGTCTACCTAGCATTCAGGAAGCTCTGGGTTCAGTTCTCAACATCACACAAACCGTGTGTAGTAGTTACTCCTGCAGTCCAGCTGCAATTCAGCACTTAGGAGGTTGAGACAGGAGGTTCGGAACTCCAGGGTCATCCTTAGCCATGTGGCAAGCCTCCTGGAAATTCTGTGCCTGTCTGGTTTTTTCCCTTTTTCTCCTTTTTAGCCACAAGGAGACGGGGGGGGGGGGTACAAAAGATGCCCAGTTTTCATAACATAGTGAGATAGGTTTTTCTCTTTAAAATTTGTATTTATCTACTTGTGTGCACACAGGCACAGCACATGTAGAGGTCTTTGGACAACTGGATATCATCCTTGTGGCATCTCACCTTTCACCTGAGGACAAACCCAGGTTATCAGGCTTGGTGTCAGGCTATCTACCCAGCCCGAGATTAACTTACTCATAAAGACTACATGTTAGAGATATGGCTTCTGCTCTTATTCTTTCTAGGCTTTTCCTGATCCAGAGTTTCTCAAGCATGATTCCCACTCCTCTCATGCAGAGAAAATTGATACCTGCCCTGGGAGTTTCAGTTGTGTGACCTAAGGCTGGGAAGAAAGATGGAGAGCTAGGGCTAAGCAGACACAGGTTGCTGTGGGGGCTGGAGCAACAGTAGGGGCTGCTGCCTACTCATGCTGTAGATGCAGGTTCCCAGCAATGCTGGTGTGCAGAGGAGACAGCCTGTCTCCTCCAGAGTCTGGCTCTTCCTGTTGGAGGGCTCAGCTTCCGAATCTTTCTCTTGCTTTGAACCAATTCCTTTTCCCTCCTCAGCTCGAGATCTTCTTGTCCCAAAGAGCAGTAGAGATGAGTGAGGAGGCCGACATCCTGTCAGTGAGCCAGTTTCAGCTGGCTCCTGCCATCCTTCAGGGCCAGACCAAAGAGAAGATGCTCAGCCTGGTGTCCACACTGCAGGATCTGATTGGCCGGCTCACTAGTCTCCGAATGCAGCATTTGTTTATGATTCTGGCCTCGCCAAGGTTAGCTTTCCTGCTTCTGTGTTTCTCTGTGTGGAGCGGAGCTCTGCCCTTGTCTTCTTCCTCTTCTGTGTCATCCCCTTCCTGTGTACTTGGTTTTCTTCTGGGAATAGGGCATCTCTTTGGGACAGGATAGGGTCGATTAATATCTACAGACAGAATCTGTAGGAATCTGGACTGGTTTATATTCCTTACCAGAAAAAGGACGGAAGGATGTGAGGGGAGAGGAAGCCAGCTCAGGTATTGGTTTCCTGAGCCTCACCCTGGCCAGGCAGCCTCACAAGGTGCCCTGCATAGGTATGTGGACCGAGTGACGGAGTTCCTTCAGCAGAAGCTGAAGCAGTCACAGCTGTTGGCTTTGAAGAAAGAGCTGATGGTGGAGAAGCAGCAGGAGGCGCTTCAGGAGCAGGCCGCTCTGGAACCCAAGCTGGACCTGCTCCTGGAGAAGAGCAGAGAGCTGCAGAAGCTGGTGAGAGACGCATCAGAGCCTGCCCCGCCCCGGGAGGACACCCCAGCTTCCACCACCTGAGGCCCTGCGCCTGCCTGTCTGCTCCCTGCCCACTCTGCTCTCTGTCTCTCAGATTGAAGCTGACATCTCCAAGAGGTACGGTGGCCGTCCCGTGAACCTGATGGGAACCTCTCTGTGATGCGCTCCCTCCGTGTCTTCTGCTTCCCAGCCTCCAGGTAGTGGTGGGACAGCCCAGGCTGGTGTGACTGGGCCTCATCAGCAAGAAGTCAGGCAGACCTGGGGACAGCCATAAGCAGAAAGTGTCACCTGAATGGTGACACTGGCTTTCACTAAGATCTCTGCCAGAAGTTGTCTTGAGTGGTTCTGTGACCTGTGACTCTGTAGCCTGTCGGCCTGAAGCCACAACTTCTCCTTTTACTTCTCAAGTAAGGCTTAATAAAAAAGGAAAAGACTTGACTGCTGGCGGTCACTTACTCCTCTCCCTGGGCCTGCTCACAGTGGAAGCTGGGCACATGTTTTCCTGGATTTTTGATCCAGAAGGTCTTCAGCGACTGTACAGCCCCAGATTAGAGACTTCTCCTTGCTTCCTGTGGTAGCAGAATCCATAAGTATTTACAAATGGTTCAGCAAGGGGCTTTGGGGTGTGGAACCTTGCCCCATCCGCTAGCCCGGCTCATGCTGCCCCCACCCAGCCAGAGGCCCAGGGAGAGCAGTCAGTCCGCCCTATTGGAACCAGCAAAGTTGTATTTTCCTCTTAATCACAGCTTCCCTTCTAGGCAGAGGGGAGATGTGGTTTGGGGAGGCAGGGTCTGATAAACAAGGTGGAGACAGGAGTTGTCACCTTCCCTAGCTGCCTGTCCACTTCCTGCCCATAACTGCCTGCTCTGGGATTGGGTAGAGCCCACCCCAGGACAGCACCCTTCTTCCAAGCCACCTACCCATCCCTGTTTCCCAGGAAGGATAGGGGCTGGGGGTGGCCAGCAATTCGATTTTAATTTCATAGCAGAGCAGTTGATTCATGGCTCTTTGTCGCTGGCGTTGACTCCCGTAATGACTTTCCATCAAAATGAAAAGTGGAGTGACACCACTCATTATTCCTGCTGCTTGTTATCTCAGTTCTGGGGAGGGCTGCCCCTCCCTGCTGCCTTTCAGCCGTCCAGGACAGTGAGTGATGGCCCCTATTAATCACCGACCCCGCGGACTCCGGCGGACACACGCTATCCAGAGGAGAGAGAGATAAGGCCGCATGAACTGCTCGGAGACGCTCCTATTGATTACTGTCAACCCGCCACTTCCCCCAATCTTTGCCTGGTCACCTCCTTTTGGAGGAATCAAGCTGAAGTAAGAAGCCTAGGAATTGAGAGAGGGAAGATTCTGGTGTCAGAAAACTGTCCTCAGAATGGAAGGACCTAGAGAAGTGTGAGTGGGCAGCATTCTGTCTGCAGTTACCTGGAGGCAAAGTCCTGGGGCCCTGTCTGGAAATCTGAGCACATATCTGCCACCTCCCAGCCCAACTGGTCATCTGCTGCAAGGGCTGTCTGGCTAGCCTTGCGCAACAGCCATCAGCTCACTGAGGCATGCTACCCCTGCCCAGTCTTATGTCCCCGCCTAGTCACCAGCTGTTACAGACTCCACTGTTTACAAGGCCTGGGCTGTGGGAAGACGCCCAGAGGAGCGTGTGACTGTGCCAGGCTGGATTTGGCCTTAGAGGCTCCTGTTCCTGCCAGACATGAGCACCTGACCTCCCACCAGCAGGGAAACGGTATTTTCTGAGGCTCCAGTTCCCCAGGAAGGAAAGTAGTTTATGTCAGAGGGCCGGCACTTTAGCCGCTGAGAACACGGTGTGGCGAGCAGTGGGGTTTGGACCCTGCTTTCCCTTAGGGATTAGGCCTGTTTTGCTGCCTGGTAAAGTGAAGGCTCTAGGCTGAGGAAGACTGTTTCCTCAGGGCCCTGACAGTACTGGCATAGTTCTTCAGAACCTTCAGCTTCCTTTGCCTTTGGCTCCACTACCTTCTGGGTCACCCCTCCCAGCCAGGCCAAGACACCAAACCCACCTGGCAGGCTACAGGAGCAGCTCTGATTGATTTGGGTACCAACTTCTGAACCCTTTAACTTCGTTCTGTGATGTTCAGGTCCATGAATGGCGCAGGGCTATTCTAAGGGTTAATGAATTGAGCTGCACAGCGCTCTTGGGACTTGCTTGACACCATGAGCTCTTAGCTTTACATGGTGGCCACTGCAGAGGACTCTTCTTGGCCTGACCTGTCTTCTTGGAAGAGAGAAGCAAGGGCTCCTTGCAGACTTAAAGACCAAGTTCCCAGCAGTCAGCTGTCAGAGTTGTGGAAGACATTCAGGGAAAGAGGGGGGCCATGGGCCAAGCTACATCCTCAGCAGTCTTAGTTCGATGTGGATTTATTGCCAAGGGCGTAGCATTGTTTGATGTTGATTTCTCCCTTTGCCTCTCTGCTTAACGCCATCTCCCTGATTCACTTAAGAAAGTAGGGCCTCTCTTTTCCAGAATGCTTTGCACCTCTGCCTGCTGGCTGACTGTGAGCATGGGCTAAGCGGAATGCTCAGGCTTGTCCATCAGCTCTATGAGCCCAGGGCGGTACCCCCCACCCCCATTCTCACCGAGGGCTTGTCAGGGCCACGTGGACTCCTGGTCAAGTAGAACCCATCTGTTCCCTCTGCCAGTACAGGGCAGGAATGATCTCCTGCTCCACAGCAGGGCCTAGAGCCCAGGACAAAGAAAAGCACACCCAGCCTGGGGAGAGGAGCCTGGGGCTGTGGCCCTGCTCACTTGCGTGCTCTCAGCCAGCATCCCCAGACTGCTTACAGAACCCCACATGTCATGGCTCTCTGCCTTTTCATATACTCCTCCCTGTTATTAATGTGTGTCTCATCTTCTGACCACCATTTGTGATTCTCTCCCCACTCCAGTACAAGCACATGTAATCTAGTAGTAATGGGAGGACTGGGAGACTGCTGCACAATTCAGCTGTTACTTGTGTGCAGAAGACCCTGGGTCCTAGCTAAGCACCAAGAAAGCATGAATTGGGTAGGGAGGCGCATGCCTGCAACACTTGGAGGTGGCTCTTGGGAGGCAGAGGCAGAAGGATCGGAAGTCCAAGGTAACCGTTGGCATCCTTGCTATAGAGGAAGTCTGAGACCAGTCTGGACTATGCAAGACCCTGTCTCAGTAAACAAAGCTGTAATAATTAACAACAACAGAGTACAGTGTGGTTGTAGACTCTGGGCTCCTGTCCTTGCTGCTTGTTTTGCCTGAGACCAGTTTCTGAGCCCATTTGTGCCCCATTTCCTTCTGTCAAACAAGGGAAAGGCACTGCTGACCTTAGGGCGTGTTGAGTGTGTGCACCACTCAGAACAGACCCGGCACAGGAAGACCCAGTGTCAGCTGTCAGTGTGTGCCAGTGGCATAGGGTAGGAATATCCTAGACTAAAGCTGGCAACTTGTATCTGGTCGTGGTCCCACCCTAAGTCCATTATCCCCACCCATACCCCATCTCTAGTATTCCTTGTCTCCTCCCAGTCTGTTGGGTTTTCCTTTCAAACGTGCCTTTTCTGTTCTTAGGGCCTTTTTGGTCCCTGTTGCCCTATTCAGACTCCTGCCTCAACTTCCCACCATCTGGAATTATAGATGTATGACCTCATACTTTGAACTTATAGTCCGTCCATTTTAACGAAGGTGGAAAGATTGTGAGTTTGCAGACAACCCAGACTACATAAGGAGACCTTGTCTCCAAGAGTTGGGAGTGTGGTAGTACTGCCGTTAGTCCCAGCATTGCAGAGGCAGAGACAGGCAGATCTCTATGAGTCCCAAGCCAGCCAGGCTCACATAGTGAGGCCTTGTCAAAAAAAGAAAAGAAAAAAGGCTGATCGTGGGTCAGGGCTCAGTGATGGAGTTCTTGCCTCACGTGTTCCACCCCCAGCACTAAGCACTAGGAGAAACAAATAAAATGGCCTCATTGGCCAGCTTAGACTATATAGTGAAATCCTGTCTCAGCATCCCCACCAACCCTCAACACATACACAACCACCAAAGCAAAGAAATACAAGCTAGACTCAACTCTCATCACCTGTAGGGAAGGGGGACATGGCCTCTGAGAACCTTCAGGGCCTGTCTCCACCCTTTTCCCTATTTGATGAGAGCAAAGGGCTATTGCTTTATTCTGGCAATACCTTTGCAACATAGGCCCAGTTCGGCTAGCAAAGCTGGGCCTCAGGAGCGTCACCCACACACTGGGCTTTGGACTGGTTGCAGTGCACTCTGAGGAGCCAGCCCTCAAGCTGTCTTCACGTTGCCATCCCGCCTGGCAGAGCCCAGCACAGCAGGAGGGAGTGTCGAGGCTGCAGCAGGGCTGTGGCGCCCAGGAGTACCAGCTGACCCAGATCCTGCCTGTGTCCTCCAGATGCCCTTCCTCTCTGGTGACAGGGTCGAGCCTCTGAATAGGCTGGCCCTGAGTAAACTGCCTGAGCCACCCTGCCACCTCCTCTTCTTCCCCAGGCTCCAAAGAAAACCAGTTGGAATATTTAAACTTCTCCTGTGTGTCTAATAAAAAGTTCTGCACTATTTAACTCCCCAGCTATCCATTACTGTCTGGTGCTGCCCTCTCCTCCCAGTGTCCCCCTCCCTCTCCCAAACCGTGGCGCACAGCGAAGCCATTTGTCAAACTGATCCCGCCGCCGGCTGCGCTTGGCTGTGTCTGAAAGGACAAGCCGCCCCGCAGGGGAAGGTGGGAATGAATAAAGGGGCTATGCAAATTGCTGCTTAATCTGCAGAGAAACACCCAGGCTTTGGGGAGACGCTCATTACTTCTTTTAACTGTGATTAACGGGCAAATTAAACCCAAGCCCTTAACTCTCTCCTGGCAGAGGACTTGAACGCAGAGCCCCCACGCCGGTGCCAGTGGCTGGGGTGTCGAGGAGCGTGAGCTTGGCCCTGCACTGAGAGGCAGGCATAAGGAGAGCAGAGCCCTGCCAACTCACCTTAACTCACCAGAAGGGAGAAGTTCGCTGTTCTTTGAAGTTTGTTTTAGATACTCAAGAGAGAACACGGCTGTTGGCCAATGGGTTTGCTGGCATCCTTTCCCTCCACCAAAAATTACCAAAAACAAAAAAAGTTAAGAGAATTCCTAACCCTGACCTTTAAGAGCATGTTGGGAGTGGGGTGACAGTGGCTTTAGCCACCATGTCTCTGTTAGTTGCTAAACTGACCAACTCCAAACCTGGTTCTGGAAAGAGGTGTACAGAAGTAGTGCAGAACTCTGAAACTGTCCTTGAGGCCTATTAACCAGGCCCGTGAGGAAGAGACCGTGGGGGTGGGGGTGAGGTGGAGGATTTGAGTTTGTCTCTAGCAGAGGCCGGGGAGGCCTTGCTTCAGGGGTACACATGGCCAAATGCAGACACCGAGAGGGCCTGAAGGCCCCAGATACCTTGTTTATTCTGTCTGTGGACTTTTATTTTGATGTAAGTTGTACATAACATAAAACGTGTCATTTAGCTCTTCGTGGGTGTGCAGGTGAAAGGCATCCGCACTACCACGCGGCCTTACCACGCTCCACTCTGCCTTCTCACACGGGCGGGCGAGCTGTCCTGCCCAGCCCATAAGCCGAAGGCTGAGGCGATAGCTCAGCACTATGTAGAGAAACGTCCAGGCAGACCAGAGGCCCTGGATCCAACCCCAACACCGAGTCAAGACTGTCTATAGAAGAGTGATCTGTTTGAAATCCAAAAAAATCAAAAATCCCAAGTGGAATTTGGGGTGTGGCAGGGTGGTTGGAAAGAGAAGCCCGACGATTGTTTGGGGAGGAAATCCTGCAGGGACTCCATATTAAACACAGGTTTCCCCTAAGCCTGAATGATTAGGAGGTGAAAGATGACACACAGTGGTAACAGACTGTCTGTCAACCTGATGGGGCCGAGGAGAGACACAGCCCCGTATTTTATTTTGTCGTTGAGTCGATCAGTGGGTATGTCATAGACACCAGGCCTGACAACCCCCTCAGCCGCTCCGCTCTCTTTTCTTAACTCCCGAAGCCCTGCTCCACCATCTATTAAAACATCCTGGGCTGTCAGGGATATTAAAAGGTTCTGTCACTCCTTCTTAAAACAGTCATAAATACAACCTGGACACTAGCATTTGGGCAGAAGCCTTGGTGTTAAATGAGAGAGGCAAACAGCGAGGCTGCCTGCCTTTCTTGACAGCCTGGGCGCCGTGGCCTTAACACTTTCTAGATGCACGAAATGCCTCCCCAACACCTGCTGGCACCTGCTGCTCTGAAGCCCCTATTTCTGAGCATGAGATTCAGCCGTTAGTCCTGCGACCACAGGCACCAGCTCATCGCTTGCTCCTTTGGTACCCACCCTAGACCTGTTCTGCCTGAGGAGCCTGCTTCCTAGGCCTCTCCAGACACTAGGGCTCATAGCAAGGACAGAGGGAACAAGGGAGCAAGCTAAATTTGCCATCTTTTCCTCTTCTTCATTCTGTGCTCCATCTTCACCCGTCTTACCACAAAGTCTTATGGGGGCCAGAGGCTTCCCAGAGAGTGGGCAGGAGTTTGCCATCTTGCCAGCGGAGGACCACTGTCACTTCTGAATCCTTGACCACCTCCAAGCTAGTACATCCCCAGTATCAGCCAGAGCATCACCATTTCCTAGGATAAACCCCCTCCTCTTCTACTTCCAAGAAGAGAAAGAAGCCAGATGCTAACCAGGCTGTCCTTCCAAGAGTATCCCAGAGGAGATAGAAGAAGCTTCTCTAACTTTCAGCAAGGCTACTGAGGCATGGAACCAGAGCAGCCACAATCCTCTGGCAAATCCTAACTGAATTCATTCGGTCTGTTGGGCTGCACATTTACCATAATACCTAGTTGGTTCGATGTACAAAGTTCCTGTGCAGGACCTTCTGTGTTCACACTGAAGCAGCACCCAGGATACTGGAATCTTCAGATGGTTAATCAGTGGCCCACCCAGTGTTCAGTGGCCATAGTCACTTCCTGTTCCAGAACTTTCACTGACCTTTAGATCCTTCCTGAACTATGATTCCCCACCCCCAGCAGTTGTCTTCCCCGGTAGCTCTTTTCAAATATTTCATTTCAAGAACTGTCAGACTTTTGTCATATTCTGTAATGTTAGATGCCTAGCTCATCCCCACGGGATCATGTGAATATCAGAGACAGACATAGTTCCACCTGGGAGAAAGACATCCTAACAGCCCAAGGTGTCTCATGAAGGCACAGGTAAGTAAGCGGACCTTAGGCTGACATCGTATCAGTATTTGCTGGGGACCCGGAGGATGAGTGGATAAGTCAAATGCCTTGAAGAGTCAATAATTTGGCATACTCGGTGCTTCTAGAAGCTGGGTGAAGCCTAGCAGCTGTTCTCCGGCTGGCCTCCATGTAGCCGTCATGCAATTCAATCCCAGAGAGTCAGACCCTTCATCCTCAAAGGTCATGGGCCCAGCTCCAGGAGAGTGAGCAAACCGTTCTTTGCCCTCACTTAGGACGGTGTCTGACCCAGCAGGCAGGATGTGGAGGGGAACCTCGGAGACCCCCACCAGCCACTCTAGCTGGAAAGGACAGGCAGGAGTGTGAGTGTCGCACCTCCCGACCTCTGCGTCTCCCTCTCATCTCCTCCCCTGCTTCACGGGCCTTTCTTTCCCTTCTTTTGGCTCTCTACCACCCAGTGCCCACCCCTCATCTCCATGGCAATAAAAAGGGAGGTGGGGTGGGTTGTGCCCTGTATTTTTAGCCGGTCCATAATAGCCCTTTTCTCTGGGGACACAGGCACTGCCTGTGGAACTAATCTCCCCCTGTTCCTCAGCTCACAAAGGGGCAGGGGAGCCCCTCCCTCTGCCTAGGCCGCCCTCGGTGACCCCAGCCCGTTTCCGGGTGTGCTTTAGGCCTTCAGGGCCTGCAGCTGGGCCTCTCTCACGGGATCCTACACACAGGCAGGGTCACCCCAGCTGACCTCCCCGGAGGACAGAGGTCAGGCCCCCTCTGGGGTCTCTGCTGTGAGATTGGAAGGGAGCTGGGGCAGGGAGGGAGGGGGAGGAATGTGGGGGGAGGGGCCCTTCTTTTTTTAATGTAGAATTAAATGACTCCTTGTGCCTCCCCTGTCTCTGCCTGTCTCAAGCTGGGTCTCAGGGCCTGGAATCCTAGGAGTCCAGGCCTCATAGAAATAGTTAAATTCCTGTCCTGGAGTTTGGTCAAGTTGAAGCCTGAGCTAGGAGAATCATAAACTCTTGACAGGGAAGTGGAGGAACTATAAAGGGTAGTGGGGTCTGTCAGCTGCGCCTTTGAAACCGGGCTTTGCTTGCTCTTGAGGCAGGATACAAAGATGGAGGAAAGTCTGGGGACCTAGAGAAGGAAAGGAGCCCTCAATCCAGACTCTGGTTGAAACCTCCTACCAGCTGAAAGCCAGATTCCAACACGATTTTGCTGTGAAGGCTGCCGACGTGACGGCATATATTTTTAAGCAGAGAACTGTTTTGAGGTAAAAATGTTAAAGTAGCTAAGCATAGTGGCACAGGCTTGTGATCCCAGCACTTGGGAGGTGGAGGCAGGAGGACCAGGAGTTCAACATCATCCTAGGCTACTTAATAAGTTTGAGGCCAGCCTGGGCTACAAAAGACCCTGTCTCAAGAAAGGTTACAACAGCAATAGAGCAGGTTTCTGTCCATGACGTTGGGGAGGGTCTCCTGTTGAGGCCGTCTTTGGGAATCTTACAAACTAGACTGCTAATTTTGTTTTCAGTAATGATGCCCTAACTTCCTGCATCCCCATGGTCTAGAGTTTTGCTTTATCAGAACCTGACTTGAGACACCTTCCTGACACGCTCCTCTGCATATGGAAATAACAGCCACACATGGTTAGCGTACTAACGTACTAACATATAACCCAGGTCCTCAGGGTGCTCACCTTGTAGAGAGATGCGTGTCTCCTCAGCTGCAGCTGCCAGTTAGAAAGGAGATCTTTTTAAAATATAATATTAATAAATAATGTGCAATAATACATTTTGGGCTGGAAAGATGTCTCAACAGTAAAGAGCACTTGGTGCTTTCCCAGAAAACTTGAGTTCAACTCTTTTTGCCTACATCCAGCAACTGCCAACTGCCTATAACTAGCTCCAGGGAGATCCCACACCTCTGGCCTCCATGAACACCAGTACTCATGTGTGCTTACACAGACACACATATATTCACATGGGATTTTAAAAAATAAATTAAAAGCATTTTTAATTATATTTTTACATATTCCATGTCCATGTGGATGTGCACGGTGTGGTGTATGGTATGGTGTATGGCATGGTGCATGGCGTGGTGCATGGCGTGGTGCATGGCTGCTGCATGGTGTGCTGCATGGCGTGGTGCATGGCATGCTGCATGGCGTGCTGCATGGCATGGAGACACCCTTCAACTACTGAGCCATCCCCCAGGAAGGAGCTTGGATGCTTCATATTGTCAATCAAGCCAGAACATCTAGAGGGTGGAAACACAGACCAGCAGCCAGCTACCCCCGCCAAACCGTGCTCCAGGCTCCTCACTCCTAGGTGTGAGGGTGACTCTCCTCAGGTTAGAAGCGACTAAGAATAAGAGTACCTACGGCCTGGGGTGAGAGGATCCACAGCTTCCTCCTGGAAAAGCTCTCAGAAAAGAACCCGGCCACTGGCCGTGCCACGGAAGTGTCAGTGGTGATACCTACTTATCATCAAGTTCCGTGGATCTGATTTTCCAGAACAGAGCTCATTCCAAATATTCCAAACCTGTGTCACTACGAATCCCTCTCTCTCCCACACCGTGCGCGTGTTCTGATTTCTGATAAGAAATAATGCACGATCGCTCTTGTTGGTTGATGGGAAAATGCCCAGTTTGTCCTTGTAGCCTGAGGCTCTAAACGATGAACACAGTTAGCCCAGGAGGGAGGAACTGGCCTGGTACAAAACAGGACCAGGCAAATGACACATTGGAAAGGTCAGCAGAGGTGGTCTGGTAGGCGATGCCAAGAGTGCTTCTAATCTACCCGACTTATTACTGGCATCATTTCAAGAGATAATTTAATGCTCTCCTAGTGGCCTCGTTTGCTCCCGAAGGGAGCAAATAACAACCACCACCAACACTGTACCCAACCCCTGTTTTATTCAAACATCGCTTGCTTGTTTCCAGTGCATAGTTATTAATATCCTCGTCCTGGCGCCTCCTTTACAGTTGATCACCAGTGAATTATGGACCTTGAATTCTAGTCGCTGCTCCCACGACTACAAAGTCCACACTGTCCTGCTGGGAGGAGAATTGGACTCTCCTCTGCAGCCAGGGTCCAGAGCTCAGGGTGGAAACCCCCTAGCTGGGAACGTGGGGAATGTGGGAGGCAGGACTGAGTCAAAGAGCAAGAGGGAAGGGGATCCTTGTGCGGTCTGGGAGCCTCAGCATCTTAAGCTCTAGGATCTAGCCAGCCTCCTTGTCTCCCTAAATTCCACTTCATCTTTGAAACAGAAAAACGCCAACGATCATTTTTGAGCATTTCATTTGTTGGTTTTGGGTGTGTGCCTCCGAGAGCACGTGAATGAGGGTCAGAGGGCAACGAGGGAGAGTTGCTTCTTTCCTTCCACCACGTGGGTTCCCAGGGTTGAACCCAGGTTGTCAGGGCTAGAATGGCCATGACTTTACATGCTGGCTTCTTACCAGTCTGGCCCAAAACATAATTTTTTAAAAAGAATCTAGCCTCAGCCTCTGAGTTTCTCTTTTTTAATTTTATTATTATTTGTGTGTGTGTGTGTGTGTGTGTGTGTGTGTGTGTGTGTGTGTGTGTGTGTGTGTGTGCCATACCAGAGGTACGTGGGTTCCCTTGGGGGCCAGAACACAGTGTCAGATCCCCGGAGCTTAACTTACACAGGTAGTTATACAACACTCAACTTGGTATTGGGAACCAAACCTGTGTCCTCTGGAAGAGTAGGAAGGGATCTTAACTGCTGAGCTATCTTTCCAGTCCTCTAAATAGATTTTGTTTTGTTTTGTTTGAGACAGGGTTTCTCTGTGTAGCTCTGGCTGTCCTGGAACTCACTCTGTAGACCACGCTGGTCTCAAACTCAGAGATCTGCCTGCCTCTGCCTCCCAAGTGCTGGGATTAAAGGTGTGCACCATCACTGCCTGAACAAAATAGAAAAAAATTTAAAACTTCCTTTTCCTTTGACCATTTTTAATAATAATATGCCAGAGTCTGCACTGAATAATTTACTACACTATCTCATTTCATAGACTCTGTTTGTTTGATTTCTTTAACAAGGACTCTATAAATAGCACAGGACTAGAGGTTCTCGTGATTCAGAATGCTTGGGTTATAGACGTGAACCACCATGCCCGACTTTTATGGGTTTTTTAAAAGATTTATTTATTTGTTATATACATACAGCATTCTGCCTGCATGTATGCCTGCAGGCCAGAAGAGGGCAACAGATCTCATTACAGATGGTTGTGAGCCACCACGTAGTTGCTGGGAATTGAACTCAGGACCTCTGGAAGAGCAGCCAGTGCTTTTACCCTCTGAGCCATCTCTCTAGCCCACCCCCCCAACTTTTCAGGATTTTTAAAAAAGGTCTATTTTTACTTTTTATTTGGATGTGTGTAGGTGTGTAGGTGTGTTTGGGTGCCCATGGAGGCCAGAAGAGGGCAATGCATCCTTAGAGCTCGAGTCACAGGCATGTGATGTGAGCACTGGGAACCGAACCCAGGACCTAAGCAGGAGCAGTGCATGCTCTAAACTTCTAAGCCATTTCTCCAGCCTGCTGGATACAATGCTAATTTAATAATTGAGTGCTAATTTATATAATAACTTAATAAATGCCTATTTAATTGTTTAGGATAGTCAGATCCTGAGCAATTAAGAAACATGCTTAAACTGGGTGTGGCGGCAGACCCCTCTAATGCCAGCATTTTGGAGTTAGAAGCAGGATCTGAAGTTCAAGGCTGGCCCTGGCTACATGATGAGTTCAAGGCCAGCCTGGGCCTCTCTTGGAAAAATGCCTTCAGGTATAGGGGTATAGCATGGTGATAAAATGCCTGCTTGGAAAGCATTAGGCCCTGGGTTCCATCCTTCAGCACTACATAAAGATACTTTCAAAGATACATGTATATAAAGACACCACGATGAAACCCATTGCTTTGTATTTTAACCTAAATTTAACTTAAAAAAAAAACTGAAGAATTCATTCAGCAGGCATAGTGTATCTTAACTATAGTCTCAGAAGTGTGGAGGCTGAAGCATGGTGGTGAGTTCAAGGCCAGTATGGATTATGTGATTAGATCTTGCCTCAAAAAAAAAAAAATTCAAAGTAAATAAATAAGTAAATGTTCCCTTTGTTTCCTGTGGCAGCTATGACCAGATCTAGGATAAAAGGTGCCCTACTATCCTAGGTCTTCCCACCTCTATCAAGGATGTAGTTGGTTCTGATCTTGCTGGATCACGCTGTGTTCTGAGGTGGCAGTGACAACTGCTGCCGTTTCATGCTCCCTGGGTCCCTGGCCACCACACAGAGCTCTGGGAAGGTGGGACCGCAAAGGCTCAGCCTGGAGGCAGCGTGTTAGCAGAACACAGAAGGACCAAGATCAGCCGAGGTCAGGGGCCGACGACCCCGAGTCTTGCCTGGTCCAGCTTGAGGGTGACCAGCAGGCTACTTGGTATTCTTCTCAGGCACAGGCTTGCTTTCTGGCCTGCCTCCTGGCTCCCCTACCAGCGGGGCCTCCTCCCCCAGCCCACCAGGCCATGCATTATCCTCGCAAGATTGAGGACCTAATGGAGGCCATCAGCATCCTGAGGGAGCCTCTCCATCCAGGCTGAGAAGGAGGGCAGAGCAAGGCTAGATGCTTCCTGAGCCCACCCTGAGGTGGGGGTACTCTTGAAGGGATCCCTGAAACTGAACTGAGGAGGGGGTTCTCAGTATACACACGCGCGCACGCGCACACACACACACACACACACACACACACCCCTGGGAGGGCTCTAGACGACTTCAGCTCCAGAGCTCCATGGCAACAATCCCTTCTCCACAGAAAACTTTACTCTTCTTGGGTACCTTTAAAGAGAACTGACCAGGGCCAGCTCCTGCTTTCAGGCTGGGGTGAGGGTTAGGGAGAGGGGGAGGGAGGAGGGAGGACTCTTATCCCTCCTTCCCAGCCTGCCTGCCAGTTGGGCCAGCAATGGAGCCAGCCCTCCAAAACCCATTGTTCCTATGCCTTCCTCCCACAGTGTTGGATGTGCCAAGCCCCCTAGGTCAGGAGTC
Organism: Ondatra zibethicus; assembly: GCA_004026605.1. NCBI lineage: Eukaryota > Metazoa > Chordata > Mammalia > Rodentia > Cricetidae > Ondatra > Ondatra zibethicus. The sequence goes on from PVIU01001252.1 coordinate 199,660, forward strand.
CAGGGCGAAGCATTCCCTACCACTCCTCTGACTTCAAAGGTTGTTAGAGAACTAACCCTTGCCAGGGTGGGCCTCCCTTCTGGGAACCACTACAGCCACTCCCAACATTCCCCACTCAGCAAGTCCCTGGGAGTGAACAAAGCAGATCCCAGGGACTGGAGAGATGGCTCAGAGGTTAAGAGCATTACCTGTTCTTCCAAAGGTCCTGAGTTCAATTCCCAGCAACCACATGGTGGCTCACAACCATCTGTCCTCTTCTGGCCTGCAGACATACACACAGACAGAATATTGTATACATAATAAATAAATGAACATTTTTTTAAAAAAAGACCTCTGGTATTTAAAAAAGAAAAAACAAAAACAAACAAAGCAGATCCCAGATGGGGTATGGAAGAAGCCAGGGTAGGGAAGCCCAGAAGGGGAATGCCCCGGAAAGGCTTGAGCGTGGGACAGCCAAGATGGGGTGCAGAGGCTGAAAGCCTCATCCCGCATCCAGATACTGTGCTTTCCATGTGCCTTGTTATTTCCCAGGAGTGAAGAACCAAGCAAACTGTACAGATGGAGAGAATCTGCTCAGAGTGGTTCAGTAACCTACCTGGAGTCACACAGCTGAACTAGACTTCAATTCCCATTGTGGATTCCAGAAACCTCTAACCTCAGTGTTAGGCCACTATGCTAGGTACCCAGCTGGGAGTGAGGGGGGCAGACAGAATAGTCTGTCTACCATAGGTAGATATCTTTAAATGCAAGACTAACTTTCTACATGTCTATAATATAGGTGTTTCTACGTGTCTATAATATAGGTGTTTCTACATGTCTATAATATAGGTGTTGCTTGCCAAAGAGCATGTGGGGAGACCTAATAGGCTCGCTGAGGTCACAAACCCAAGAAATCCTTCTTTCCAGCCTTTCTTCACGCCGCTTCCTCTGGGTTGATATGGTCTTCCGCCATCTGCTCCCAAGATGGTAGGTCCTGCCTACCTTCCCTTCCCTGGGGATGGTGGGCCTAGGGCTCACCCCTCCCCCAGGTGCTGTAATTTGAGGGGCTGCCCAACTGGAATAGACCTAGGGCCTCCCGAGACTGCCCTCCCACCACTGTGAGTTTGCTGCCCTCTGCCCTATGCCCTCTTCTGCCATTAACCCTGTCACCTGCTGGACATCAGCCCCTGGGCTCAGTCTGTCATCTGCGGCCAAAGATGGATGGGGGGCGTCTGGGAAGCATAAGCGGCGACCCCTTAATGAGATCTGGCCAGGGAGGGCTGGGCTCTATCAGGCAGCAGCAGGCCCAGGGTGGCAATAACAGGCCCTTGTTGAGTGTGACCCGTTTTCCTCATGTGGAAAGGAGACCCTGAAGGCTTGGGAGGCAAAGGACTCCTTTGTCACCACTCCTCCGTCCCTGAAAACCAAACTGGGATGAGATGGGCAGGAGCTTGGGAGAAAGATGACCCCCTCTCATTCCATCTCCTGGGTGCGGTTACCCAGGCTCCAGGGGAAGCCTCACAGGCACGAAGAATCTCCAGGAAGCAGAGCAGCTGCCTGGCTGGGGCGGCCCCATGTGTGTCCTGGGAGACTTCATGTCTCCTGATCATGCAGAGACACTGGAGGGAGGGAGCCAGCATGAGGTAGGCCTTGTCTGTAAGATGGGGAACAAGGAAGAGGCGCTTGGAGGAGCACATAGGAGGAGGGAGGGCAGCTTCACTGGTGGGTACCCTACAATTCCCCCAGGGTGGGTCCTGGAATTCTATTCTATTTCTTTCCCTAGATTTTTGTCCTTCCTATTTTTTGTTTTGTTTTGTTTTCTTGACATAAGGTCTCACCATGTAGGTCTGGCTGGCCTGGAATTCACTCTGTAGACCAAGCTGGATTTGAACTCACAGAGATCCACCTGCCTCTGCCTCCTGAGTGCTGGGATTAAAGAGTATATTACCATGCCCAACTCATGTCGGTTTTTCCTTTCTTTCTTTCTTTTTCTTTTTCTTTCTTTTTTGGTTTTTTGAGACAGGGTTTCTCTGTAGCTTTGGAGCCTGTCCTGGAACTAGCTCTTGTAGACCAGGCTGGCTTGGAACTCACAGAGATCTACCTGCCTCTTCCTCCCAAGTGCTGGGATTAAAGGTGTGCACCACCACCGCCCAGCTTTTTTTTTTCCCCCAGGCTGCCCTCAAATGTACTATGTAGCCAAAATTGGCCTTGGATTCTGAATCCTTCCACTTCTGCCTTTCAGCTACTGGGATTGTGAGTGTCTGCCCTATGCCTAACTGGGATTTTAGAAGAAGGGGCCAGGCATGGCAACACAGGCCTGTAATCTTAGCACCGAGGAGCCTGAGACAGCAGGATCACAATTCCATGCCAGCTCTAGCTATGTATTGAATTCTAGGCCAGCCTTGAGATACACAGCAAGACCCTGTTTTAAGAGAGAGAGAGAGAGAGAGAGAGAGAGAGATACCCAAACAGACCCTGAGGGGATGGCTCAGCTGCTGGAGTGCTTGCCTTGCAAACATGAAGACCTAAATTTGACCCTCAGAACTCACATCGGTGTGGTGGTGTACACCTGTGCTCCACCTCTGGGAAGATGGAGACAGGGTCTCTGAGACTGGCTGGCCAACCAGTCTAACCTAATTGGTGAACTCCAGGCCAATGAGAAACCCTGTCTCAAAAGAGGAGGACTGTGTTCCTGAAGATGACAAAGGAGGTTGTCCTCTGGTCTTCACACACACGCACAGACATACACATGCCGCACGCACGTGCACACACATACACACACACACACGCACGCATGTATGAACACACGCACGTACACGCACACACATTCATACAAGCCCATAAAAGATTAACAGAAAAGAGAGAGGCAGGGGTTGGAGAAAGGACTCAGTGGTTAAATCTCATGCGGCTGTAGGGGACTGGAGAAAGGGCTCAGTGGTTAAGAGCACGTATCGCTCTTCCTGAGGATCTGAGTTCTATTCTCAGCATCCACATTGATTCTCAGCATCTACATCAGGCAGTTTACAATTGCTTGTAATCCCAACATCTAATACCTCAGACCTCTGTGGGCACTTGCACATCTGCCATGTGCCATGTGCATATATCCACACAGACACACACGTACGCATAATTTAAATAATAAAAATAAATCTTAAAAAAAATCACATGCAGGGGCTGGAGAGACAGCTCACTGGTTAAGATCGCTTGCTGGAGGCTGGAGAGATGACTCAGCAGTTAAGAGCACCGGCTGTTCTTCCGGAGGACTCAGATTCAGTTCCCAGCACCCACATGGCACCTCACAAGTTACTGTATGTAACTACAAGATCTGACACCCTCACATAAACATACAACAGACAAAACACCAATGCACAAAAATAAATAAAAAAACATGCTGTTCTTGCAGAGGACCCAAGTTTAGTGCCCAGCGCCTATGTTGTGTGGTTCACAATTATCTTTAACTCTAGTTCTGAGGGATCTGACCCCCTCCTCTGTATCCTGTGGACACAAACACATACCTACATACAAATATACTGTATATGCATAGGCAAAAAATGATAAAAATAAATCTAAAAAGGTTTACTTAAAAGAGGGAGGCGAGGCCAGGCATGGTGGCGCACGCCTTTAAGCCCTGCACTTGGGAGACAGAGGCAGGTAGATCTCTGTGAGTTTGAGGTCAGCCTGGTCCACAGAGTGAGTTTTATGAGCGAGAGTGAACAAGGAAAACATCGAACATCAACCTCCAGCTTCAACATGCATATACATGCATGTATATATATATCACACACACAAAGGAAAGGAAGTGGGGTGGGGGTACTGGATGCTGGACAATTCAGTCCTAGGCTTTTACTGTGCATCTGGGGAAACGGAGGCTAAAGAGAAGGGTAGACGTGCCCTAATGAGTAGCTGGGTCAGAACCAAAATCCAGGACTCTAACAGACCCAGTCCTCCCCTTAACACTGCACCACCCACCCTCCTTTCTACCCTCTCTCCTCACCACCCACCCTCCTCACCACCCTCCCTCCTCACCACCCTCCCTCCTCACCACCCTCCCTCCTCACCACCCTCCCTCCTCACCACCCTCCCTCCTCACCACCCTCCCTCCTCTCCACCCTCCCACTTGCTTCTTACTCTGGGGGAGAAACGACAGCTGCTGAAGTCACCAGTCCTGGATAGTCTAAAGGGGTTGGCTCTGCCCTAGTCCCTCCTGTGCCCCCTCAACACACAAAGGGAAATCACCCAAGGCTGTACCTGGGCGTGAGAGACAGACTTAGGAGGAGGAGAAGAGCGTGCTTCCTTGCTCCTCCTAGCCTTAGATGGAACACGGGTGAGACTAGATGAAAAGCCTTGTTCACGGCCGGTGGGATGCAAATTAATACAGACACTACGGAGATCAGTATGGAGGCTCCACCAAAGCGTTAAAGCTAGAACCAACATAGAACCCTGTGATCCGTGGATCATGCACCATGTGGGTCCACGCAGGTGCCCACAGGAATCTAGTCAGCAGAAGAGAGACACGGGCACATCTGTGGTTACTGAACCTCTACAATAGCCCAGTTGTGACCAAAACGCCCAGGAGAGTGGCTAAAGAAAATATGGTATGAATACGTAATAGAGTTCTACTCATTCATAAGAATTATGACATTTGTACTAAGACAGGTAGAACTGAAGAGCATCCTGTAACGTGAAGTAAGCCAGTCTCTGAAAGACAGAATGTTTTCTTTCGTATGCAGAGTCTAGGTTGAAAATTAGAGACATGATTGCTGGGGTGGTGGTGGCTTTAATCCCAGGTCTTGAGAGGCAGAGGCAGGCGGATCTCTGTGAGTTTGAGGCCAGCCTGGTCTACAAGAGCTAGTTCTAGGACAGGCTCCAAAGCTACAGAGAAATCCTGTCTCGAAAAAAGAAAAAAGAAAGAAAGAAGAGAAAGAAAAAAGAAAGGAAGAAAGAAAAAGAAAAAAAGAAAAAGGGGATAGAGATGTACCTCAGGTGGCCAAGCATAAGCAAGGCCGTGTGTGTGTGTGTGTGTGTGTGTGTGTGTGTGTGTGTGTGTGCCTGCACATGCAATGCTATACCTAGTGAGGTCAGAGGACAACAGGAGTCAATTTTCTTCTTCCATTGTATGGATCCTGGGGGTAAAACTCAGCATCTTTACCCCCTGAGCCATCTCGCCAGCCCTGAGCTATCCCGCCGGCCCATCTTTTTGCTTCTTTCTTTCTTTGAAGTAGAACATGTTTGAGAAGATGTGGATTTCTGAGCTATCTGCTCTCCTACACAGAGGTGGACCTGTCTAAATAGCCACACCTTAGGCTGCCAAACCAAACTCTTGGTTCATCCAGGTTGCTGACCCTGTTCCTGTCCTACCCGTGTAGTGGAAGTAAAGGATGGAATCGGGGTCAGATGGACACGACAGGCCAAGCAGAATGGAGTCTCTCCATATGATTCCTGGAAGGGCCACTGGGTCTGTGGAGTTCCCCTATTGAACCAACTAACTCTCCCCGAACCCGGCATCCTGCAGGGTCGGTACCCCATGATTCTTCCTGAGACACCCACACCCACACGTACACACGTGCCAGAAGCAATAATGATCACGTAGGAACTCACTGGTCAAGGCTAGTTTGATGTGTGGCAGCGGAAAGGTTGGAAAGGGGTGGGCACAAGGCAGGTGTGCTTGGCTTGACCCCTGGGAGTTGGGCCAGTCACAGGCAGGGAAGAAGGCTTGCTTTGGCGGTCATCCCCCTGCAGTTACCAAGCTGCCGCGCCTGCCAGGCTGCTGGTGAGCAGAGCATAGCCCCCTCCCCAAAGGGCCCCTGAGAGGGGCCTGGAGTGGGGGAAGGGCCACCCGTGGCCTTGTGAGGCTGAAGCGCTAGCTCCTTCCTCAGCTGCCAGGGAAGAATTTAATTACCAATTAAAGCCCCCTCCATCTGTTTCGGGCCTGCCAGAGAGCTCTCTCTACCCTTTAATTACATCTCTGACAACAATTTAACTCAATTAGCTAGTAAACACAGCAGAATGCAAGCAACCCAGGGCACCCTCTTGTCCCTGCCATCTGTCTGTCTGTCTTTCACTTTCCCAGATCGCTCTGGGTCTGTCTGTCCTGGGCCCGCTTCCTCATCTCATTCTGACACCAGCACCTCCCCTTCGGGTTCTTTTTCCCTTCTGCCCCCTCTACACCTCATGTCTGTTTGGCACCAGCTGCGTCTTCTCCCCACTCTTTGTTGTTGTGTCTTCCTTCCCCATCTGCTGTCTGTCCATCCCTTTTCCTGTCCTTTCCCATTTTCTCTCTCTCCCGGCCTAGGTCCGTCTCTTTCCCTTGTCTCCTGCCAGTCTTTCTCCCTCTCTGCCTCCATCTTGCGCTCAGCCAGGCCTTCCCTTCCAGCACTCTCCTTCCTGGCTTGTGTGCCCTCCCCCCTTACTCTCTCACTCTCTGTTCCACGCAGACAAAGGTGACCTCCAGGGTCACAGCTGTCATATTTTGAGCACTCACTTTACTGGTCACCGCCTAACAACTTTATGAACATTTTATTTTTTTAATTCTGTGAAGTAAAAACCAGTCATGATGGCATGGGCCTGTTATCCTGACAAGCACCTCAGAGACTGAGGAGGCCAGAAGACCCTGAGTTTGAGGCAAGACTGGTCTACACTGTGAGACCCTGTCAAAAAATAAACAAACAAACAAACTAAATCTGTACCAGAGGCATAATCGTTCCTACTTCACAGGTGCAATGACTGAGGCTCGAGAGATTTTGCAGCTTGCCAAAGGTCATAAGAGTTTATAGCTAATGGAACCAGGTGTGAATGAAACTCAGGTCTGCTAGCCATACCTGGTGGTACGGGTTTGTCATCCCCACTGCTCTGGAGGCTGAGGCAGAAGGATTGAAAGTTCACTGCCTGCCTGGGCAACTTAGCAAAACTCTGTCTCAAAACAAAAAGTACGGGTGGGTATGGCGGAGCAAGCCTAGCACGAGGGAGACAGAGGCAGGTGGATCTTTGTGAGTTCGAGGCCAGCCTGGTTTACATAGTGAATTCCAGGCCAATCAGGGGTTACACAGTAAGAACTTGTCTCAAAATAAACAACAACAAATAAATAAATAAATAAGGTAAAAAGAAGGCTGGGTGTAGTTCTGGGATGGAGCCTAGAATGTGTGAAACCCTAGGTTCGGTACTTTTTCTTTTTCTTCTTCTTTTTTTCATGATATTTATTGAGCTCTACATTTTTCTCTGCCCCCCTCCCTGCCTCTCCCCTCCCTCCTTCAACCCTCCCCCAAGGTCCCTATGCTCCCAATTTACTCAGGAGATCTTGTCTTTTTATACTTTCTACTTCCCATGTAGATTAGGTCTATGTAAGTCTCTCTTAGTGTCCGCATTGTTGTCTAAGTTCTCTGGAATTGTGGTTTGTAGGCTGGTTTTCTTTGCTCTATGTTTAAAAACCACCTTTGAGTGAGGACATGTGATAATTGTCTTTCTGGGTCTGGATTTAGGTTCAGTATCTTATACCCCAAGCAAAATAACACAACAGGCCGCTCCAAGACCGAACAGAGAGGTCGTCCTTCTGAGGACAGCAGCTGTGTTTATACTAAAAGAGCTCGGGCATTTAAGAGCAACGCTCTGGCTTGCTAAACTGAAGGGCAAAGCAATAGTTTCCTACTTAACACTGGGAAGAAGACAAGCAGAGAAGGACAAACATGAAGAATGACATCCGAGAATTTCAACTTATGATTTCTGCTGAAGGGAAATTTTGCAGAATCTGCCTTCCAGATTCCAGCTCCTCATGTGGTGGATGAGGTGACTCAGTCCCCCTAAAAAGGAAAAGAAGAAAAAAATTTCTAGGACCCAAAGGAATCGGGAAGGGAGAGAGAGAAACAAGCAGGCTATAATTATCCTAGCAACCTTCCCCTGGCACGGAGGGGGAGGGCCAGCAAGAAGGGCAGCCTGATCTGTCTTGTGGACAGGTAGGGACATGATGGAGACCCCAGGTCAGTCAGGTAGTCACATGGCTACAGCTCAGGGAGACCTCGGCCAGATAAAAACGCATCTGCTCTCTCCCGCCGTCCTTCCTCAACCGCCTAATCTTTCTTCCGGTGGTTAAAACAGGAAAGAACTGGGGACAGAGGACAGGGAGGCCTGGGTCTTCCATGCTTTCTCTGCCCTCCTTGTTTTTGAGATGTACAGCCCATCCTGGGGACCTGGAACTCCCTGGCTCCACCCCACCCCACCACCCCGCTTCCTGCCGTTTGAGCAAGAGTCTGGGACCCTAGTTCACTTTTTTCTTCTTCTCCTTTGTTTTAGATATAATTATTTTTAAATTTTATGTGTCTACGAGTGTTTTGCCTTTGTGTGTGTACGTGCACCATGTGTGTGCCTGGTGCTCTGGGGGTCAGAAAAGGGTGTAGTCCCCCGGATCTGGAGTCCTAGATGGTTGTGAGCTGCCATGTGTGTGCTGAGAACTGAATCCCAAGTCCTCTGCAAAAGCAGCAAGTGTTCTTAATCATCTCTCCAGCCCCAGTTTACTTTTCTAAAGGCAACAATTATGCTCTGAAAGTAAATGACAAATACATTTAGCCTCAGGAGAGAAGGAGATGGACCAGTAGAATTTACTGCATTCCCAATGTCCAGCAGGGAAATCCTGTCCTGAAACAGTCATGGAAAGTTCTAGGCTGACTTAGCCAGATACAGGGACGCAGCATTTGCAGAGCTGAAGCAGGAGGGTTGTCATGAGTTTGAGGCCAGCTTGGGCTCTGTGGTGAGTTCCAGGCCAACCTAAGCTACATAGTAAGACCTTGGTTTTTGTTTTATTTTGTTTTAAGAGGGACTGGGGGATCACCTCAGTTGGTATAGAGTGCCCACCTGACATGTATGAAGATCTGGCTTTGATCCCTAGTATCACATGAACCAGGTGTACCCCCAGCACCCGGGTGTGGTGGAAGCAGGAGGATCAGAAGTTCAAAGGTCATCCTCCAGTACACATGGACACACGGAGTTCAAGGCCAGCCCCCAAATTTATACCCTGTCTCAAAAAAGTTCTGGACAAGATCAGCCATGGGCAGATGAGAGACTGGTAGGAAAGCAGGAAATACAAAATGAGGAGGCTTCTGTCTGGGGTTCCCAAGATGGGCACAATCAGTGGGGTTGTGGGCAGTTTCTGTAAACTTCATACAATACAGGCCACGGAGTAATGAGGCGGTGACTGGCTCTTTTTTCTAAACAGAGACATGATGAGCTAGAATTTCAGATTCAGCAGCCCCAGCTAACCAAGGTGCTTCTTGCTGTAAGGGTTCTTATTATAGTAACCCTGATGATGCCCTTTCTCAGATATTCTGAGTGACAGGGAACTTATTACCTGACAAGGTAATCCTTTTCCATTATTCAGACTATAGCCCAGGCTAGCCTCCAATTCATATATAGCCCAGGGGTGACCTCAAACTACCTTATCTAGCTCTGAGTGTTTTCCTTTTTTTTTCTTTTAAATTTACATTTTATGTATGTATGTATGCTTGTTTGTATGTATATTTGTATATATGTATTTTTATATGTATGTATGTTTGTATGTATACGTGTGTGTGTGTATGTATATTGTGGTGGTGCCATGCACCTGCCATAGCACTCTTGTGGAGGCCAGAGGACAACTTGCAGAAGTTGGTCCCTTCCTTCCACCACATGTTCTGGAGACTGGACCCAGGTCATCAACAGGCTTGCCAACAAGTGCCTTCACCTTGAGTCCTTTTGCTAGCCCTAGACATTGTATTTTTATTAATGCAGTTTCTATACCATAGAAGCATAGAGAGGCTGAAGAACTAAGTAAACTCCTTCCCCATCTAAACAGGGTCAACCCTTTAGCTTTAGATGAGTACACGACTTTAAGGGTCTCATGCTATAGCCCCCTGGTTGGCCTAGAACTTGCCATGTAGACCAGGCTGGCCTCAGGCTCACAGAGTCTCCTGCCTCTGCTCTGCCACCACACCTGACTCATGAGTATACACCTTGACATCAGTTCCTTTACATTTCCTGTATCTCAAGTTGGGTGAACATTGATGCCGACAACTGCACTCCACTGTTTGACTTCTGTCAACGTCCCCATCCTCTGAGCATCTCCTTAGTCCTGAGCAGGTCATTCGATGCGTTTACTCTCCCAGTTCTGCGTCAACCACACATGTGATGAGCATGTTTTCTATGTCTTCATCGAACCCTGCTGAAGGGTTCAAGAGCATAGTGACTCCTGAGAGAACAGTTTGGAAAGAATCATTTCGAATTGAGTCTATAGCCAGCTGTGGTAATGACTCACGCCTGTAATCTCAACAAGCCTGTAGTCCCAGCTGTTGGGAGACTGGGGAGGGCCATCACAACTTTGAGGCTAGCCTGGGCTACAGCGTGAGACTTGATCTCAAGAAAAAAGAGAAGTCGGGTGTAGTGGTGAATGCCTTAATTCCAGTGTTTGGGAGGCAGAGGCAGGTGGATTTCTGTAAGTTCAAGGCCAGCCTAGTCTACCTAGAGAGCTCCAGGACAGCCAGTACTACACAGTGAGACCCTGTCTTTAAAAGGAGGAGGGAGAGGAGGAGGAAGTCAGAACTGGAGGGGAAAGGGGAAGGGCGGGCAGGAAAGGCACAAAGGAGAAAAGAAACACTGTGTGTCTGGTGTTTGTTTGTTTGTTTGTTTGACAAGGTCTGGCCTCATTTCTCAGGCCTTGAATTCCTCAGTCACTTCTCCTACCTAACCTCAGCCTCCTCCAGGCCCCACTGTGCCCAGCTATGATTTCCATTCAACATTTCGGCATTGTTAAAAGCAACCTGGAAACTTCTTCTTTGAAGGATGCTGGTAACCAAACCATCCCACTTTCCAAAGATACAGATCTAGAGGCTCTGTGGGGAGCAAGCCAAATATGCCACAACCAAAGTGGTCCCCATAGAACCTTACCACACCTTTTCAGCCATAGAAGCATTTGGAACAAGGGCAGCCTCCTGGGGAGAGGTTTTGAAGGGGATATCCTCAAAGAGAGAAATGGCTCCTAGGGTATTTGCTTATAAATTTGCCTCATTACTCGGTAGTCAAACTGCACACCATCTTAGCGTTTCAGGTCCCGGCGGACAGGACCTATGTGATAGGCATATTCTTCTTGGTTCATTTGTTAAAGTGTTAGGCCGGTGGAGCTCAGCCTTAAGCCCCCCAAAAGGGCTATTTATATTCACCATGAGGTGAACCCTTAACCTCTAAGATCAGTCATGGGGAGGCAGGTAGACAAAGGAAGATACACAAGGTGATCGATTCCCAGCATCTCAAAACACGTGGCGGGCTGATGGAAGTTGGTTGACTTCCTATCTTAATGAACATGCAGGAGGTGGGAAGTCATAATAAACTCAAGCAGCGCGGCTTTGCCTTGATCCCCGAGCTAAGGCAGCTGGGACTCCAGCCGGAGCTGAGAAAGGTAGGCTGAACACCGTTTCTTGGCTTTTCCTCCCCATCGCTCAAGTTCAAAGTGTTCGAACTCAGTGCCACTTCCCTCCCTCCCATGTCCATTTCGTCACTGTACTTTTCCTGCTTCTGTAGTCAGTCTTTATTTTCTCCTTGGGCACATGTCTTTCTGTGCTCATCCCTGATCTCTAGTCTCTCCTTTATAAATGTATAATGTATAAAGTGTATTCTATATGCCACCACATACTAACATACTACTGCTAAATTAATCTCCCCCCCCCAAAAAAAAAGAAAAGGAAAGGAAAATGAGCTGGGCATAGTGGTGAATACCTTTCACCCCAGCACTGGGGAGGCAGAGGCCTGCAGCCAAACACTCTTTACTAGGACTCCCTGCCTCTGAGGGGCATCCTCACCCACATTCTGCCAGTCTGCATCCCACTCCACCCAGTCTCTCACTTCTGATGACCTGGGCTCTGTGGCTCCTTTTAGGGGTTGACCCAGCTCATAGTCATGAAGCTCCCTCCTTGAAGCTGGGTGTTAGGGGGGCATCTGATGCCCATACTGTCCAGTTGGCAATGAATATATGACTCCTTAAATGATTTGTAATATGCTGGGTGGTGGTGGTGCACAACTTTAATCCCAGCACTTGGGAGGCTAAGGCAGGTTCAAGGCCAGTATGGTCTACAAATCGAGTTCCAGGACAGCAAGGGTGTTTATGCAGAGAAACCCTGCCTCAAACCACTAAAAAGAAAAAAAGGGGGGCGGGGCTGGAGAGATGGCTCTGCGGTTAAGAGCACTGACTGCTTTTCCAGAGGACCGGGGTTCAATTCCTAGCACCCACATGGCAGCTCACAACTGTCTGAAGATCTAGTTCCAGGGAATCTGACACCTTCACACCAATGCACATAAGATAAAATTAAATAAACCATAAAAAATGTAAAAAAGAAAAAAAAGAAGAAAAACAAAAGAGTTGTAAATATTTTTCTATGGGGAGGACACACATACCATGGACTGTGTGTGTAGGTCAGAAGACAATTTAAGATAGTTTTCTCTGTCCACCATGTGGGATCTAGAGATCAAACTCAATATTTTTCTTTCATTCTTTATTTTGGGGGGGAGGGGGGACAAGGTTCTTCTGTGTAGCCCTGGCTGTCCTGGAACTCTCTCTGTAGACCAGGCTGGCTTCAAACTCAGAGGTCCTCTGCCTCTGCCTCCCAAGTGCTGGGATTAAAGGCAGATGCCACTATCACCCGGCTTTCAAATTCAGATCTTAAGACTTGGTGGCAAGCACCTTTACCCGCTGAGCCATCTCACTCACCCAATTTATAGTTTTTTAACTCTTTTTTTTTTGTCTTTTTCTTTTTTAAGTGGAACTTGAAGGTTGCCATGGCAGCACACATTTGTAACCCCAGTACTCATTGAAAATGAGACAAATGGAATCAGGAGTTCCAGGTTATCCTCAACTACATAGATAATTTTAGGTCAGCCTACGGTACGTGAAACCCTGTGAAAATGAATGAGGCGAGGGAGAAAAGAAGGGACTAAAAACCCTTCAGAGGTCATAGTTGGGTGTGACCATGCATCTCTGGCATCCAGGGACTCCTAAAGCTGAGGCAGGAGGATCTCAGGGTGCTTGCTATTAGTTTCATGTGGAATGGCTCCTGCATCCCTTCTGCCACCCGAGGAACGAAAAGCAATCACAATGCCCATTTTACTGACAAGAAGACAAAGGCTTAGGCTACACACTTCACCCAAAGGCATCCAGTTGGTGAGGAGGGAAACCAGTGTTGAACTTGGCCTGAGGTAAGCCCCTCAGCTCTCACCAACACTACTGTGGCCACATTTGAACCAGGTCATCCTTTCACACCAAGACTTCAGCGACAGCAGTGTTGCTGATGATATTCGGTGTAATACTTCCGCAGGAAGTGACGTTTGACCTGCTTCAGCAGCTGTTTAGCGTTTAAATAGCTTCCCTCTTGCAAAGCTCTTCTTGTTCAGGATGCTCTCCTTTCTTGAATGAGCAGGAAAAACAGACAAGACGCAAAGTCCATCTTAGCACTGGTGTGGGTTTTAAAGAGCCGAATGTTTTTTCTCTTCACTCTATTTATTTGGGGACATGGGATTGTTAAGAGGAAGCTTCTGCTCAGAGGGGCTTGAGTTTTGGAGACTCCTGTGTTTCTGAGTCCCACGCCTGGCCAGAAACCTGTAATTTTCAGCTTCTAGGTACCTAACCAGCTAGGGCGGAGAAGCGTTTGATGGGAGAGCGGGGAAAGGGATAGAGTTGCATTCTCTCGAGAATCGGGTCAAGTTAGGGGTTCCAGCGGGGAACCTCTGTCTCCATGGCTTCAGAAAATAATAAGCATTGTGCGTGTTCGGGCTCCGCAGACAGCATCTCAGCAAGGCAGGCCCGAGCAGCCCAGGCGGCTGTGTCACCCAGCTGGGGTGGAGGAAAGAAACAATAGCAGAGACAAAGAGAACAGGAGGCAGGAGGCACCGACGTCAAAAACGGGAACACCACAGAGGGGTTGAGTGGAAAGAGAGGACGAGGCAAGAGGTGTGGATTTCAGGGAACAGTTGACCACCGCTCCTACGCAACCCTAAGCCGGCCGAAAGCTTCTTGAGCCGGCCTGTGATTCAGAGGGACATGCATCCATACCCTCTGGTGCCAGTCTCTAAGGACCAGAGGACGATAGGGGGCCAAGGGAACACTTGTACAGAGTCAGCGTCGGTTTCCTACGGTTTCCCCAGGAGTTGTCCGTTTTCTGGGGTCATTCCCTTGCAGCCCTCTAAGAGTTCCCTCCCCAAAGACCCCAGCCAGGCTCCTACGGCCCTGTGTCCTCCATTCTCCCAGCGCTCTGAAGGGGCTCGCGTCTTCCTAATGCTCTCCAGTGTCTGTCTGAGCCATCCATCAAGGGTGGCAGGCGGAGGGAAACATGAAAAAGAGCCTATTTGGCTATTAACATCCCCTCCCGCTTTGTTGTCTCTCTCCTCCCCACTCCCCTACCAGCCTACCCCCTACTCCCCGGTTGCCCATCCCCTCCCCCCGCCTCCCCCCTTTGCAGGAGACAAAACCAGACTGACAAGCTGAAGACTCAAACATTAATCAAACTGCGCTCCGGAACAACCTTTCCCTCGCATTAATAAATACATTTGCGGCCCCTCATTGGACAGTTGGCCTAATTTGTTTCTTTTTCGCAGGGTGGGGGGAGCCACCGAGCCGGCGCCCCCCCAACTCCCAGCAGCCGGGCGCAAAGCAGATGTTCCGCCGCGGACGCCGAGGAGCGCAGAGCCGCGCGCCCGGGAGGCCGCGGTTGCTATGGCAACGGCCGGGCCGCCTGCTGTCGCCGAGCATGCTGTCTCGCCCGCTCAGTGATTACCTCCATCTCTGCAGCATTCGACATACGGCCAGGATTCTAATCAGTTCCCCTCCTCCTCCCCTCCTCTGCCCAACCCACCACCCCTTCAGCCCTTCCCCCCCGACCCCCACCCCGCATCATAGTCGCGGGGACTCATTAAGAGTAGCGGCTGCATCCCAGCAAGTGTCTAAGTAAACAGAGCTAGAGGTGTCCTGCGCTCACCTCTGTTTAGGAATGACTGACCCTCCTGTGTCAATGGTTTTGCACCCCCACTCCCCTGGCCATTTTTGATAGCATGGGGTCTCCAGGGCCAAGCTTCCAACACTGTCCCGGGACATACATTTTCTGGGTTATATGGAGATAGGTTCCCTGAGTTCCCTAGGAGAAGTAAGCAGGCAGCCTTCCCTCTAGGTCAGTGGTTCTCAACCTTCCTAATGCTGTGACCCTTTAATACACTTCCTCTTGTTGTGACCCCAACCATAAAATTATTTTTGTTGCTACTCCATAACTGTAATTTTGCTACTGTTATGAATCGTAATGTAAATATTTGTGTTTTCCAATGGTCTTAGGCGACTCCTGTGAAGGGGTCATTTGACCACCAGATTGAGACAGGCAGGCCTCTGTCATTTTGATAATGAACCCCATGCTGGAAATGGGGGCGAGGGGTGGGGGCAAAACACAGGTTTCTGGGCCCGCCAGATAATGAGCCCTAGCTGTGTCCTTGTGGTATTTCAGACCAAGGAGAAGGTCAAGCATGGTAGCTCAAGCCTGAATGTAAAATGAAAACTTTGGGGACTCAGGCAAGTCCAAGGCCAGCCTGGGCTACAATGTGAGTGCCAGGCCAGCCTGAATTACAAAGTAGGACAGTACTCCCCCCCCCCAAATAAATCCAAAATAAAACAACAGCAACAACAGTCTAAGAGGAAGAAGGGAAAAGCATATTCAAACATGCAGACTGGGCTAGCCCAGTGGTTCTTGGGACCACGTGTTCGTAATCCCACCACTATGATGTCACTACCCCCAGGCTAAGCTTGGTTTCTTTACAGGTGGTCTTTGATAGACTCCCAGCCTGCAGCTTTGCAAGTGGTAACCTGTAAAGCCACCTTAGGCTTGGTAGAGGTAGGGGACAACAATGCTCAAGGATGTGAGCTCCCTAGAGACCTTTCCATAAGGGAAGGCTGGTCCCCTCCTTGAGACTCTGGAGTTTAGCTGCAAGATCTCAAATAGAACTCTCCTTCCCAAACATCCCAGCTTTTAGGAGACATGGGGTAAAAAACAGAGGTCATGCTCAAGACAGTCCCAAGGAGCTGGGGGGGTGGGAGCAGCATGAAACAGGCAGGGAGGTGAAATTCCCAGAGCAGACCCCACATCCCATCCTAAATCACGAATCAGGAAGCCCAAGGTGGTCGAAGAAAAAAAATAGTTTTGCATAAAGGGAAGGGCTCATTGGAGTGACTTAAAGCAGAGACACACATGTTCTAGGGGCATTATGGATGCAGGAAACACCGTTGCCTTTAAACACTCCCACAGTGTGTCCCTGAAAGCCAACCTCCTCCCAGTGTTTGCCTATGGCCTTAAGCAGAAGAGATGCACCTCTCAGGTCTGTCTGAGTCTATTAAGAATCTTCATGTTATAGAGCCTTCATCCAGCAACTGATGGAGACAGAGGCAGAGACCCACATCGGAGCACTGAACTGAGCTCCCAAAGTCCACTAGAAGAGTGGAAGGAATGAGAATATGAGCAAAGAGGTCAAGACCATGATGGCTTCACCCACTGAAACAATTTGCCTGAGCTAATGGGAGCTCACCAACTCTAGACAGACTGGGAAGGAAAAAGCATAGGACCAAACTAGTCCCTCTGAATGTGGTTGACAGTTGCATGGCTGGGGCAGACTGAGGGGCCACTGGTAGTGGCACCAGGATTTATCCCTACTGCATGTACTGGCTTTTTGGGATCCTGTTCAGCTAAGATAAAGTAGGGAGGGCCTTGGACCTTCCACAAGACAATGTGCCTTACCCTGTCTGAGGATTAGATGGGGTGGCATGGAAAGGTGTGTGGAGGGAATGGGACTCGGGGTATTGGTATTAGATTGGTATTTTTTAAAAAAATCTAACAAATTTTAAAAAAAATCTTCATGTTAGAGCTGTAAAGCTCCTTCCAAATTTAGGATGATTCTTCATGTTCTGGATGAGAAACTGAGACCCAGAAAGGTATTCTACCTGGCTTTAGACTCCACAGCTAGCAAACAGCAGGATCTGCCTGGCTGTTGCTGCTGGGGCAGCTGCCTTTCTTCCCTTGGAGGCAGCTGGCTGGGCACTTCTGGTTTCCAAGAGGCACAGACAGAATCCCAAAAATCTCAGGCCTTTCCAGCTCCTAGTCTCCCCTGTCCCCTGAAGGCCTGTCACCTGAAGACAGTAGCCACCAGAGTGACAGCTCTGGCCCTAGCTGGCCTGGGGCCTCTCCCCAGGGGTTGGTGAGTGGGGAGGGAGCTTTTTGTGGGGCCTCCTTCAGTCGATTGTCTGCAGCTCCGTCTTTGTCTGTCTGTCAGTCAGAAGGGAACCGCTGAAGAGAGAGGTCAGGCCGGTCACTGGACAAGCAGAAAGAGGCCTGTCCCCATCAGAGAAGGCTTGAGAAGAAGACTCCTCCTCCTCCTCTTCACTGCACCCCGCCCCCCAGCTCCTTAGATGGCTCCCCTAGGGAATTACAGGCTTTACTTATTTCAGAACCAGGGCAGCAACGGCCCACAAAAGCTCTTGTCTTCCTGCCGTACAAAACCATGGCTCCTCACTGGAAAGCTGCTCCTTTACCCTGGTCTGTCTGCAGGAAGAAGATGTGAAGGGGTCTAGCTCAAGCCGAACAGGCTGGGGGTTTCCATAAAGGCCCCCAACTCCCCATCCCATGACTCCACTCCAATCCCTGCCTATCTCCCTGCTCCCCAGGCCCTCACACCTCCCTACTACAACCCCACTCAGTGCCGTCCCCAGAGAACCCGTTTCCAGGCCACCCCAGTTTCTACTGTACACTGATGCCGCTCCCCAGATTGTGCTGTTTCAAGTCTGCTCTAGGTCCCCCTGCACATGAATTTAATCTCCCCAGATTCAACCGTTTTCAGGCTTCTCACACACTTTCTCTGCCCCCCTGTACACGAGCTGTCTCCCCAGATCCTGCTGTTTCCAGGTTCCCCTATATTTCCCTGGTACACAAATTGGCCTCTTTGGATCCGGCAGTTTCCAGAACCCCCCTTGCTCTCTCACTAGGCACTTCCATCTCCCCAGATCCAGCTGTTTCCAGGCTGCCCTTATTTGCCCTGTACACGGGTACCTCTCTCAGGTTCTACTGTTTCAAGGCTCCCCTATTTCCCTTGTACACGCATCAGTATCCAACTTCTGTTGATCCCAGCTGCCTAAGGGATTCAGTGGGTTTAAGGAGAGTGGAAGGAAGAGAGTCAGGAAGAGGAGGAGAAAACCCGTCATCAGGGATGCTCCTTATTTAACTTATCTCTCTTGTGACCCAGTGCCCTAAGCAGCGTGCACACGGGCAGCCTCTGGGCCTCTGAGTCTCCTACAAATAGATCCCTTAAGACCGTTTGTCCTGAGACGTTCTAATTCCCTCCTTCTTGCCACTGCTCCAGGTCTGAGCATCAAGCATCCCCTGAGACCCATCTTGGTGGGCTGCTTGTCCCTGCGCTCGCTCGGTGGCAAGGCGCGCTTGGTGCAAGCCCTAGCTCTCTGGTCTCCCTGCTAATCTTCTCAAGCCCTTTGTCTTTCATCCCTGTTACCCCTTAGCGCCCCTCAGTTTATTCACACAGAGCTTAAGAGAGACTCCAATTGTCCCCACCCCAACAAAGAGGGATTTGGAGTTAAAGATCTACACCCGATTTGCTTTCCTTTTTCTTTTAGTTTGCAGGATAGAGGAACATTACCCATAGGCTCTGGAACTAACATCCCAGCTCACTCTCCAGGCTGTGTAAACAATTGTTCCATCCTTGTCTCACAAAAGTAGAGGACTCTGGTCCTCCTAGGAAGGGCAAGGACAAGGGACTGCAAGGCTTCTGAGGATTCTTGTATTCTCAGGTTGATGATTATTTACTTATTCTTAGAATCTCAATCTGTAGCTGAGGTTTGAGCACTCACTTTTGGAACTCAGGTTGGCCTTGAACTTGTGGCAATCCTCCTGCCTTGAGTGCTGGGATCACAGGTGTGAATCAAATCACTACACCCAGCTTTGGGTGTGATTTCAATGTTGCCCCCAAAGTTTCTGCTGTACTGACTCCCTCTCCCTCATCTCTTTCCTTTGCTCACAGCTCCTGCTGCCCGTTGGTCTAATTCCAGCCATTTTGGCAGCCATAATGGAGCCACCTTGCTGGCCCTAGGAAACACTCTGAGTGTACCAGGGAACAAATAGGAGGGGTGGGCCCAGTGGGGCCAGGGCAGTGGCCTAACTGAAGGCTCACCCTCTTCCTGGGGACGCCCACACCTGGATTCCTGCCTCATTGTTTCTGTTCCCAGGAGCAGAGAACAGACTCGGTTTTCCCACCTGTGACATTATGACATCTGTCTGGCTCACAGAGGTCAGGGGTGCAAAGAAGGTTACACAGGTGAAGGAAGCAGAATGTTTCTATGGAGCTTAACAAATGCAGATAAGCTTAAGTCTCCTTGGAACTTGGTGGACTTTTTTGTATTTGGTCCATGCCTCTATTTTCCTTTGGGAAATGACAGGAGAAAGCGCGTGTTTGTCATTCATCGTCACTGCTATCTCCATCACCATCATCAGGTTTTGCTTTTTTGAGACAAGATCTCGAAAAGTCCTGGCTGACCTTTAACTCTATTTGTGGTAGCTGAGGATGGTATTGAACTCTTAACCCTCTGGCCCCACCTCCCAAATGCTGGGATTATGATTATGCACCACCACTCACTCCTACCTTCATTTTTTTTTTTTTTATTCGAGACAGGGTTTCTCTGTCCTGGCTGTCCTGGAACTCACTCTGTAGACCAGGCTTGCCTCAAACTCACTTGAAATCTGCCTGTCTCTGCCTCCCAAGTGCTGGAATTAAAGGCTTGCGCCTCCACCACCCAGCCTCTACCTTCATTTTATTGTTAAGGAAAAATGCTATTAAGGTCCGGGGAGGGGGCTCGGTAGCTACAATAACTGCTGAGCAAGCACGAGGACCCAAGTACGAAGTCCTGGAGCCTAAATAGAGAAGCTGAGCCTAGCAGTGACCCTGCAGCACCCTGGAGAGGTGGCTACAGGAGGGTCCGGGGCACTCCATGGCCAGCTGGTGTGACCGAGACACTGAGCTGCGAGTTTAGTGAGAGAGCTGTCTCAGGACATAATGTGGAGTTGCTAGAGAGACGACTCAGTGTTAGGAACACTTGTTCTCAGCCGGGTGGTGGTGAGAGCTCTGGGAGTTCGAGGCCAGCCTGGTCTACAAGAGTGAGTTCCAGGACAGCCAGGGCTGCTACACAGATAAACCCTGTCTCAAACAAACAAACAAACAAAAAAGCTAGGGCTGTAGCTCAGCTGTAGACTGCTTACCTAGCACACACAACGCTGTGCTCATGCCCAGGACAGAAGCACAAACAACAGACAATTTTTAGACTAGATATGGATAACAACCGCACAAACCATCTACACATGAGCATATCTATATATGATATCTAATAAACGAGTAGTGATTTTTTTTTAAAATCTTAAAGGGGTTGGAATGAGTTCTAATGTATGTAGATTCAGATGACCGGAGATATAGATCGCCTGGCAGAGTGCCTGCTCAGCATACACAAATCCCTGAATTCAGTTCCTAGCCCCACATAAACAGGAGACGGTGGCACACACCTATAATCCCAGTACTTGGTGGGGAGGGGGGGTGGTGAATGCAGAAGGTCAGAACTTCCAGAGCATCCTAGGCTACATAGGGAGGTCAAAGCCAGCCCAGGCTACACACACCTATTTTCAGTGTACTTCAATACAGCTTGATGGGTGCAAGATACACACACACACTCTCTCACACACACACACACTCACACACACACACACACACACACACACACACACAGACACACACACGGACACAGATGCATATGGAATTAAGCCTGGAACTTCATGCATGTTGGTGAAGCATTGTACCCCTGAACACATCCCTTACCTTTCAGATCTCATCTGAAAAAAAAAAAAGATGAAAACTATGAATTGGGACTTTTAGTTAGAAATCCTGCTATCATTTTCAATGCCAGGAAGTTGCTCATTGTCAAGGAAATGTCATATACAAATTGTAGACACTGATGTCTTGCAGAAAACGTGGTAAAGAAAGGCAAGCAACGGCTGTTAGATATGCTAGCATATTGCTGCATTCATCAGCACTGAGGGGCCTGAGACAGGAGGATTTTGAGTTCAAGACCAGTCAGGGCTACATAGGGAATTCTGTCTCAAAACCACAAGTGAGAGAGAGGTGACAGATGGGCACACTATCGTTTCTTCCGAGCTCTGTTCCTTGTTAGCTGTGTGTCATTGGATGGGTCATCTTTTGGGCTTCACTTTCATGGCCTGAGGGTCCCCAGTTTGTCCAGCCCGTGTCACTAAGTGCCTTTCCCTGCCTTGCAGTATAAACTTTATTGAGTGTGGTAGTTTCCGGCCTCTTCTCCAACCTGCCCCTAACTCAGAGAATGTCCCTTCTCCAGAGCCAGGGTGGAAGGCCTAGTTTTCTTAGTTCTTTATCATAGGCCCTGTCTAAACGGTGGTCTCAGTTTCTTAGGGTCGCGCATCTTCTCGTCCCCACCGAGCTGTTCATAGCTTAGATGCGGGACCTGCCCCCTGTGATACGGCCTAGGGTTTCTAAGACATCTCTAGGAAATGGGTTCCAATGCTCCACTCCCACCCAGAGAAGTCCTTCAAGTCTGATTCCTTAAGGCCGGATTCTTGATACCAGCCAGGCTAAGGGGAATTTAAACGGCACTTGTCTTATAGCGCCACCTTCTGGGCACACCTGCAAGGGCCTCATTTTCCGATTCCCAGTCCCTGAACATTGAGATGGGTTTTTGTTTGTTTGCTTGGCTTTTTTTTTTTTTGAGGGGGGGTATCATTATTTCTGTTATTACCATCACTCTTATTGTGTGCACACTTAGTCATGAGGATGCCATAGCGTCCACGTGGAGGTCAAAGGACAATTTTTGAGGTCAGTTCTCCCCTTCCTTTGCGGGTTTGGAAAACGGAACTCAGGCCATTAAGCCTACTTGACACGTCCTTCAGTCACTAAGCCCACAGAAATCGCTCTTGATTTCTGTTTTTATTTTTACTTGTTTTTTAAAAAATATTTAGTTAGTTATTTATGTACATTGGGCTTTTGCCTGCATGGATGTCTGGGTGAGGATGCCAGACCTGCTGGAACTGGAGATGCAGGCAGACAGTTGTGAGCTGCCATGTGGGTCCTGGGACTTGAATCGAGGTCCTTTGGAAGAGTGGCCCTGGCCCTGCTCTTAACCACTAAGCCATCAATCCAGCCCCGGTTTCTGTTTTTTATATTGTCTACTCTCCAAGGTTTGAATTCTTGGGTTTCCCTGCCATCTTCTGGGAGGGAACATTCCACAACCCCATTAGCCATCCAGCCACAGGGAGGACCCTCAGAGTGGTAGGAGGACCCTCCTCAACTCATGGCGGCTGAGAAACAGCTGTGGCGGGTCTTCCCAATCACGTATCTACCCCACGCATTCTCACCCACCCAAGGCTCCCTCGCACTCACTAGGAGGCTGCTGTCAGGATGCAGGGCATCCTTTTTGTGATGTCTGGAGTTTTCTTCTGTGCTGGGGGTGTACTAAGCACAAGTACTAATCACATGTACTAAGCACAAGTACAGAGCTGGGTTTCAGCGCCCAGCCCTCATATTTGCAAGTGTGATCACAGGTTTGAATGAAGAAAAACCATGCTGGCAAATATCACCAGATTTTCTCTCTTGCTGAAATTTCTTTCCGAGAGAGAGAGAGAGAGACGTGGTGCTGTCTGTGTGCGTGATGAGAGAGAACTAAGTATAGAGATATGTGGGAAATTACTGTTGTGCTTTTTGAAACAGGGTCTTACTATATAACTCTGGCTATCCCAGAACTCACTATGTAAACCAAGATGTCCTCGAATGCACAGAGATCTACTTGCCTCTGCCTCTCAAATGCTGAAATTATCGGTGTGCACCATCATACCTGGCTTTTGAACTTACTGTTCTAAAGTTACTTTCCAGAGTCGGGCGGTGGTGGCGCACGCCTTTAATCCCAGCACTCGGGAGGCAGAGGCAGGCGGATCTCTGTGACTTTGAGGCCAGCCTGGTCTACAAGAGCTTGTTCCAGGACAGGCTCTAAAGCTACTGAGAAACCCTGTCTCGAAAAACCAAAAAAAAAAAAAAAAAAATTAAAAAAATAAAACGTCTCAATCATCCTCAGAGACGAAGTGGTCCACTGGAGGACTGCAACAGTTTCATTCAGTGAGAACCAAGTCTTTCGGCTTTCAGGATGGATTGATGACTGTAAGCTGTGTGGTGACTAAGATTGGCAAGAAAGCTAGAGGGCGCGGTTTCATTTTACTTGTGTATTTATTTTTATTTTTGGAGAAAGAGCTCCATGTAGCCCAGACAGGCCTCAAACTCGTTATGTAGTTGAGGCTGGCCTTGAACACCTGATCCTTCTACTTCTCAAATGGTGGGTTACAAAAGTATGAGTATATCTATATCCATAATCTAATAAATACATGTTGAATACTCATTTTTAAAGCATGGACTTTAATCCCAGCACTCGGGAGGTAGAGGCAGATGGATCTCTGTGAGTTCAAGGACAGCCTGGTCTACAGTGAGTTCCCGGACAGGCAGGGTTACACAGAGAAACCCTGTCTTGAAACTCCCCCTCCGCCCCCCCGCCAAAAAAGAAAAGGATGAATTCTAATGTCTACAATATAAATTCACCTCACTGGAGCAAATCCTACTGTCTATAATGTACATTCTTCTCACTGGAGATATTGCTTAGCTGGTAGAGTGCTTGCTTAACTTGCCTGTCATGCACAAATCTCAGATTTCCCCAGATTCAATTTCAAGCCATGGTGGCACACACCTATAATCCCAGCACTTGGGAGGTAGACACAAGGATCAGAACTTCAGGGTCATCTTAGGCTACACAGGGAGTTCAAGGCGAGCCTAGGTTACGCGCCCAGTTTCAATGCACCTTCAACTGGATGGTTGCAGAATATCTATCTTTGTATTTCTCTCTATATATCATTCAACGTGTGGCCAAGTACTGTACCACTGAGCACTTTAACTGTTTGAAAGTCTTTAGTTAAGCTGGGCAGTGGGGGCTCATGCCTTCAACCCCAGCACTCGGGAGTTAGAAGCACACAGATCTCTGTGAGTTCTAAGTTAGAGGCCAGCATGGTCTACATTCCAGGATAGCTAGGACTGTTACACAGAGAAACCCTGTTTTACGAGAGAGAGAGAGAGAGAGAGAGAGACTTCAGTTGATAATTGATCCCTGTTTTTCTTTTCTTTTTTTAAAGATTTATTTATTTATTATATATACATTATTCTTTTTTAAGATTGTTTTTTAAATATTTATTTTTATTTATTATATATACGATATTTGTCTGTGTGTATGTCTCCAGGCCAGAAGAGGGCACTAGACCTCATTACAGATGGTTGTGAGCCACCATGTGGTTGCTGGGAATTGAACTCAGGACCTTTGGAAGAGCAGGCACTGCTCTTAACCACTGAGCCATCTCTCCAGCCCTTAAGATTTTTTTCAAAAATATTTTTTATGGTTTATTTAACTTTATTTTATGTGCATTGGTGTGAAGGTGTCAGATCCCCCGGAACTGGATTTTCAGACAGTTGTGAGCTGCCATGTGGGTGCTGGGAATTGAACTCGGGTCCTCTGGGAGAGCAGT
The DNA here is from genome assembly GCA_004026605.1 of Ondatra zibethicus. Taxonomy (NCBI): domain Eukaryota; kingdom Metazoa; phylum Chordata; class Mammalia; order Rodentia; family Cricetidae; genus Ondatra; species Ondatra zibethicus. The sequence goes on from PVIU01001252.1 coordinate 224,301, forward strand.
CAATGCTTTTAACCACTGAGCCATCTCTCCAGCCCATATATACAATATTCTGCCTGCATGTATCCCTGTGGGCCAGAAGAGGGCACCAGATCTCATTACAGATGACTGTGAGCCACCATGTGGTTGTTGGGAATTGAACTCAGAACCTTTGGAAGAGAAGCCAGTGCTCTCATCCTCTGAGCCATCTCTCTGGCCCCTTCTTTTCTTTTTTTAATATTTATTTATGTATTTATTTATTTATTATGTATACAGTGTTCTGCCTATGTGTATGCTTGCACACCAGAAAGGGCACCAGATTTCATCATAAATGGTTGTGAGCCATCATATGGTTGCTGGGAATTGAACTCAGGACCTCTGGAAGAGCAGCTAATGTTCTTAATCTCTGGGTGCTGGGAATTGAACCCAGGTCCTCTGGAAGAGCAGTCAGTGCTCTTAACCCCTGAGCCATCTGTCCAGCCCACCCCCCTGTTTTTCTTAGATACAATACAAATGCCCTAGCTTTGTGGCTGGGATGAAGAGTAATAGGCAATAGAGGTGGCCATCTGCTAGAGCGTCTACTTGGCTATTCTGAGGGCACTGGTAGAGCAGAGAGAAACAAAGTAGCAGTTATCCCTTCATCCCCCCCCCAATATCCTCCCTTTCCCTGTGATCTGCTCACGCCTTGTCCAGGAAGAAGCTGCCTATTACAGCTCAGACTAGGGGAAGACACATCCTCTATCAGCTCTCCTGGCAGATACTGACCTTCTGCAATTACAAATGACATGGGGTGGGCTGGAGAGATAGATGGCTCAAGCGGTTAGGAGCACTTGGCTGCTCTTCCAGAGGACCCGGGTTCAATTCTCAGCACCCACATGGCAGCTCACCACTGTCCGTAACTCCAGCTCCAGGAGATCCGGCACCTTCACACAGATACACATGCAGGCAAAACACCAATGCACATTAAATTAAAAATAAATAAATGACAAATGAAGCAGGGTTGGGGTCTGCGGCCGGTACTCGAGCTGGGAGAGCTGGAGAACACATGGCTGTCTCTCTCTCCCCAGATGTCTTCCGTCCTCCTGTATCGCGAGATCTGCTCTGTATGTTTATAGACCCCTTATCTGACAGCAAGGTTTCCTACCCGGTAAAGGCAGAGTCTACTGAGGTGGGAAAGTGCGCTCCTAATTTGTTTTCGAAGTTCCCATCAGGAGCTGGAGAGATGGCTCATCAGTTATGAGGCCTTGGTGCTTTTCCAGAGGACAAGAGTTGGATTCCCAACACCTGATCTGACAGTTTACAATCTCCTCGAACTTCAGCTCCAGGGAGTTAAATGCTCCCTTCTGGCCTCTGAAGGTATGCTTACACATAGCATACAAACACACACAATCTGGGCATGGCCTGGCATGCATTCTCATACACACACACACACATACACACACACACAAGTTAGGTGTGGTGGCACACATCTTTAATTCCAGCACTTGAGAGGCAGAGGCAGATGGATCTCTGAGTTCGAGGCCAGCCTTGTCAACAGAGCAAGTTCCAGGACATTTAGCCAGGGCCACAAAGAGAAATCCTGTCTCGAATAACAAAAAAAAAGATAAAAAATATTTTTTTTAGAAAAGAAGCTTCTATTATCCAATAAACGTGCCCAGCTCAGAACAGCCAGTTAGTAGATGTCTGTTGGAAAAATTAATTCCAAAAGAATTTTAATTTAGTATTATGATCAGTACAGTCTTTATTTCTCCCCAAACAGCCTGTGTGGAGGGACTACAGCCATCTGTGTGTGTACAAATAAAATCTACACCCTTAACAAGAGCTCTCATTTCTTTGGGTCCTATCTAAGATGAAGGAGAGGATAGGGACGAGATGAAAACCGTGCAAGTTATGCTAGAATATAATTTGGCAACTACTTGTTTAACTTTTTGTTGAAAATTCTTACTAAAAAGAACACACATGGGGAGCTGGAGAGATGGCTCAGAGGTTAAGAGCAGTGACTGCTCTTCCAGAGGTCCTGAGTTCAGTTCCCAGCAACCACATGATGGCTCATAACCATCTATAATTAAATCTGGTGACCTCTTCTTGTGTGTAGGCAGAACACTGTGTACATAATAAAAATAAATCTTTTTTTTTTTAAAGAACACACATGTTATGTATTGAACCTGAATTCCCATCACTACTCAGAGAGAACAGGATTGGATTTTAAAAGGTATTTATACCTTGACATATCCCTTACATCTAATCCTTTCTTTGGACCCTCCACCCCAACCCCGCTGGTGCCCATCGTTTCTCCTCAGTACCCCGTTCATCACAGACACCTAAATATTTGAATACATTGAGTCAACAAACGAAGAAATGAATGAGACCCGGGTTGAAAGGAAAGAGAAGCCGGTAGGGTTGTGCGCAGTAAATTCCTCCCAATGCCAGGATCCAGAGTTGAAGGATCACTGAGCTCAGAATTAATTTCTCCCCACAATAAATAAAGTTCTCTTGTTTGCTTGTTTTGAGGGTTGGTAGCCCCAACCCTCCAGAAACCACATCACGCATCAAGTGAGTTTCAAAGGATTTGAGGGCAAAGAAAGTCGGAACTTCCGGATGGAAGCTACGGCTGCTTTGCTCACCCCTCTCCCGGGCCTGGCTGGCTCCGCCTCCACCAATCAGTGAGGACTTTAGAAGAGCCACTGTTCCCCCACCCCCATGCCCACGCCTCCAGACAGCAGTGGTCCAGTCATCAGGAATCAGGGAGTCATCATCCATCAGAGAACCAATCCCACATGCTCTGCCAGCCTGCCAGCCAATTGGAGGGAGGCAGGAGGAGCTCCGCTCTGTGTGTGTGTGTGTGTGTGTGTGTGTGTGT
>PVIU01001253.1:0-185928 GCA_004026605.1 Ondatra zibethicus
TCCTCCTCCTCCTCCTCCTCCTCCTCCTCCTCCTCCTCCTCTTCCTCTTCCTCTTCCTCTTCCTCTTCCTCTTCCTCTTCCTCTTCCTCTTCTTCTTCTTCTTCTTCTTCTTCTTCTTCTTCTTCTTCTTCTTCTTCTTCTTCTTCTTCTTCTTCTTCTTATCAATTTAAGACTATAGCAAGCAGAGGGCTACTGGAGTTCACCTTTTGGTCAAATGGCCACCAGGCTTCCATAGTTGCGCAACCTGGGCCTGCATCCCTCACCGTGCACTGAAGAGGGTTTCTTCTCTGTGTGTTAGAAAACACATTCCTTCATTCCCACTGTGGCATAAGCGTGCCGGGGCCCTAAGAGGAGGTGTGGCTGCAGGCCCTAGGTAGAACCAAAGCTTGCCTTGTGGCAGCTGGAAAAGCCATATACGCATGCTCTGCTCACTGAGAGGCATAGGGCTGGCTTTCACACTGCTAACAGCTGGAGCTGTTCAGATTTCCTGGCAGCTCGTGTCAATGACACTTCCAAGTTAGAGATGAGATATTGTTATGGATTCCTCATCTTTCATAATTTCCCATGCCAGGTTTGGGTTCGGGTTTTGTTTGATTTTTTCCCCTATTTTTTTCTGCTCTTGTTCTCACTTATCTCAGAGGGCAGGAGAGCTGAGTGCTAGAAGTGGCAGCTTTCTCGGCAGTGCCATCGCAAGGGTGGCAAAGCCTGGCCTTCTCCGGGTCGGGCATAACAACAACTTGATAGGCTCTTTTTAAACACTGATCTTAATATGTCTGCCTTGTACTTGAATTGCATCAAAGGCTCCCAAAGACACAAACTATTAAGTACCAAAAAAAGAAGTAAAGTTGCAGCTGTAAAGACAAAACAAGACTTTCTACTTATGTAGGCTCCATTGGCAGCCACTAGACACAAAGAACCCCTGGGCTCCTTGACATTCTGACATCAGGGATGTTTTACTTACCTACACAAATAGCTACACCTATGTAGGCGACAGTGGTGATGAAAATGGCCAGCATGGTTCCTCTGGGGATGGCGTCCTGGGGATCCTGTGAAAAATCATGCAAAGGGGAAAACAGAACTGAGTAATAGTCGAGTGTGAGGAGTTATTGCTGTATTTTCATGATATTAAACCATGCTTTCTAAAGCGAGCTCTAAAGAAACTACCTAGCAAATGGCAAGGTGAAGAGCCTTTGGGCAGAGTATCTGGAGCAAACAATGGGCTTTTAAACGTAATGCTGCATATGAACTCCCAGCACTTGCCCCAGTCTCTAGCAGATGGGGTCCCCAGAGCTGAAAGGGAAAATAAACACATGCCTGCATCCTTAACCCAGAAGCTACTTCCAATTGATAACTACTTGCAAATGAGAAATTAGCTTTCTCCAAGGGAGTTTCACTGGGCTCCATGTCAACAGAAAACAAACTCACGGCATCGTTGGAGGTTCTTTGTCTCATGATAAGTAGGCTTTTTTTTCCCCCTTACATCCTTGGTTCTTTTTCTTGTTTGATTATTTTGTCCTTTATTTGTTTGCTTTTCTTTTATCTTATTGTATTATATGTTATTTTATTATTATGTCTTAGATGCCTGTTTGTTTTCTAAGGAGAGACAGGGAGTGGATCTGGATGGGAAGGTGGGGAGGAACTGGAAGGAGTAGAGGGATAGGAAACTGTGAGCAGAATATACTGCATGAAAACGTCTCTTTTCGATTTCAAAAAAAGGAAAAGAGAAAAGTGGTTCTATTTTTAATAAACAAAAACCCAACTGTTAAAAAAATAAAAAACAAAAAAAAAGAGACCAAACAAGCCAAACCTCAGTGCTGAAATGAAGTGAACACTTCCCTCTGAAGAGAGAAGTTACAGAAATGAACTGATAGTTCTCTCTCCGTGTGAATTGTATGTAGAAGCATCAGACACAAACAAAGCTGGCATGTTGACAGTATCTGGGCATATGTATGTTTTATCCTGAGTTTAGGCTTGTTTTTAATTAAAACAAACAAACAAAGAAAAACAAAACAAAACACAACACTGATCTGACTGAGCAAAAAGGATCATCTACTAAATTCTCCAGTCTCTCTAAATTCTTCATTTCCTCAAGTAAGCTCAGTAAAGAGGTAAGGTCAGCCCTATACCAGAAAATGGGCTTTTCTCTTGCTTATGAATGTATATGCACACACCGAATTGAGTCCAGATGATACTTAGTTCATCATGGTATACCTGGTTTTGGAAGGAACTGCTAAATTATATCAAACTGACTTCCAAGCAGCATATTGGATTATATTTAATTCAATTTAAGAAATTATTAAACAGATAATTTGAGGCATGCTTTTCTTATACAGGCAGTTATCTGGCATTCAGAAAGAGTCAATAAATACTGAACAGAAGAAAGTACAATTCCAGTAGGCAATGGTCTCCCACTGGAGGACACAAGTCTCATCAATACACATAAGCAATCAATACAGGCAAATGAAGATTAAGGACTTGTTTTTTCTAAACTTAAATATGATGATCAAATCCATTGAGAAGGTCACACTTTGCGACTGCAGACACAACCCAACCTCTGGAAATCATGACTTAGCCAAGCAAACATACCCCACCTAGATGTAACCAGCTCTGTGCAGCCACTAATCCCTATGCTCCAATTCTTCCAGGAACATCTGCATATTGGGGTTTTGCTGGTACAGGTGTACCCAGCCTCTTCCTTCCATACTGCTGATGCCACAGCAAATGTACAGGTGTGTGTGATTCAGAAGCGCTGGGGAGGGGGACGAGAGCAGTGTGGCTGAAATGGGCCCTTCTTAATCGAATTCACTGGTGGTTTACCTTTTAGCTTACTGCGGAAGAATTTATTGGGAACTGGGAGGTAGCTCAGTAAAGTGTCTGCTGCGAAAGCATGAGGGTCTGAGTTCAATTCCTGCAATTCATGTTTAGAAAAGAAAAATGTGGGACACACTTATAATCCTAGCACTGGGGAGGTGAGGCAGGTGGATACCTGGAGTTCACTGGGTAGCCAGTCTGGCCTTGTTGATGACCCCAGTTTCCAGTGAGAAACTTTCACCAAACCAGACCAACCCAAACCAAGTGTCCCAAGGAATGGCCTAATATTGACCTCTGGCCTACACACACACACACACACACACACACACACACACACACACACACACCTCCCAAGGTGAACACAAGCAGACACACACCCTCACAAAAATTTCATGGGATCTGGCTTAAGTTGTAACCATATTAACTGAAGCGTCATTGAATAGGAGGTAGAAGGTAGAAGGCAGCCCGTGGCACAGGCATGAAGGCAGCTCTCCCCTGCAGCTGCCTACTGTCAGCTCTTAAACTGCCAAGGCCACGTGACACGAGGGTCAACTAGATGCTAAGGCACTAATGGGTAACATATGATGTCAGTGTATTGATGTACGATCCTGTACAAAATGGAATTGTTCGGTCCTGCTACTGACAGAGGGAGCTTGGTATTTTGACACATTCTTAAGTTCCACCCTCCTCCAGAATTAACCCCAAATCTAAGCTGTTTCTCCTTCCTGTCAGTAAAAATGACCCCCGCCAGGATAGAATATAAGTAATTAATTAGGGTTCCACTTTTTGGGGTCTAACAACCACTTCCTAATTTTGCTTCTCAGAAATATTTCTCAAATCTTCCTCCAGATCCCGATTTTCAGGACAGTTCTTGCCATGCTATTGCTGTTCCACACAGAGCGCTCAGGAAGGGATCTGCATCCACTATGCTGTCCTGGTCACTCTTCCCTGCAGCGCGGGGGCCGTGCTGAGGGTGCTGAGGCTGGAAGCCGAGCACTCATCTGCATCTCCCTTATTCTATAAACAATGTTTCCTAAATCGAACTGAGTCGATTATGATTAATATTATTATGATTATCTTGGGTTTCATCCTCAGAGAGAAATAAAGTTATGGATACAGAAATTTCCTTGCCATTTTCCAGAATATTTCACCTTTGGGAGCTAAAAATGTTTGACCACTCTGGCTTTAAACTATGTTCTGATGTCCTAGACAATTTCTCTTTTCGCTTCCCTTTTTCCTGGGCCTATGGGCTGTTTGTTGGTTTCCCCATCCACTAAGCTGTTTCTCTGTCTCTCTGTCTCTGTCTCTCTCTTTCTCCTTCCTCCCTCCTTTTCTACAATAATGATCTGGGTGCCCATAATCTCCCGCATGCTTCCTCAGATTCCTTGCCTCCCTCTTGCACCTACCTGGGTGAGTTCGCCCATGCAGCGGCTTCCGGTCCTGCCTTCCTTCCTAGAGCTCCAGACTCCCTCTGCCTCCCAGACACTTGCAATGTCCTACTTCTGTTTCAACCCCATTAGCTAAGCCTGGGCCTCCTCTTCCTCATCTACTATGCCATGAAATCGATTCAGTGAGGTGAAACCAGTGTTAAAGAACAGAATCGGATAGAACTGATGTAGAAACATCAAAAGGCATTGCTTGCATTTAGCTGTGACCTGTGATGCTTTCTTACTGTGGCTTATAGTAAAAGGATTCTTTCCATTGCTTCTAGCTCTAACAAAAGCAAATCTTTAACCTCTGTCTCCTGCATGGCCTTCGTTCAGACATTAAGTAAGAGGACTTGACTAAGCACCTTGTTTTTAAGGAGTCTAAAGAAAGCATAGTATTTTCCAATTTACAAACCTGCCTGTAGCTTCCGGAAGCTTAAATCAGTGACCTCTGATATTTTCCTAGTTAGCGATAAAACAGGAGTTCGTAACGAGATCTCATTCAGCGAGGAGAGGAGCTGAAACAGCTGGTGCAGGTTTATGACCTTTTGAGCTTTGGCATGACCTTTCCCTGCTGTTGTCTGCTCAAGAATTTACCTAGGCAGTGTGGTCACTAGCATAACAAATCTAAGTACTCAACTCAGTCAGTGTCTATTCTGACCACGCTTTCTCTGAAGATCTTTGGTCAACAAATAAACCGAAGGCCAAGTTGCCACGTCCTCAGAGTTTGATGCCCCACGGTGAGCATCTGCAGCCACTTCCTTTCCTGTGAACCTTGTGAGACTCTCCAGCCTCGTCAGTTCTCCTCTCTCCCTTAACCTGTAAGAGACTCCCTGCTGTCCTCAGGCTTCTCAAGCCAGACTCTGCTTGCTTCCTTGGCCCAGACTTGCCTTGTTCCTCCCCAATAGCCAACTTCTAGCTTTTGCTTCCCAAGTTAACCCCGATCAACCTGACAACTCTTTGTTCAGTACTTTTATTTCCCCACCCATTGACCCCTGCATGTTTTTCATTTAATACTTATCTCCCGATGAATCTTGCAAATACTCACCTTCTGACGTTGATTATGAATGCATTGAGATAAGATTTGCATCTCCTTTTGGTGTATGTGATGTAAAACCGTTATCTTTCTTATGAGAGAGTCCTCTAACCCTTCTTGTACTATCAGAATGCCTCAGTCTTTATTGGGGTATATGGCTGCCCTACTTCAGTAAGCGTTTCATAGAGTCCTTTGAAGCTAGGTAAGGACATGAGCCAAAATCTAGACCAATGGGATGTCAACAGAAAGAGGTAGAGCGTGACCCAGGAAGTGATTAATCAACCCTTCAACCCTGAAGATAGGGATGAGCCCCAAGATAGAGGTGAAAGAGGAGAGGTTTCTCTGAGTCCCTGGGCTGCCTTTGGAAGTGGATGTTCTAATTTTGTTGGATGGCCTATGCATGTTCCAGAAGCACAAAGTCTGATCTTGTTTTGGCCATGGGTAGTGGGTGGTCCTCCTCAAAATACTGAAATCACATCCGTAGTTAAGTCAATGATCCTGATGGTAGTTGATGAAGAATGCTGTGAACTGAGGACGAAGTGGTCATGTGGCTTTTTGTTATTGTTGATTTGGTTTTGTTTTTCCACAAATGTCTTGTATTCTTAATCATTATGATTTTTAAAGGGAAAGGGTGATTCTGAAAGTAAGTCACATCCATTTTATTGAAAAATAACTTCCCATGAGTATACTCTGCCTTTGGATGTCACTGAATATGGGTTTTGAAATTATACTATATTGTCAAGAGCTTAGACTTAAAATTAAAGGGGAGATAGATAGATAGATAGATAGATAGATAGATAGATAGATAGATAGATAGATAAGATATCCAAAATATCACACAGAAACCTTCATTCTTGTGTTTCTGAGACCTAAGTCATATTGAGTCTGCACAGCTTCTCGCTACCAACAACTGCACTCCCATCACCAAGGCTACAAAGCAGAGGAAACTGCATACCTCCAGGTCTCCAGAGATGTTGGCACCAGCAAGGATCCCAGTGGCAGCTGGGAAAAAGATGGCAAAGACGGAGAAGAAGCCTTCACCCTTCGTGAAGCTTGGCCCAAAGTTTTCTGCAAATATGGATGCTGAAATGCAAGCGAGAGGAACATCATCTTGCTGGGTTCTGCCACGCTGTAGAAGCCTACATTCTTGACTTCTGTGTTTCTAAATGGAAATGGATCTTTAGAATGAAAGCAGAGTGAGCCTGAAGCTATTGGTTATTCTTCTCTGAGTACCAAGGTGCCTATCATTTTACATTCACATCTAGGTCTTGGATCTCTCGACAGAGCTCTGAGAAGGTCATTAGAGACCAAGCTTCTTTGTCTTCTTTGAATATAGAAGAAATGGGAAAAAGCAATAAGGAATTCTTGCAGAAGGGACAATTAGTCTCTTTCAATGGGGTCTCACTGGGTACACAAGCCACACTTATGAGAGGCTCTATGCCAAGCAGTAGCTGGTCAATACAAAAACAAGTTCAAAGGTATTTTTGTAGACTTTTGTCTCGTATTGCTTTATTTGAACATTTTCTCCTTCTTTTTTCATCTTGCAGTTCCTTTGTTTGTCTATTACAGGTTTCTGATTTTGTGCTTTATGGGTTTTGTTTTTGTGTGAGTCTGTGGTTTTTTGTTCTTTGTTTTTACTTTTTTATTTTGTTTGTTTATTTATCTGTTTTCTAAGGAGAGAAAGAAAGAAAAGGCATGGAGTTGGGTGGATGGGAAGATGGGGAGGATTAGGGAGGAGTTGTGGGGGAGAAAAAAAGTGTGATCAGAATATATCGTATAAAAATTTTAATTAAAATACATAAAAACAAATAAATATTGCTAAGAATTTTTTGCAGGAACATGTTAGTAACCTCAAAATATAGAAATACATTCACATGCCCCCCTCGTGACCACGTTCTCACACATATGTATCTTTAAACAGACTTTTCAGGCCTTTGACAAGCCTTAAGAGACCGGTGTGAGGCAGGCTGCAGATAAAATAGACTTTTTTCTAGTGTTCTGCTCTCTCTGCTCTTCCTCTCAGAGTTTGGATCTCAGGTCCTTATACCAAATTCTCTGAGAATAAGAATATGGTGAGTTGATTTGTCCTTAGAGCAATACTGTCCTGTCCTGCAGGCTGTCACCGAATCACTTAAATGAAAAAGAAAGCCTTCTAGAGAAAAGGCAGAAAGAAAGAGAAAGAGAAAGAAACAAAACAAAGAAAGGAATCTGGCATGAGAAAAGGGGGAAATGAAAGTTGAAAACATCAGAAGATATAAAGTAGGGGAAAAGGTAGAAAAGAAAGGACAATAAAACTCAAAGCAAAAGGAACCACAATAAAGATCTGGTTTTAAAAATGGTGAGAGGGGTCACCAGTACTGATAACTGAATATGTAATTGAGCAAATATTTTTTAAAGCCTTAGCTGTGTATTGAGTAAATTAGGGTAGAAAATAAGAAGGTGAAAGAAGCAGAACTGGGAGAGAAAAGTCAAATTTGTACACTGCGATGTTACCACAAGGAGATACACAAGTAATTCACCCATCATTTCTTTTAAGTGTGTGTTTAGCCTTGTATGTATGTATGCATCTACACTGTTCGCCTGAGTGGTGCCTACAGAGGCCAGAAGAGGGTGCTGGATCCCCTGGAACTGGAGTTACAGATGCTTATGAGCTACTGTGGAGGGCTGAACAGTCTCTCCAGTCTCCTGACTCATACAGCTTGAAATGTTGACAGTGATCGCAGCAGGTTATGTCCCAGCAAGGCTGGGCGCTACAGTCTCCCAGGAAGGCAGAGGACTTGATTTGATGCTAGTGCTCAGCAGAGGCTGATTATTTTTCCCAGCTCCCGGTTCTCATTCCCTACACGTAGCTTCTGTTCCTACCGTCTAGCCATCTGGTGATAACCCAATATTCAAGGATTTACAAGAGACCTTCTCATCTTCAACTGAAAAAGACTGGCTTCTCAAAATTGCGTTTAAATTTTAAATACCCTCCATATATACTTTTTAAAGTTTCCTCAGGAAGTTGTCATTATTAATTTAATGGGAAAATCTGAGAACCAAACAGGGTATGTATAACCTGTTCTGCTGATATGCAAGTGTTGAAACCCCACCATGGATCTCCTGAATCCCTGTAGGCCCTTTCCCAGGCTGCATTGGAATCCTTGTGGCTGGGGATGGGTGAGAGAGGTAGCAATGGGGAGAACAATGCAGACACATTAACTGAGAAGGGACTGATTGATCCCACTTACCTTGGTAGTTGAAGAAGCCTCTAGATTTCTTCTCGTTGTTGGATGGAATGACAGTTCCAATGAAGAAGTTTGCAATGGCAATGAGAAGAATAACCAGGAGAATCACCTGGGCCTGTGACACCGCAGGGAAGGGACCGAGTTAGAAGCAACAACAATGTAAACTAACGTCAAATCTGGACTTCCTCACTGCACAGTTGAAGCTTAATATATTGCCCTCTTCTCTGTTCAGGTCTTGAGGATGAGACATGGATCTCCAGTATGCAGTGCTGCTGGTCTGGACAAGAGTGGTACGTGAAGACGCATCGACCTTGCTGGCTGTGTCACCACGATGGCAGCAAGCAAGGTGAAATGTGGCCCTTTGACCTGACACATAAGTTCGAGTCTTGACCAGACTTGGTACTGTTGCGGAATATTTGTTTATACTGTGTGGAAGCTGTGTCACTGTGATTGGTTAAATAAAGAACTGAATGGCTAATAGGCAGGCAGGAGAGAATAGGCGGGACTTCTTGGCAGAGAGAGGAACTTGGGATGAATCTAGGCAAATGAGGGATGCCGGCGAGACACTGAAGAAGTCAGACATATGGTGCAGAGGAAAGGTAACCAAGGTCTGTGGCAGAATGTACATTAATAAAAACAGGTTAATTTAAGTTATAAGAGCTAGTTAGGAAAAGCCCAAGCTGAGGCCAAGCTTTCATAAGTAACAGTAAAGTCTCAATGTCATCGTGTGTGAGCTGGAGGCGCAAAGGAAAGTTCGACTACAGGTACTTAGTGGTATGATGGTCACCTTGCATGTGCTCATGCCTTTTGCTATAATGAAGAAATGGCAGCTTTTCTTTGTGAATATGGTGTTCTTTTTGTTGTGACTAAGTCAGGGCCTGGCCAGCACTTGTCACAGTGTTGTTTAGAGACACCCACCTTCGCTTCCCACTCCATCCCAGCTACTGAGATTCCTAGAAGAATCACCACGGTGATGGAACCAATTATCCGGATGTCATTGGTTGGATCCACCATCATTGAATCACTCTCCTGGGGGGAGGGAATCACTGAAATGATTAGAGACCGTTCTTTGCACTCGGTATTTTTTTTTTATAATATTCAACAAGAAGAAAGGATACTGTACACAAATGCCTAGGGGCATATAAGATAATAAGAAAATGAAGTATTTGTAAGTTCCAGAAGACAAAAAAGAAAAAAATTCTAATTTTACTTTATCTGTGATATAGGCCTCTGATAGGCAAGGCTAGGGGTTAGAAAGGCTAGAAACTCCTAGCCACAGATGTGGGAGATAATGTAGCACCGACTAGAAGTATGAATGGCCACACCTTTTGTGTGGTACTTCAGCAAAAGGGACTAGCTACTTTCATATGCCAAGGGGGATTGTAGAAGAACAAAAATGGTGGTTTCCAATATGAATATTGTAAAATAAGCGTTGCTCAACTTAATAACAGAGAACACAAACTCAGTAACACATTTCTTGAAGAGAGTAGACCTTAAGAATACACACTATGTCCACTGAGTCATATAATTTCCACATAGACATACTTTCACCAGTAGAGCATTTAAGGTGAGACGGTGAGGAGTTACCATACTACACAGGCTTAAAGACCTCGCTCCCAGAGCACCTGGGTTGGGCCCTTAGCTAAGAGAGGCCTCATTTTCCGCAGTAAGTTGTGCCCATGTTTGAACTTTCTTCATCTTTGGAAACCTTGTGAGCATCAGCGGTGTGCCTACAGGAAACGATGCCTGCCGTCCACCTGAAGCTTTGTATTTTGCACACTTTCCATACACATCCTTCCCATCTGATAGGCACAGAACTTCTGGGGAATGCGCGAAGCAGTAAATCAGCTCCTCGTTCAGCTTTAGAAGATAAGCCTCAGTAGAAGAAACTGGTCTAAAGTCTCCCAGATAGCAAGGTGAGAGCTGAACTCAAAGCCAGACCTTCTGACCTTATGCCTGGGGCTCCTGCCCTCACACTGAACTCTCCTTCTCTTATCTTGACCTGAAACTATCCCCTAGGGCCCTGTAAAGGGAAGCTGAGCTACTTTGTTCGTCTGCGCAAAGAAGAGCTTTAATTACCTTAAGGAGATCTACCACGGTCTCTGCGAACCCCACCACGTACATGGCGACAGCCACCGCATTGGCGAAAGCGAAGATCAAGCCTATAGAGCCTCCGAACTCGGGCCCTAAGCTCCGGGAAATCAGGTAGTAGGCTCCTCCTGCAACAAGAGATCAGTGTGAGTCACCTGGAGGGGATGCCGCGCTCTCCAGTCTCTACGGTTAATCTCCAACTGTTAATTGTCCCAAAAAGAGTATTACGGATTCCTAGGCGTGCCGTAAATCTTCGGTCATCATAATGAGGACCTGCAGGCAGACCTGCCTCCTACGCTGTACGAAGTCTGCAAAGTACGTGCCAATAAAATTCAATCTGTTGAAACTTTCGTGTTAGACTCCTGATCTAAGTTAATACATAATAGCAACGAGCTTTACCCAAATGCTTTGTCTTTTTAAAAAAAGTTGCTTTAGAGTATCCAAATGAAGAGTGTGACTGAAGTAAAATTTTAAATTCAAAATTTCCAGAAACTGACAGACCAGGGTAGAAAATGAAATGGCAAAACTTGTTCTTTTCTGGTGCTGTGGCACAAGCCTGTTATCCTGGCCCTTGGGAGGCAGAGGCAGGCGGGTTAGGTCTCCCAGGTCATCCTCAGTTATAGTAAACTGAAGACTAGCCTGGGCTACATAAAAGACTGATTCAAAAGAACAAAGCGGTTGATCCTTTTTTATTTTTATTTTATTTTCTGGCTTCCATTCTATTGTATAAACTTTTCTGGTAGCTAATCTGTAAAATGAGCAGCTGTCTCAGGGTGTGTGTTACCCACTCTGGAAAGCAGGCTTGTTTCCCGGGTTTAGTCTAATGAAGCGTCAGTTCCCATAATAAGGCTGTAGGACAGAAAGAAGAACAGGGGTAGCGCTGGGAGCCAATGCTCTTCCCTGAACACTAAAGAATAGCTTTGTGAATGGCCACCCACTTCCGTGACGTGAAAACCGAACGGGATGGCTTCACAGCTTAGGGCAAGTGACTGACACTAAGACAGGCTGACGAGGGAACTAGACATTGTAATGACTTCACGGGTGGAGATGGTCACGGGCGTTTGCGCAGTCGGCATGGGACAAGAAAACCCTTATATGGAGGAGAAACTGTGCTCGGTGTGGGTAAATTCTCAAAATGGAACATAGAGCAAATCCTCTGGTGTTTTAAAACTTAACTTTGCTCGACAAATTGGCTGGGCAGTTACATGGGCATAACAGTAAAAACAAGAGACAGATAGGGACTGGAGAGTTGGCTCAGTGGTTAGGAGCACTGGTTCCTCTTGCAGAGGACCCAGGTTCAATTCTCAGCACCCATGTGGTGGCGCAAGACCATATATAGTTCCAGGTCCCATTGTTCTGATGCCCTCTTCTGACTGCCACAGGCACCAAGTACACACAGGATACATGCAAATAGATGCAGACAAAATACTCATGCACATAAAGTAAGATGAATCTTTAAAAAGCAATGAATAAAACATAAGTTGAGAGAGAAGGTGTTCTGTGGCTAGGATTATGTTTCAGAAAGCCCCGTGTGGGGCAGGGGGAAGAAGGGGTGGTACTCGTGCCGGCAACCAAGGGATTTGGAAGGCTAAGACGAGTGGATCGCCCTGGACTCAAGGCCAATCTGGCCCTGCAGAGTAAGACTTTGTCTCAAAAGACCAGAATCATGCTAGAGATGGCTCAGTGGCTGAGAGCGTGTACTGTTTTAGCAGAGGACTAAGTAGTTCACAACCACCTGTAACTCTACTGCCATCTTCTGGCCTCTAGCTCCTATACTGATGTGAACATACCCCCCTCCACACACACACACACACACACACACACACACACACACACACACACACACACACACACACACACCTTAAAAATACAAAAATAACCCCTCCCCACAGAACCCACCACTGACGACAAAAAGTCCCAAGCAGGGCGACTTGGATAAAACAGCCAAGGCAAAAATTAGTGAACCTGAGGAGCAGGGCAGGGGCAATTAGGACAGGGACAAACTTCATCTACTTTGTTTTCTACCCCAGCATGCCTGCTCCTGAAAACCTGACAGTAACTCGTTGTTTCATTTATTTGTTTTTTAAATGTTCTTTTTGGTGATGTTTTATGATAGAAGCAGAGTATTTGGGGAGAACCTGAAGGCTGGGTGCAGAGGTGCTGCCTGTGTGAGAATCACCACTGTGAGGTGGGATGTTGGGGAACACCCAGGCTGAGGGGACCCAGGAGGGAGCAGTATAGCTCACCCTGGTGCTGAGAACCCATTGGGATTCATCACAGGAAATGGATCAAAGAAGCCCTTTCTCCAGATCTCTTCTTTTTCAGTTGAGAAGAATTTTACCTTGCTATTTGGAATTTGCTTTATTTTGTTTTCTTTCAAGTCTTGGGGGCCGCTTAGCAATATAAAATCTACACACTCAATTAGTAAACAACTCTAGACAGGCTATGCAGTCATAGTTTTAATCACAAGTAAGTCAGTTGGCTTACCTCCTCGAACTACTCCGTTTGTGCAAATAGCGGACATAGAAATACCTGTGAGTGTCGTCACTACCACGCTCAGGGCGATGATGATGACTCCCAGACCTGCAAAACCCCCAACAAAGGTGTTTGACTCCAGCAGGGAGAGAGAGATCACCATTCCTTCCGGAAGCACCAGTCACAGAAGATCAGTCTCCCTGCAGAAACCTGAAATGCTCTAACTGGTTCCATTCCGTGACGGCGTGGGAGGCACCTGAAATGCACTGTGCTTAAAACTGCCTTCGTTCTGAGGAGTCATTTCCTGTGAACGACCAGCAAGAGCTGTACAGACTGACCTGGAAAAGAAGAGCTTTCCCCAAGGACTCCACGCATCTGGGGCAGGAACTGTAATGTGCCAGGATTCTGTTAGCCATGACCTGGGTGGACTTGAACTACACTCACCGTGCCGCTGCCTGCTTTCAGCTCCTCCACACTTCCTTGTGCCCATCAACAACCGAGTATATATGTGCCTACCCGTAACATGTCATGAGGATATTAGGGATCTTAGAGATTTTACCTCCGCGGACAAACCCGTTGGTTGCTATTGCAGAAGTTGACAACCCAGTGATAGAAGTTACCATGGTGGAAAGAAGAATTATAAGAACTCCAAGACCTGTCAGCAATGAAAGACAGAAGATATTACATTTTAGTCTTCTTCCTTGGAGTCCCTACTCCTGCAAACTCTACTGCCTTTTAATTGAACTTTTCCAGTCCATGCCTTGGGCCCCAGTGGGGTTTCTTTGTACAAAGGTAGGGTTGGTATGCCTGGCATAAAGATCGACTCCAAGAAGTACTCATTATGATGAAGGATGGCATCCAGGAGTCAACACAGTCTAACGTACAGTCCTGCAGAGGAAAAGCCGACTCCTCTCGGTGTCGGGAGAGAAGCTACCCCGGCTGTGAAAGAGGAAACATGACATTTGACCTTCTCTCTTGTTTGAGAGGAACCTGAATGAGAAAGTTTGGGATTTGACAAAGGTTAAATCTTTCTTCATTTTTCTTGCACCCCTTTGCCTGGGGGAAAAAAGGAACCAACTCGCATTACCTTTGAAAACACCCCAGAAAGGTCAGCGGTGAGCTATTGGAGCCTGTGTCACCTTTACCTTACACCTGATGAACTGGCTCACAGCCTTAATTACCTCCTCTGACATATCCATTTGTGGCGATAGCAGAGGTGGATAAGCCAGTGATGGCTGTCACTGTCACGGCTAAGCCGATGATAATCACACCAAGACCTCGGTTGAGAGAGGAAAAATATGGGCGATTAAATGGTGGAACAGCTCATTGGGTCATTTACATAAAAGCAAACACATCTGGGTAGTCATTGAAGGATCACATTTGAATTAAACAAGCTGGCCATGAAATCGCCATTCAGGTACTAAGGGAGTTAAGATTGGGGCGTGCAGAGCTGTGCTGCCCCCAAGTGAACGATTCAGGTCAAAGCATAGGATGAACCTGGTCTTTGATGAAGTTCCCCACAGCCTCCAGCTGTTAGTATAAATGAAGGTTTTTCTAACTTTCCAGGTAAAGGTCTTCATTAGCAAATTGTTCATTAGGTAGATGGGTAAATTGGACAGAACCGAATTTAGGTACATTAACTTATTTGCTGTGCATTCTCAGAATTTACTTAATTTTCTGACACCCGAATGGCAGTTCCATTAGGAGTGAATGTGTGAAGTTGCTGACATGGTGCACAGAGGGTGGCTCGCTCAGTATACCCACAACACCCATAAATACCAGTGTTTCTGAAAAACCTTCTGCATATCTAGCTGTGTGGTTGGCACTGTGAGAAATGCAAGCCACAAACACACCAGGATGAAAAAGCCACCCTTGAGGATATTGTGGTTCAGAAGGGCAGCGGTTATGAGGAGAAACTGACAAAGGCCAAAATTCAAAGGAAAGACTTACATACTTTTAGTTTCAAGACACTCACAGCAGGTGTGTGTGTGTGTGTGTGTGTGTGTGTGTGTGTGTGTGTGTGCGCGCGCACACGCGCATGCATGTGGGGCATTTAGGCATAGAAGGCATAGAATGTATTAGAATATATCACTGTGGTATAGGATTTTTTTAAAACTACATAAGTGAAAATAAACCGAACAGGCACAAGGAAAGCTCTCGGCTTTCCTATTTGTCCAGGTCAGGGGCACACACATGTGAATGCGTCCATGCTTCCGTTGTCTGGAAGGACTGATGCTCAACTACAGAGACAGTGCAGGCCCTTACCAGACTGCAGAAGATTCTTCTAGGAACCTTCTGGATTAGTCCTTTTTTGTTCTAGCAAATTTCTCTATTTTCCTTCCCACAGCTGGCCACCCTAGAAACTCAAATTCCCTTCTTTTTGTCTAGTAGGCTTTCTGCACATTGTTCCATTGTTAGGATAATATACAAGTGTTCCAACCACCCCTCTGCATCACCACCCACCACCGTGTCCTCCCATGCATGTGCACAAGACATTAATAAGCACATTCATTTGTCAATACGATGTCTGACAGTCTAAAGCACGAGGCTATGGACCCGAGATGGACAGAAGGAAACTTTTTACACTCCCCTCCCCCTGTTACGAGAAACTGGTATGAAATTCAGAGAGAAGATTGGGGGAGTTTAGTGACTCCGAGTGTTCTACTCTGTCCCGTTGAGTGCTCTCCCACACATAAGGCAGTCATTCCTACTTCGCCACCCCCGCCACAGACCCTTGGAGAGGAGGTGGTAAGAAGCGGTCACATGGAATGTTTTGGGTGACAGAGACACTATGAGGAGCACCCCTTCTCCTGTGTGGCTGCAGGTGCTGATGCCACAAAAGGTGGCTTCTTCCCAGCCTCTACTATTTATTTTGCTTTTAGGATGTTTGAGGATGAATGTTTAGCACCCCCTAGACACTTCACGGGCTCACCAGTTTGCATTGCATGACGTTACTCCCTCTCTAACTTCATTCTTTCCTGATCACTGTCTCCTGAGCAATTTCCACCTCACTCTGTCGTGCTTCGGACATTTCTGTAGCCTGTTTGAACACCAGTTTCTACTTTAATACATTGAGAAGCTTGATTCTTTCTCACAAACAAACAAACAAACGTAAAGTCCTAGGGTAAACGGCAGCTGAGGGAGCATTCAGTTCATTGATTCCTCAAATTGTGGCTCTTGCATGACTTGCTGCAGAAGGTACTGGGGATGCCTGTTAGAAATGCCCACATTTGCTAGGTTCAGAGCTTTGAAAGTGAATCCCTGCTCTGCGGTCTTCTATTCCACTTCAGATAATTCTTGCTCTTCCTATAGCGAGATGAGAAGTTTAGCCTTAGCCCATCTCAACTTGTATCTGCCCATTCAGCAAGATTTTTTTAAGCTATGTCTTTAAATAATTGGTTGAGGGAGAGAATGAACTCATTTTTCTGTTTTAGCTGCAAAGTGAAACTCAGAGTGGAAGTGACTTGCTTTGGTTCACATCCACTTTTCACGCCCAACTTTTCTGCCTAATGTTGAGTTAATTGGAAATGATACTGCCCCAGCTAGGTGTCCAAAGAGGAACAACTGGACAGCATTATCAACTCAGTCTGCCACATGCTTTTAGGAATAGGGCAGCCCAGATTCAGAGTCCCAGAATGGCTGCCTGTGAACTGTAACTACTGTCACCAGATTCCTCCTGATTTATCCCCAGGCTCTGGTTTGAAAATATAGCTTATTTTCTTTTCTTTCCCTAAACCATGCCAAAAGCAAGAGGAAAACACTTGCATTTGTGTCTTTTCTTCTCTAGTATAGAGAGAAGTAAGCCAAACACAGTGTCAGCTGGACAGGTGTGTGTGTGTGTGTGTGTGTGTGTGTGTGTGTGTGATAAGATGCCTCATCAAATGGTACCAGGGATTGAGTCTTAAAGAGTAGGAGGCTCAGTAAGAATACCCCTCCCCAGAAGAGTTATCCAAACCAGCAGGCCCAAACTCAAAGATGCAGAGGGATGGTTAGAACACCTGTATATCATCTTAACAAAGGAACAATGAAGCTGACATTGGGCAAGTGCTTGGTGAAGATTTCAAAAGTTCTGACAAAAATGATCCAGGACCTGAAGGATGAGACAAATCCAGTCAGACCCTGGAGAGGAATGTCTACACCACTGAGTGGGGAAGTCAGCAAAATGGGTGAAAAAACAAGCAATATACAAAACCCAAATGGGACCATTTGGTCCCATTAGTTTTAGGTCTATAACAATTTTTTAGTTTTAGGTTGATAAGATGTTTCTACTACTCACTACATTCTCTATGCTCTGAGATTTAAAAGATCATGAGAAAAAGCAACACCAACAACTCCAGTCAACCCAAAACCCGATGCACACCGTTAGGTTAGAGTGATCACTACTGACTTCTGTGTGTGATTCCACTACACAAACGAAGCTATTTTGTTTAGACACATTAACGTCTAAAAGTGAAACAAGCAGCTTAGCAGAGAGAAGATCCTTTATACCTTTGTAATAAACCTGAAACTGGGTTGATTGTGAAGAGTTGTGCAAGATCTGATTAAAGTTCAGATTGTTGCCCAAACATATGGGTGTTAAATACATACATTAGAACGAATCACTCTTGCCTTTGGCTGTCTGTGCTCACACCTCCACACAAAGAACTGCGTCTTGATGATCTCAATAAGTTACTAAACTGCCCTTAAAAACCTAATTTTGCATGAAGGCCCGGAGCAAAGTCTTGGCGATATTAAGCTGCAGATTTTCCATGGAACAGCATCTACTTATTTTGGACCCTGCGGCTGGAGGCATTCATTTGCTACGCATCATCAAGCCAGCAAGCAGCCTTTTTGTCAGGCACATAGCAGCTGTTGAGCGAGAAACATGGAAAAAAACGACGGGGCTGGCTGGCTCAGTGCTCCCTGTTGGAGGGGAGCCTTCCTGGTCCAGTTGTCAACTGCTGATTCTGAAGGTGTGTTGAAGGAGGCAGATAAGACCAGGTACTTTCCATACACAAATTGAGATGTCTTCCTGAGCAGCATAGAAGGGCACAGCTGAGCTTCTGTGTTGTCCATACCAATACTCACATCTAAGTCTCCCCTCAATACTCAACCTTTCTTTTTCAAGTACATAGAAGAGAACACTGTCGATTTTTATCACAGTAAGTTAGGAACTTAGGTAAAAATACAAATAAGTTTTTCAAATAAATTTATATTCTTAATAAAAACACTCTGCAAAACTGAATTTTTAAGTGGCAAGTAATTGAAAAGCAATAAATCATCACTCCTGGAATAATAATACAACTTTTTAAAGTACAATTGTTTTTAACTTGGTTACCTACATTGTAAGTAATCATTTGCAATGACTGGCGTCATTTCAACTATCATTTAAAGCTTATAGTTGGGAATATTTTATGAGCATTTGCTATTTACTACTG
This sequence comes from Ondatra zibethicus, assembly GCA_004026605.1. NCBI lineage: Eukaryota > Metazoa > Chordata > Mammalia > Rodentia > Cricetidae > Ondatra > Ondatra zibethicus. The sequence goes on from PVIU01001253.1 coordinate 18,485, forward strand.
GTATCTGACAGCAACACAGTTATTTTCTTTGGAAAATGTCCAGTAACATGGCATTTTTATAACTCAGATCACATATGTAGTGAAGTTTTACCATTCTTCATAAGTGGGATAGTCTGAGGCAAATAAAATGCAAATGTCAATATATATCCCAAAGTGTGACCATAGTTATTTGAAATAGATATGCTTTATACAGGCATATGCTTGAAACTCTTTAAGAAGGGAGAAATACTTGCTTGACCATTCCCCTGTTAAGCAAACTGGAAAATTCCAGTCTCTCAGGAGTTAGTGTTTCACCTTTCCTCCCTGGCATTGTCAGAGGCAAAAAAAAAAAAAAATTCTCAAGTGTAAATGTCTTCTGTGACCTTCATCTTCTGCGGCATTGCCAGTGAACCCAGTTTGTTATTAAGCTTGCAATTTACATAAAAATCAGGAAGGGAAATTGCTCACCAATTCCGGCTTCTCCGACAATCCAGGAGAGGCGAATGAAGAGCATGACTCCCCAGATGTTCAGCATGCATCTCACCTGTGGATGAAAGTGAGGATGGAAAGGGGTCCTGAGCCAGCCCAGCCAACCCCCTGGGTAACTCTGGTGTCCATGGCTAGTTGGTGAAGCCGTTGCATCACCGGGCAGATGCTCTCCTTTGTAAACAGAAGTTTTCTCACCAGCACGCCTTTCACCCATCCAAACTTCACAACCCCAGCTGTGTCTTCTTCCTTGTTTTCTGCTTGTTCATCTCCAGGCATTCCATCACCATTAGCAACCCTGTCGGCTGATCCAGGGGCCACGGCCACATTCTGCATTTTTACAGAGGAAAAACAAAACAAAACAGTAATGGTTCAGTGTCTCTCTCTCTCTCTCTCTCTCTCTCTCTCTCTCTCTCTCTCTCTCTCTCTCTCAATTTTTCTTAATGGTTCAGATTCTTAAAACTTTCAAAGTCAAATCAAAACAGTGGCCATAAAACTCTAAAACAAAAAGCATTTCAATAACTTCAGCAAATAATGTTGTTATTGCTTCTTACCCTGGAAGCCAATGGGTCCCCATTATGAGCAATGGCTCATAATGTCCAACCACGGCTCAGGCTGTAGGATGGTAGGCAGAGCCTGGGCCATCCTGCCACTAACAACACAAAACTGGTCAAACTTAAGTGAACATAAGATGCAAAAGGATAAAAACAAGAAAATGGGCTGAAAGGAAGAAAGAAGGCAAGGCCAGGTGAGTCTTTTGTGCCATGTGTTCGGAGGACCAGAGTGATTAGCTTCCTGGATGCAGCGAAGCTGGAATTCTTTCCCTCTGCTTCATTTCATTCAGTTGTTTAAAATGATCTCCCACCCTGTCTTCCCCTTTTTCTCAGTCGCTCTTCAAATTAATTTTTAGATGAGAATACAATCTCTCCCCTAACTCTTCTCTCTGCCAGTACTTACTCTTTTAAAATAGTTTCTTAATAAACTACAACTTTGCTTAAAAATAAGTAATGGCAATAAACTGTTCATCCAAAGTCTCTAAGAGAGTAAGCAGTAAAACCCAAAGAAGTGTTTTCTCTACACACACAAACAGAGCGGCTTCTGGAAGTCTACAGACGGCTAACGGCATGTGTGACTGCAAAACTATTCATCCCCTAATGGAACTTTCATTGATTTAACGTATTTATTTATATTATATGTATGACTGCTTACCTGCCTGCGCATGTGCATACCATGTGTGTGTTTGGTGTGTACAGAGGCCAGAATGGACCTCATATCCCTTAGAATTGGAGTTATGGATGGTTATGAGCAACCATGTGGGTACAGAAAACAGAATCCACTTTCTCTGCAGAGGCAAACAAATGCCCTAAACAGCTAAGCTATCTCTCTAATCCCAAAAGGAAATTCCCTTTTTTAAAACAATCTAATTTATTTTTTTGTTTTGTTTTCAATACATCCCGACTGCAGTTTCCCCTCTCTCCACTCCTCCTCTTGTTCCCTTTCCCCTTCCACCTCCTCCCTTCCCCAGATCCATTGCTCCTCCATTTCCCTTCAGAAAGAAGCAGGCTTCCCAAGGATATCAACCAAACACAGCATAACAAGATACAGTAAGACTAAGCACAAACCCTCACATCAAGGCTGGATGAGACAACCCAGTAGGAGAAAAAGGGTCCCGGGAGCAGGCCAAAGAGTCAGAGATATTCCCACTCCAACCATTATGAGTCCCACAAAACACCAAGCTGAAAAGTCATGACATATATATAGGGGACCTAGTGCAGACCCGTGCAGGCTCCATGATTCCCGCTTCAGTCTTTGTGAGCCCCTATGAGCCCTGCTTAGTTGATTCTGTGGACCTTGTTTTCCTGGTACCTAGACCCCTCTGGCTCCTACAATCCTTCCTTCCTGTCTTCTGCAAGATTCCTCAGTAGAAACAAAAAGAACTATACATAAATAATTTTTGAAAAAAATTAGTATATGATATTATCTTTGTGGTCAGTTTTCAAAAAATTCCCTTTGAAAGATTTTTTTTGTATGATAGCCCTTGAATACAATGTGGAGAAACTATGTTCATTTCAAATTAAGAATAGCTCTCATTCTCTTAATTTTTCTTCTGCATATATCTAAATAATTTCAGGTATTTTATTCAGCCTTCGTTTCTTATCCATTTTTCATTGTTCCCTTCGTACAGGGCACATTTAAAAAGGGAGAGAAAGAGAATGAATCTCCAGGCACGTCCTTTCTTCCCTCCTAACCGCATCCAAACATAAAATCATATCCATTGCTACTTTATAACTGTAATCTTGCCACTGCTATGAATTGTAATGTAAATATTTGTGTTTTCTAACAGTCTTAGGTGACCTCTGTGATAAGGTCATTCAACCCCAAAGGGGTTGCAAACCCACAGACTGCAAACCTCTTGTCTAGTTCATGCTTAGCACATGCTTTGCTATTGCCATTTGCTCTCGGTCCCTAGTAGCTACTATGAAAGAGAAAAAAAAATGATGAAATAGCTTAGGTTTAGATATAGATAATCAAATTTAAAAATTCTTAAAGGAAATTGCATTACAGATATTTGTAATGTAAATGTGTGTTGGCAGTCACGGTCCCTCACTTTGGAGAAGGGACTGGAATCACAAGGAATTTTAGATTGTGCTTTACTTCGTTGGGTTTGTACAAAATATTACCAGTCAAATTTATAGTCAGCATAAAGTATCAGGAAGGCTTTATATGAGTATTCTCCATGCTAACTTTTTAAAACCCAATGTGCATTTTCCACTGACAACACATCTTGGCTTAGACTAGCCTTGTCTCCAGCACTCAGTAGTCATGGGTCATGTATGGGCTAGTTAAACAGGCCCACACAGTATAATACATTTCTGATGAAAGCATTAGGTGCTTTTCACACGCCAAGTAAAAGCGTTTTTTATTTTATGACTTCTAGACACATGAGGCGGCTAACACTCACCTGTAGCTTTTACTTTCATTTGTACATGTTGTGTATCATGTGTCTGTGTTTCTGACATGTGTGAATGAGTTTACAGGATTTATGCATTTGTGCTGTGTATGAAGTGTGTGCATGTGTTCTTGTGCTTGTGTGTATGAGTGCAGGAATGAATGTGCTAGGGCATGTGTGTGAAGGTCAGAGGGCGACCACGACTGTTGGTCCTTGCGTTCCATCTCATTTGCAACAGGGTTTTCTGGCTGTTTGCTGATGTGTATGCCAGGCTGGGTGGCCCCAGAGCTCCTAGAGAGGCAGTCTCCTGTTTCCACCCATCTCTCTTGCCCTGTGCATCCACACCAAGCAATGCTGCAAGTACTTCCCACCTGGAGACATCTCCCAGCCACAGCTTTTACTTCCCATGACTAAAACATACAGTCTTTAAAAGCATGGGAGTTACGGATGTGCTAATATGAATGTTGACAGGATTGTTTGGTTAAAGAATTCATTTCTTCAATTTAGTTCAAGAAGCCACCTTTATAATTACCAGTATTAGTCACCATTCCGTGGCTGGAGGTCACGTGAGAAAGCCTTAGCCACTTGTCTTTTTAGGGACAAAAGCCTATTTTGGGTTTTGGTTTAGGGAATAAAATCTATGCTTTCTGGTAAAACCTGATGAGGAAAACCTAGGAGATTTCCGTGCTCTCTAATGAACTCCCGTGATGACGCTGACCCTTAGATTTGGAGAATGAGAGCAATAACAACTGAAAACAACAACAATAAACCGAACAAAAACCACCATCAAAACAATAAGGCAGGATAAAAAATAAATTTCGTATTTAACATTATCCATCAAAAGAAGCTTTTTATCCCCGGTGGATGCTGTTCCTGCTCACAGTTCCGTGGTTTTCAAGTCTGTCGCTTGGGCTGTAGAGCATGATACAAAAAGAGCCGTCTACAGGCAGGGCAGATAAACCACCAGACACGGAAGTTAGTACACCAATAATTTCCTAAATTGTTCAAAAGCAACGCCAATGTCTCTTTTCATAGATAAATGGAACTTGCTAGTGTTTTGAAGTTTTAAGTATATTTATATCAAGGTCTCGGAGCCAGTGACCTCAAATGTATATTTCCTTCTGTGACTAATGTTTACAGTAAATTTACAAGGACAATGCCATTTTCTTGGCTCACTATAATATAGGAGCAAAAGGGCTCTGAATCTTGTAAACTACAGGTGGAGTCTAATTTTGTTATGAAATTAATCCAGGGCACATCCTCCAGCAAGCTACTTTTTGCTTTCTTAAGAACTGAAAATGAGACCACATCCAAGATTTTTTTTTTAAATATTATCTAGAAGTAGTTAAAGGCAAAATCCCTTTTATGTGGTCAAGGAAACCTTGGTTTCACTCTTTGATAAATGCTTCCTTTGTATGCCAGAAGAACAGCAGATTCAATGTCTCATTCAAATATTGAACATGACTTGAGTGGAGGCTTATGGGCACCTCAAGGGCACTAAGCTCTGCCCAGGGGGCTCACGGACATCTGGACAGCCGTTGTGTCAAAGACAAAAAGCTTTGTGATGACATCTTCTTGCCTGTAGCTGTTTTTTCTTTTTATCACAATCTGAATTAATTTTCCTGTTTACACTCTGTTTCCCTAAATGACGATCCTTAACCATTCATAAATGCATTTTTTAACTTTCTGGAATGATCATCCATTCCCCAAGATTTCTCCTTGTGTATTGCAGATTCAGCGAAGAGAAAAATAAAGTGCATTTAAAGAGAAAGGAAGGCGATTTTGTACTTCTTTCCTCTCCCAATACTAAAAAATGAATGCCGCTTCAATCACATGCGTTCTAAGGGGAACTGGAAACAGAATGCTTTCTATGAAGTACAATCCTCCTCAGATGCCAAGTGATCACTGTGCATTTTTTGATTTGGAGAGATCGCCAAGGTCAAGGTGTGGGGGAAGAGAGCAAAGACCAGAACAATGTAAAAGCCTTGTCTTATTTCTTCTGTTCAAAAACTGATACGCCAAACCACAAAGCTTTCAAACGTGCTGTGTCAAAGGCAGTTCCAGCATTCTGTGTGGCCTTTGAGATGGCATACTGAAAAACCAGTGCTTCTGAGTTTATTCCCCTAACTTCAAGACCTTCATAAGCTAGGCCTATAGAACTTACTCATAATCTACCTTTCTTTTTCTAATTTTTGTCCTAAGAGCAACTTTCCTCCTACACAGGGCAGCCCTTTAACAGTGCTAGAGACTGCACCTATAGTTCCATACATCCTGGGCAAGTGCACCAACACTGAGCCATATCATTTGTTTGCTTAATCTTGTTTTAAATTCGAGCTTTAATTCTGAGAGAGGGTCTTGTAAGGTTGCCCTAGCTGACTTTGATCTCATTCTGCAACGAATACAGGCCCCGAACCCTTAATTCTCTACCCTCATTTTACCTATTAGGCCAACCTTTGTCAAGTCATTTTCTGACTTGGAAATCAGTTTCCAGGCATAGCCAGGAATGCTGGCCTGAACTACCTACCAGGACCTGCTTCCAGTTTCTTCTTAATGGGGTCAAAGGTATTATTTTTCTTCATTGTAAATTGTGGGAATGGATGAATATTTAAATTTTAACAATGAAGGGGGCAGCTTTACAGGTTATGTGTAGTGTATAGGACTTGGTGAGGTAGAATTTTATGTCTTTTTACTTCTTCAGACAATTGGAAGCTCCATGTATTGTTTAACTCCTCTTTCTGATCCCTCCACAACTTGGGATCACCATGCCCTCCTGTTGGTCTGCTGTTTCTTTTCTCCCCCCCTTTCCTGTCCCTGGCCATTCTCCCCTACCCCATCATTTAGAGAAAGAAACTGACAAGCAGCTTACTTAAAATATCAAATGACCTTCCTTAAAAAAATCTGCATGGAAGCTGATAATGTGCCTGAATAGCCACAATGCTATTGTTGTTGTTGTTGTTGTTATTATTATTATAGCACCATGTATCTCAGAGAAAGCCTAAACTTCACAGATACAGCACAGAGGACAGAGGAGAAGGCTTGTGGGGAGCAGGTTAGAAGAGAACAGAGTGGGACCATGGAGTCTCTGTCTGGAAGTCCTAGAATGGAGTTGGGCCCCAGACATCCCAGAGAGTAAATTTTGGAGATGTCTTTCCTCTAGGAAGAAGGTGAGAAGAAAGTAAAGTAGAGCCAATGCCTTTTCCAGAATCATCCTGACAGAACTCGTCCTGAGAGGGGGTGGGGATGATTGGAGACTATAACTTTTTCCCTCCCTCCCTCCCTCCCTCCCTCCCTCCCTCCCTCCCTCCCTCTCTTCCTTCCTTCCAAGACCAAGTTTTTCTGTGCAGCCCTGGCTGTCCAGAAACTCACTCTGTGGGCCAGGCTGACTATGAACTGTCTCAAGAGTGCTGAGGTGGTCTGAACCACCACACCTAGCCTGTTTAACTTTTAAGAAGCAGAATGAATACATGAATGATTAGGGAATGAATAAATGAATGATTAGGGAATGAACTGTTCATGCTCTGTTTTCCTGGAAGCTTGGGCGTGAGTAAATAAACTATATTAAAATATATAATGTCCAATTCTCTTCCTAGACTGTAACCATATTCCACAAAGTGATATTCAGGGGTGGGGAGATGGCTCAGTGGGTAAGGCACTTGCTGGGAAGTATGAGGGCCCGAGTTTGAATCTCCACACTCATGTAAATAGCCTAGGATGCTATATGTCCCACCTGTAATTTCAGCACCGAGGAAGTGGAGACGGGAGATCTACAGAGGAAGCTAGCTAAGCTACCTGAATCATCAAGCTCTGGGTTCAAGTGAGAGATCCTGCTCAATACATAAGGTGGAGAAATCCTCGGTGCTGAAATTACAGGTGGGAGAGACACCATTCCCAGGCCATTTACTTGAGTGCAGAGATTCAAACTCGGGCCCTCACACTTCCCAGCAAGTGCCTTATCCACTGAGCCACCTCCCCACCGCTGAATATCACTTTGTGGAATATGGTAACAATCTAGGAAGAGAATTGGACTGTGTCCAACACCAACCACAGACTTCCACATACACCTGCATGCACGAGTGCAAGCACATGCAAACAGGCACACATGCAGAGTGCCACGCAAACCAAACCAAACCAAACCCAAAAACCAGCGACGTTCATTACAAACTGCCAGAAAGGCAGGAGATCTCAACAGATCTCAGAAGAAGTCACAGAAGCAATCTAAGCTTCTAAATTATGTGCACAGCTTTAGAGTCAGGGACTTTGAACCCCTTGTGCATTCTTTAAATAGGAAGTCTGGCAACCGTGCTTCTGAGCTTAAATCTAGAAGAGCCAAGAGCCTCCAGCAAAGGTATGAAGAAGAGAAACACAAGCTCTTTCCTTAAAGAATAGGAAAAGTAGTCGTCACTCAGCCTCAGCTACCAGGGTAGATGAGTCCGAGGTCGCATCACCTCCGCACCACAGGATAGCTGCCGCGATATGAACTATGAAAGCACAGTGGTTTGTTTGAGAATGGCCGTGGAGTTGTTAGCACTAAGGTGGAAGCAGCTTAGAATTCAGGGTGGCATGTTCAGCCGTTTGGGACTTGAGGAACCTTATTACGCATACCATAGGAAACATTGCCTCACTTTCCGAGTTCATTCTGCACTTCTCTCCCAAGTCAGCAACCATTTGTGAAGCACCTGGACCTTTTCTGTTTCTTGGGAACTAGAGACAGCTGTGTAAGAAAGACGGCTGGCACGGACCAGCCCTCTTCATTGGAGCACCGTGTGTACAGTGTTCTTACCTCGAGGGGATGATGGGGAAGGGCACTTACCAGGCCCTTCAAGCTTACCTTGGCCAGTTGCTCGTGGATCTCCAGAAGGCTGGGCCGATTGACCTTGGGCCCGCTCACACTGCCCGTGTTGCGGTAGTACTCAATCTTGGGGACAGCGTCCATGGTGTTGTGGCCAAAGGTTTGTAGGTAGTACGTGTTTGTGTGAGAGTCGTAGGCGTGAAAGGTGGTGTCTGTTTTAGCAGCGTCTCCATTTTGGATGAAATTGTCGTAGCACTCCTGATTCCCAGGCCGAAAGCTGATTCTCAGTCTGTTTTGGGCTTCGTCTCCGAAAGAGGTCTCTTCGTAATGTGGGGGGTCCGTGCTGTCGCTCACGGCTGCGCCGCTGCCACGGCCCTCGTTTACGACATGGACTTGAAAACGACTGGCACCACCGGGCACTGAGCTGGAAGGGGTGTTCACTGACATCTCCTAGAATCTACTTTGGAACTGCCTATTTTATGTATTTTTTTAACTCTATGTATTTCTGCTTCAAAACAGACAAGAATGTGTTTACAGTACGGAGGGCTCAGCTTTGGCTCTAGATGGCTCAGTAATTAGATTCCTGCTGTATCATTGGTGTATTGTCTCCCATTTAATCTTCAGAATGACCTTCAACGCTGTTATTAAGAAAGAAAATTAAATTTGTTCCAGGCGATGCATGCAAACCTACTTAAGAAGGGCTGTGGTTTAAGGTGCACTTAACTTTCATAAGATACACAACTTTAAATTTGTTTCACTAAAAATGACCTGTTCAGGAATCCTTGCTACCTGAGCAACGAAATCTTAACAAATAACCAGGGACTGGTTTCTGCAAACAGAACTTCCGATGAAGTCACTAGCATGTGACTGTTTGTCACGTTTGCTTGGAAGTCACTGGGGCTTTTAGAAAGCATACTAGCAATCAAGGATAGTAGGAGCCTTTACAGACCGGCTAAATGCCAAGACGGCAAAGTATTTTACCTTGATAGCATTATACACTGGCTGATACATGAAACAGGAAACCTGAAAATGTTGAAAAGTGTGTGTTATTTGTTACAAAAATCCATACATCATCAATGATAAATTTGTCTCAGAAAAACGTTCACACGTGCAACAAGTAAAAAGTTACATTTTAGAATGAAAATTTAAATAAATGAAGCCTGCAAAGATGATTGCAAAATTTCAGAATTTTTAGTAGCCTTTGAAGTGCTTCGCTTGCTCACATATTTGTGCTTTTTATAAATGCCATTAAGGAAACTTTAAGAAATGAGTGTTTGGGATATGAAAATAAATTAGAGCTTTCACTAAAGGCTTACATTCTACTCGCTCCTTTTAATGAAATACTTTGTGAGTTCAATAAGTCACACAATAATTTCCATAATTTTACAGTGATGTGCCAAAGTTAAATACTGTCTTTGGAGTGATATATCTTTGAAGATACCTTAAATTTTAATTTTTTTCAAAGAAAGCTAGAAAAAATGAGAACAATATAAACAAAAACTCTCAAGCAGTGCTTTAAGGCATTTCTTTGAATAATAATAAAAAAAACCCACATATAACTTAAACTCGTAAATAACCTTTCCTGGTGAAATGACCTGTGAGGCCTATATCCCTTAGCTCTGTAGACCATTTAACACTGCACGGTCCCGGACATCTCCAGCCCAGTCCTCAGGGTCGGCTTTTTGCCATGTTGTAAAGTGAAGATCTTGCCCAGCCCACACGCTTACCTTCCCATCCGGCAGCCGCCTTCTGAGGAGTGCAGCCCACTTCAGCATGGCACACGAGAATATATGGAGCCTTAGCGTTCAGCCCACAACCTTAAGCTTCTCCTCATTGGTTAAAAACTTCTTGAAAGAGATGACTTTTCAGTCATTGGCCTGGAGTGCTGGGAGAAACCCTGCCAGTCACTAGCCCTGGGGAACCGTGAGTACCACATCAACTAGTAACTAGTAGTAAATCATTAATCCTTTTAGACAGTAAACAAAATAAAGCTTCTTTAATTCACAGATTGCTCAACAGCAAATCCCTCAAAAATATTGCTTCAGTTGTTTGGTGCTAGATGAATTTAGTTCCACGGTCTGCCTTTCTTTCTCTGTCTGTGTCTGTGTCTCTGCCAGTCTCTGTTTCTTTCTCTGTCTCTGCCTCTCTATCTCTGTCTCTCTATCTCTCTTTCTTGCCATAAGAACTGAATCCAGGACTTCACATATGCTAAGAACATAACACTCTACCACTGAGCTCTCCCACCCCATTACTAGATGTTTATTTTGAGACAGGTTCTTGCTAATTGTCTAGGCTGGCCCAGAGTTCACTCCGTACTCCAGGCATCCTCTTACCTCAGCTTCCCAAGTAGCTGGAAGTAGGCCTTTGCCACCAGGCCTAGCTCATTATCTTGTTGTTGTTGTTGTTGTTTTTAAGATTTATTTATTTATTAACCATACAGTGGTTTGCCTGCCTGTGGGCCATAAGAGGGCACCAGATCTCATTACAGATGGTTGTGAGCCACCATGTGGTTGCTGGGAATTGAACTCAGAACCTTTGGAAGAGCAAGCAGTGCTCTTAACCTCTGAGTCATCTCTCCAGCCCTCATTATCTTGTTTTTGATGAGACCTGGTGACCTTTTATTGCTCAGTAGAGGAGCCAAAATATTATCCTCAAGAGATGGTCTCAATACTTTGTAGCTAGAAAATGTTAATTAAATCATTTTAGCTTACTCACCTTGCCTCTTTTCTGCATAGGCAGTGAACAGTTTGAGAATAGCATCAGTTAGTTATTAAAAGATTTCTACCTAGTGAGAAAACTACTTTAAGCTGCTCAAGTGGAAGGGGATACGCTTCCCACTGGCTGGACACACTTCCCAGTGGCTGGACACACTTCCCAGTGGCTGGGTACACTTCTCAGGGGCTGTGTACACTTCCCAGCGTCTGTGTACACTTCCTGGTATCTGGGTGCACTTCCCAGTGATTGGTACACTTCCCAAGGGCTGGGCACACTTCCCAGGGGCTGGGTACATTTTCTGGTGACTAGGTACACTTCCTAGTGGTATGACTTTTCTGTTTCTGCATGGAGGGTCAGTTTTTTTTAAAATCACATCTAATTTCTGAGTTTTCTCAAAAGAAGTTTGTGCTCTAAAATGAGAGCTGGTGGTTAAGACAGCACATACAATTCTGTGCAGGTTCTGTCATTGGTTTTCAATCAGGATGACTGAATGAGTCCTCTGTGTCTAATAAGAAACTATCCAAGTGATTTCCAGTTGGCTGGGTGGCTTTGCTGTGGTCTGACGTTGTGGTTAAGTGTGAGCAGTGATTGAAGAATGCTTGATTTCAATTCTGGTCCCTGCTACTTCCTGCCTGGATGAATTCAAGAGACTCATTCACTGTGTGTGCTTTAATGTTCTCACATGCAAATGTGGATGCAGAAAATAATGGCCTGTAGCTTGCTGAGTTATTGTGAGGATTAAATGAGCTAAGTCACATTTATGTTTAAACAGCACCGGCTTGTGCATGGTCCTTGCTTCTACTATTTTATCAATACTTATTATCGGTTTGTGACTTATTTTTATTCCCACCCCTGATTCTGAGACCAACCATTAAAGACAGGGATAGGAATCTACTTATCAAAATAAAGGGAAGGGTAAGTTGATAACCAGACACAGTATTGTACAAAGGGACATGCAGATGCCAAAGGAAAACCCCTTCGAAGCTCTTAGCCAGGTAAATGCCATGGTACTCAGTCAGGCTAATGTACCCAATCTTCTTTCTCTTTTCCTGTTTTTACAATTGTTTATTTCTGTGTGTACATTATCACATATATGTTGTATATATGGAGACCAGAGGACAATTTCAGGGAGTCGGTTCTCTTCTTCTGCTATGTTTTTCCCAGGGTTCAAAATCACATGTTAGGCCTGGCAGCAAGTGCCTTTACCCCCTGAGCATTTGTCAGCCCTCATCTTCATAAAGACCACTCTAATAAAGGAGAATTATTCAGCGAGTGAGGATTCCACCTCTCATGTAGAAGAAGGACTCAGCTTAGGAAGTTGTCGGACGTCAGATTCAGTCGGGGTTGGGGGGTGCAGCGGCTGGGCTACTGATTTAAGAGATCAGTAGACTGCTAAGATGATGCAGGGACCCCAAGCAAATTCCATTCCCTGTACCAGGATGATTGACATTACCCAGCCCTCACTTGCCTTCGGGACTCCCTTGCCTTATTCATTCTTTATTCTTTTCCTCCATCAGAGGCTGAGTGCCTCTGAAGCCAGTCTCTGCTTCCTGCTGCATGTTTGTCTGACTTCAGTGTGGATGAATTAGTTTCAGTCTCAGTCTTCCATCAAGTAGACATTTTCATTCGAGGCTGTTATCTCTGACCTGGAAATGATGGCCTTTGTCCTAGAGTGGCTGAGGGATGTTTGGGGGATATGGATGAAGTGACACCATCCATAAAGTCAACCTTGGATGTGAGCTTAATTGAAGCCTTTGCGGGTGGGTCAGGGACCAGAACATGCTGTCTGGAGTATGCTACTTTTCTTCCAGTTATCCCTAACAGGCTCTTAGGTGTGGCATTAGGGGCTGATCTGGGTATGATATTGGCTGCCTATTTGTAGGTATATTAACATTTCTTGAAGTTTCCATCTTCTATCCCAACTCTAACCAGCCATTTATAGTTATCACTTCTCACTCTGAAAATACAGATGGTGACCATTCTCCTACCCCCATCTTCACAAAAGACTAAGATGTACCAATAAAATAAAAATTAAAGCCACAGGTCAAGCATTTTCTGTCAGTGCATTCTCTTCTTAGTGAGACTGGGAATGGTAGTGTGCTGGGAGCTGATGCCCTGAAATGGTGTGTTCTTTATGAATGTGTCTGGCCTGCCTTCCTTCCTTCCTTCCTTCCTTCCTTCCTTCCTTCCTTCCTTCCTTCCTTCCTTCCTCTCTATCTTTCTATTTTCCTCCCTCCCTTCCTTTCTCTCTCTTCCCCTTCCTTCTTTCCTCTCTTTCTTTCTTTCTTTTTTTTTTTTTTTGGTTTTTCGAGACAGGGTTTCTCTGTAGCTTTGGAGCCTGTCCTGGAACTAGCTCTGTAGACCAGGCTGGCCTCGAACTCACAGAGATCCACCTGCCTCTGCCTCCCTAGTGCTGGGATTAAAGGCATGTGCCACCACTACCCGGCCAACCTCTCTCTCTTTCTTTCCTTCCTTTTTTCCTCCCTCCCTCCTTTCTTCATTTTCTTCTTCTTTTTTTTTTGAAATAAAAATCTGATCTTGTGAAATAGAAAGTGTTAGTGAATGATGTCTCTGGAGCAAACGGAACCTCTGCATGAAACTGACCATGAATCTTAGAGAGCCCTTCAGAAGCCCACATCACAAAAATGATGTCTGGTGTTCTTGCACAGATGCCTTTCAGCAAGGTCAGTTGAGCCCAACTTACTGAATTATTCTTGGGCCAGATTACCAATAGGATGTGAGGTGTTTTTGTACCAACGGGGGCACCAAGAGCCTCCTTGATGTGAAGGCTTGGTACAGAAGAACCACAACCAACATATATGTATTAAAAATCCACTAGGAGAGAAAACATATAAACAACATCAAAAATCTCTATCAGGAATCTCTCTGTGGCTGCTATTTTGGAATGTCACAAACCTGAGCAGCAGCCTTGGGAAAAAAAAAGGTGTAGAGGCCAGGGTGTTGCTTCAGTGGGAAAAGTGCCTGCAATCCAAGGCACCTGAATCCAGATCTCCATGAAAAACTCAGGTGTGGCAGAGGCATGTGTGGAGACAGATGGAGAGCATGGTGTTTTGACATGTTCCATGGTTTCCCAAGTGCTTCTCTATCCTTTACATCTCTGTCCTCTTGCCAGCATCCCTTAGTGACACAGGGTGGATTTCTCATCCTACTTTCACAAATGTGGGAAACTGTCTGCCCTGAGATCACTTTCCAGGTTATAAAGCTAGATGAAGCTAGTTGTTGGGTTGAGCCAATATCAGAACCCTGGCTCCTGACCTAGAAAATTGTGCATCTTCAAACCTCATCTTGGCTCTCTGGCTTTCCAGGGACACGTGCGGCATTTTTAGGCTGTTAGTTTAAAGGGCCATTCCATCCCTCTGGTTATCTCTCCCTTGGAGTCCACAGAGATTAGACAACTGGCTCAGGGTGGCGTGGCTCTAGCGGTGGGAGGGCCAGCTGGCTGACCGGAGTTCATGCTTCCGTACACTCGCCCCTCCTACCGGGCAATGTTGGAGTTCTCTCATGAAGGAGGGTGATGCAGCCAGTGTCCCTGTGAGGCAGGACTGGCAGGCACTCTAGACTACAGCATTTTACCATGGAAGAGTCTTCAAGCCTCGGAAGCATGTTGGACATGCATTCTAAGAACCTTCAGATGTCTGCAGAGCTGGAAGGTTTGGGTGTTGGTTTTTTGAACTTTCCCCACTGTGAACTTTCTGACCTATGATCTCTGTTTAAGGAATGATAGTCTTTCCTTTTGGGGCCCAGAGGTCTTTGAGCCCAAGTGTTGTATAGCAATTTCCTCTGAGATAAGGCCCCATCTTGGAGGGAAGATCCTTAAGACATGGAATGTTCTAAGGGGAGGGAAAACATTCCTCCCTCCAGCGAAGCTTGCTAAGTTTAGGGAATAAACCAGCCAAAGGCTTCAGAAAATCTCTGAAACTGACCAGATAACCTAGTTTCTGTCTTCCCCAACCTTACAGAAGCAGTAAAAACTGCCAAGAGGCACTGTCAGACAAGCTGAGCTGTCTTAAAGAGGAACTCTCCTACCTGTGGAGCTGTGTAAGCTGTGCTCCAAGCTCCTGCTTTCCAGCTCTTATGAGCTGTGACTCATGCTGAGGTGGACCGTTGGTGAGAAAGCTGTTGCTGAGTCATTTCTGCTCCTGGACGTGACCTTTCACCCATGATTCCTGCAAGTAACCCCAGTCTATCACTGGCTCTCTATCTGGGGTGAGCAGACATATGTTCATGTCTCCCTAAGAGAAGTGACACACAACACAGAGTTCATTAAATCTATGCTGTGGCTCCAGTGTGGAGCATGGAGAGGATACAGTGCTTGCTGTGCGGAAGCCCCCGACCAGCTCCTTAGCAGACAGAAAGGACAGATATTAGAGGAGGAAATAAGGTGGCAGGAGTCACGTTTCTGCTCTCTGCATAGAAACCTCCGCAGAGGGAGAACAAGAAGAGCATGAGATTTTACCCAGCATGGTGGATAGATCAATCACAGACGTTTATTGAATTTTGTGAATGAAATGATCCTCTCAGCAGCAGCATAGCCAAGCTAATTACAAATGTGTCTACCATGTGTTCCAACAGCAATTGGAAAAAGCATGAGGCTTAAGCCACCGTCAGGCGAGGGCATACTCAAAGGTCCCTTTATCAAACTCTTCCACTTCGTCTTCCCATGTAGAAGAGGGCATGCTACTATATGGATCTAATAGGATTTTGAAGCATCTGATAATAAGAAGCCCCAAGAAAATGCACAGGATGCCCACAAAGGCAAAGCCAGTCTTTTGCTCCAGGGTCAGGGAGAAGGCAGAGACTTCGTTGACACTCATCTTAGCTGAAGAATTGCCGCAGTAGGTGCTACTCATCCTTCACTGGTGCATTGTGGAGGTTCTTCAGCGTCCCTGCAGGAATCAGTTCTCCACCTAGACACAGAATGGACGCAGTTTAGTTTCCTCCTTGTGCAGCATTGGGCAAGACATCATAAAAGCAGATATTTTCAAGGTCTCTTAACTCATCAAAGATGTTTGAAGGTATCAGGTATAGACCACAATGAAATTGGCACCGGAGATGCTTACTCCACTGTAGTAAGTGTCTCGCACTTGTTTATGGACCCAGAAATCCATGCCTGCACACGGAACTAGAAAGTCAACTTAAAGTCAACTTCTTTAATGTCTTAGCTGTAGTTTTAGAATATCAGTCATAGATAGGGGCACGAGAATGAGACTCTTGTTTAGAAGGACTAGGGAGTTGTCTTAAAGTTAGCTGAATTACATAGAACACACAACTTTAATTTGGATTTTATGTTTATTTAGGGAAGTGGTTCTCAACCTTCCTCATGATGCAACTCTTTAATACAGTTTTTCAACTCTTTTTTTTCAACTCTTTTTTTCAACTCTTGTTTTCATAGCTGCATGCTTACAGTATCTTCTCTAGTATATGTACCCCCTCTGCACATGTGTGTGTGTGTGCAAGAGAGAAATTCTCACTCTATAGTTCAGACTGCCACAGAACTCATGCCCATCCCTCTGCCTCAGCTTTCCTAAATGCTGGGATTAAACAAGAGCCACCACACCTGGTTTAAATGTCACTTTCTTAGTGAAAGTATAATTATGGAGTAGCAATGAAAATAATCTTATGGTTGGAGTCACCACAACATGAAGAACTGTATTAAAGAGTTGCATCATGAGGAAGGTTGAGAACCACTTCCCTAAATAAACATAAAATCCAAATTAAAGTTGTGTGTTCTATGTAATTCAGCTAACTTTAAGATAGCTCCCTAGTCCTTCTAAACAAGAGTCTCATTCTCGTGCCCCTATCTATGACTGATATTCTTAAACTACAGCTAAGACATTAAAGAAGTTGACTTTAAATACAATGGAGCTCCTTATCCATTTTCAGAAAGCAACTGAGGGAGCTGGAGAGATGGCTCAGTGGTTAAGGGCACTTGTTCTTGCAGAGGATGGAGGTTTGATTCCCAGCACCCACACAGCGGCTCATAGATGTCTGTAACTCCAGTTCCAGGGGAATCTGACTCCCTCTTCTGGCCTCTGATGGCACCAGGCATGCCCATGGTGCACAAACATAGATGTGCAAAGCATTCATACATATAAAATAAAATAAACTTAAAACACACACACACACACACACACACACACACACACACACACACACACACACACACACACACACCGAAATAGAACAAGGGATAGGTGGAAATGTGGGGAGAGAGTAAGGCTTATAACTTTCAAACTTAGAAACACTGATTTTATGAACGTTTTTGTTTTTGCTTGGGTTTTTTTTGGTTTTGGGGGTTTTGTTTTTGTTTTTACAAAAGAGCTCAGTCTTCAAACTACCAGTGACAGACATATTCCCTACTTCTGGCATTGGTTGGTTGACATTTTGTTCAATAAAAGGGAAAAACATTTTAAAATTACTTTGTGGGGACTCTTTCTACAAGTTGTTTTTAATGTTCAAGTAAGTAAAAGTGCGTTTTGCCTGTTTAAAAAATTACCTTTATAGGCTTATGTAAGTAACTCAGGATGACCTTTCCAAAAGCTGAGTTCTTTTGTTATTTATACTGTAGGAGGCATAGGATACAAGGTTAAACAACACTTTCTGTTTCAGAATTTGTAAAATGCTGTCAAGTTCATGGTCCTTGTAAGCTACATTTAACATTTGCAAGGGGGTGTGGGTAGAGGAGCCAATAACATTCAGCAGTTAAGAAGGGGTCCTACTCTTGCAGAGTGTCAAAATTCAGTTCTCAGCTCCCATGTCAGGCAGCAACTCATAAACACAGGTAACTCCAGCTCCAAGGCATCCAGCGCCTCCGTCTCTGAGGGTGGCATCACTCATGTGCATGCATCGCCATATGTGCACATAAGTTAAGATAATAAAGCTAAACCCCTGAAAACAGAAGGGCCGATAACATTGGTTTACTGCACTCTATAGTGTACCCACAGTGCAGGACTTGTTGCCTAGCAGCTGGCAGCGTTCCCAGCAGTTCTTATTTCCTTTCATGGGTTGCCTCAGCTGCAGAGAGCTGCCCTACCAAGGGTGTATTTCCCCTGGGAAGGATGCTGTTCACTGAGTGAGCAGTGTGACTCTGACCATCTTGACTCAAGGGGGAAGATGCTAAAGATGTAGTCTAGCTCTGGAGTTCCACAGGGTATCAGCTGAGGTTGTTTTGGTGCAGATCACAACTCAATTTTGTCTACACCTGCTTCATTCTCCATCCATCTCCAGGTTAGAAGCCCAAGGGCATTTCTTAATAAACATTTAGGTCACTAAACTCTTCCTCTGTGTCTGGTTGCTGAAACAGTTAGCCTCACAAATATTAAAACACCTAAGCAGGTTTAATGATTTGTTCATCTTGCTGTCATGTAAAAATGGCCTAAACAAAGTCGGGCGGTGGTGGTGCACGCCTTTAATCCCAGCACTGGGGAGGCAGAGGCAGGCAGATCGCTGTGAGTTCAAGGCCAGCCTGGTCTAAGAGAGCTAGTTCCAGGACAGGCTCCAAAAGCCACAGAGAAACCCTGTCTCGAAAAACAAAAAAACAAAAAACAAAAACAAAAAAATATGGCCTAAGCAGATTGATGTCATAAAATTAGCTAAATATAGTTACATATTTTAAAGACATTATAGAGTAAACATATGTGAGGTGTCATAGCTGGTCACAGAAGAAGCCAATTGAGTTGCCCTTGGGCTAATAATTAACTCAATAGTCGTTTTTTGAGACAGGGTTTCTCTGCAGCTTTGGAACCTGTCCTGGAACTAGCTTTTGTAGACCAAGCTGGCTTTGAACTCACAGACTTCTGCTTGCCTCTCCCTCCCAAGTGCTGGGGTTAAAGGTGTGTGCCACCACCGCCCGGTGACTTTGTTATTCTTAGTAAAACCAACTAAACAAGCAAAGCAACAACAACAACAACAAAAAAAAAACATTTTCCAGAACAGCAATCAAACACGCAGCTTACATAATCCTACTAAATTAAAACAAAACGTCTTCCTCATCAGAGATACAAAACCCCCGCCCTTCATACACAATTTAGCTAACATATGCCATATAACACTTTGTTCTTAGATTCTTGGACTGTAAGTGAGTTAATGAATTAATAAAAAATAACCACTTTCTAAGCTGGCATATCATCTTTATTCAATAAGTATTGAACTGTAATAAGTTAAATATGTCAGTGGATACAATCATTAAAGAACAAAGTTCTTTTTTTAACCTAATCTTTCAATATCCAGAGAACTTGAGATTTCGTTTACTAGTAGTTGGCATGAACAAAAGGACTTCCATTTGCTTTCAAAAACTAACCATGAAGATAAGCAACAGGATTCAACAGCTCTGCCAGTGTTCCTGCTCTCTCCGGTTAAACTGATGTAATGTGGCCTTTTCAAAAAGACATGAATTTTCATGTCCAGAGACAGAAAATGTGGATTTTTCCTAGTAACTCTGTGAATTTCCCTTTGTTTTCTCAGGAAACTATATTTTAATTATCTTATATAGACATTGTTCTGTACTAGAAAGCACAGGTGTCAATTTTATATTTGTTCTCTGTTTTTGTTTTGTTTTATTTTAGCTTAAAATTTCTGGTGTAGTACTCCATCTTCTTGATCGAATCCTTGGCTGTTAGCCTTAGTAAGAAAGGATACTATGAAATGCTTCAAAATCTTCTGAATGGAGTAGGGATGTACATGGTGTATGGATAGACGATTGCTTGTTAAATGAGAAAGGTTACCATGACAACAATCCTACTTTGTAGCACTCGATCTCTCGATTATTACAAATATGAGATGAAATGCAGTGCTATTTGAACACATGTTGGAAAGTGACCCAAAACTTTTAGGGCAGTGTTGGGAAGTCTAAAGGGTTAAAGGAGTTTAAGCCAACATAGAATATTTTCTTAACTTTTTGGTTGAAAAAAAAAAGTAGAGACTAACATATGTCAGTATTTTCCTTGGTGAACTTGATACCAATGTGCCATACTGAGCAGTATGCCTTTGTGGAAGAGGCAGACAGAATTATTTTAAAGTCATAAATGACAAACACAAGACTCCTTAACCTCCTCTGGTTTTTATAGCATGGAGATACTCTTTCAGAAATGACTGACCATGGGAAAGTTACCAGAGTTGTGAGTTCAGACAATGTTTTGCTTTTCAAAGAGCGGAAGAGGAAATTATATGTTGGTGATGTGTAACTAAAAGACATTGGGTAAGTAATGGTTGGCACTGAAGGCACTGACGATAACACGGGTGAGAGGCAACTCTGCTTTCCATTGTAGCAAACATCAAAGTTCATTCTGGCCCTCTGCTTTGGCAGTTTCAGCCATGGTCATGTGAGCCTTATTTTGGTTGTAGAGTGTGGCACAGGAGGGCTGTTCACTTGGTGGTTGGAGGGAGAGAAGGACCAGGGTCTCACCGTACTTTTCAAGGTCATCTCCACAGTGACTTAACTTCTTTGGACAAGGTACACCTCCTCCTAAGGTTTCACTGTCTCCCAGTAGCCCTGTAGCTGTGCTAAGAGTCAGGACTTAACAGAAGGGTCTTTGAGAAAAACTTCAGATATCTACAGCTAGCTCCACCTTCTTTTACTAGTTTGCTGTTAATATGATGAACTAGGGACATGGGACAGCATGGTTTAGTGACTTTGGCAATTCATGGACCTTCTCTTGTAATCTCTTTGTGAGAAATATGTGAGATATGCCTGGCTTATGGTGTTTTATGTAGATTCACAGTTACTGAGCCATCCTAATAATTACAGGGTTCTACTGTCATGAAGAGAGTCTGCAGGGTAGGATCACAAAGATCTAGCCTTACCTACATACTCTTACATGCTTCAGAACAATGACTAGATTGAAGACCTACTAAATTTGACATAAAACTTGGCTGAAATTATATATAGCTCCCAGTGTTGTGATTCAAAAGAATTCTAATGACTTAAGTTCTGAGATGGAACTTGAACGTAATATCTAATAGAAACATTTAGAAAAGTCTTGTATGTGAGAATGAAGGAGAGAAATGTGTTAACTGAAAATTGGGGGAGATAATGCTTGATAATTTGCATGAAATAAATATTCAAATTGAAATTCATCAAAAATCCATTGAAGTTGAAGATATGAAGTGGTTTCTTGAAAAGCAGACACAATCTTAACTTGAATGGAAACAAAAGGTCCAGAAAGGTAATACCATTATTATGGCTCAGTCAAACACAAATGATTTCATCGATAGTCATCATACTCATATTCAAAATATTACTGCAGTGCTGTCACACGGTAGTGGATATGGCCTCTCTACTCAAAGAGCTTCCAACGAGCAAGAGAGAGAAGCCATGTTCAAAGAAGAATAAAAATAAGTCAATCTTTTAAAGAAAGGCAACCAAGTTCAATGTTTACTGCCTTTCTCATATGTGGTGCTTTACACATATTTTATTTCCTCAGCAGCCATATTGGGTTAATTTTATTATCTTCTACATATTTAGAAGAAATGGAAAACAATGCTTCATGTGAGCAGCAATGAAGGTCTGTATGAATAATTGTGAGGAAGAGAGTGTAGGTTTGAAAGCTCTTCATAAAGCTAGGATGGAATGTGGGGAGCCATGAAAGGAGGTCCATCAATGGCACCTCAACTCTATTAAGCTTAAACAAATGTATAAACAGCATTTTCCCTAAGCAAAAAATAAGCAACAGTAGAGATTTACAAAGTAAATGTAAATTTAGGCATTGTCAACTCACGATTCTCATGTAAGGAGTCAACCCAAATAATTTTGTGCAACAGAAAGTTCCTAGTGGGAAGAACACATTAGATTTGATTATCGAGTAAAACTGATGTAGATGAATAAATGCAAGAATGAGAGATCACAGTACATAGAAGTATCTGCGGCCTTCAACTTAAGAGGAGGAGACATTATTGAAAGGGAACACTGAAGAAGACAGCAGATATGTCCAGACATTTGAAGTGTTTTCTAGTATAGACTTGTTCTAGACTGATCTAGGATAATTTTCTTGTAAGTCCAGCAAGATGCTGTTTGCTATTACCAGACAGGATTTGAACATAGGGAAAAACCCACTATCAATAAACCACAGTATATGCCCTTCTTGCAGAGGGAAAATAAGATCTCCTAGTGGACTTACAAGAAATGCTCAGGATCATGAATTACTCCATAGTAGGAATGCACACAAACCTAAGAAAGCCAAGGTTTCCAGATGGACCATTGAAAAACTGTCTAATTCTGTGGGAATGGAAACTGAGTACTGACAAGAAAGGCCTGGTATCAGAATTATTTCACCATTATAGAAAGATCTAGAAGACTAATAAAATTGTAGGGAATTTTGGTATAATGACTAAAGAGGAGATAGAATTGTATGGTAATAAAATTCGACAAAACAAGTTTTACTTCTGTGAAAATTAAAGGTGCAGAAGGATAATGCATTCAAATATGAATTGTTCTCAATAAGGACTTAACCAGATATTTGATTTTTCAAAGTAAATCTAAGTCAATCCATTTAATGTATGAAGAACTGTAGATCACATTTTTAAACAAAAAATGAATTTATAAAGGTTGATTTTTGTTAATATCTTAAAAGGAGAAACTTAGATTTTAATGTTCATCTTTAAACAAAGTGCCATATAGGATCATAGTTGAAAGGAGATAGACAAAGGCCCAAGAAGCTTGCTTATTGATGCAGCTCTGTATAAGTAGGCAGATAAATACAAAAACAGACGCACATTTGCCTTCTTATTCAAGACATGATACACCAAGCATCAAAAACACTGGTATTTCAGGCCTAGCTTTTCCAAATAATTTCCCAAACTTTCCTATGTTATTTGACATATAAAATGAGTACATTGTCTCATTTCAATACCAACCAAGTCTGAAGTTTTTGAGAACATATCATCAAGTTTTATGAACTATGTGCCTTTCCATTGGTGTGGAGTACATTCTATAAAATATTGGTAATAATAATATCATGAACAAATAGAGGTCTTCAGTTACAGCACTGACTACTTCCTGATGAAAAAGTTCTCAAAATCACGTTCCCCTAGGGAGTAAAGACAAATTTTCGTTTTCCACAATTGGGAGAGAGAGAGAGAAGTAAAGACTCATTTGGTTCTGTAGAGCAGATCTTATAAGGCTTCCCTCAAAAGGAAAATAATATTTTAATACCTGAGAAATAGGTTCTCTGACAAAGAGAAAATGAATGTAACATGAGAGAAATGGATTACAAAGGAACAAAACTACAAACTGATTAAAAAAAAAAGCCCTTGTGAAAAACATAATTGTGAAAAGAAGAAGTGAATTTTAAAAGGGAAGTTGAATGTAAAGATGAATCCAGGTAAAATTTACTTTAAATATGATATACCTCAAAAATGAACAACCTCACGAACACCATTCAGCTTAAATGTCAGAATCCCTCCATATAATGGCTGAAGTATAAAGTGCGTTTTTATACTACTTCGGCTATTGATAAAATACTGCTCGGAACTCCAGCCACTGGAGCTAATGATTAGATACTTTGGTAGTAAGCAACCAGATTCGAAGCATCTCTTTTTCTCATGGCAAATGTCATGCTTGCTCTGTAAGTCCTGATGAGTCATAGCATTGGGCCACGGCAGTACCTGTAGATATCAAAAGGCCCAATGTCATGGAGTTGCTTTGTAAATAAACTGACGATGACGACAACACCAACAAAGCCTCTGGGCTCAGTTATTGCAATCACGTAACTGCGAGTAACACACCAAGGAGAGCTGTTTTATACCTGCTTATGCATGTAACCTTTCATGTCCCTGAATGAATGTGGTAGGCAATGCTTTTTTTTCCTCTGTGAACTATTTACTGATTAGGAGCTATCAAATTTTTACAAACAGTTATTTAACTTGCACACAATAACATGCAATTGCAGAAGCCAGTGGTAAAATGTAGGTACCTCCTAAAAATACACAAGAGCATCCTATATCTTTATTTTAATCAACAGGTTTTCCCCTCATGCTTATTTATCTAGTATTAACATCACAAACATTAAATCTGAAATAGTTACAATTGGGGTGCAATATGATATTCTAGGTAAAAAGTATTTTAGTACTAGCCACTAGACAACAGTCTTTAGTGAGAGGATACTTGTCATTTCGTGAAATGAGACATGCAAACTCAAGCTTAAAAAACTATGAGCCCTTCTGTACATAAACAACAGATTCTACATCAAATACAAGGGTTGCTAAATTCTATTAAATTAAGGAACAGCAGAAAGCATTATTGAGGCCATATCTTAACAGAGCTATCGTTTAGGAATGGATGTGTTAGTATCAATAGGAAATCCTTAAATTACAAACCCAGATGTCTTCATCATGCTGAAGTACATGCATACTGGTTTCCTAGAGTTCCAGAACCTCGGGATCTTCAAGAATCTACTCCCAAAGCCCCGAAGACATCAACCTTGAGAGATTTTCCTTAAGAGAATATTTGGGTGGCTCCTCAGACAACCATTCCTTCCAAAACACTGGTAAGCTTGATCTGGAAATTCTCAACATGATCTGGAAATTCTCAACATGTCTCACCAAAGATGCCTAGACCATCGTTATTATTCTACATTAGGTTGATTCCGGTTGTCTTCTACATATTAAGCTGCAGGAAGCATGGAAACTTCCTACAAGACATCATGGAAGAAACATCAGCAATCTGTATATACACAACACATTCTTTTTCTTTCTTTTTTTTTTTTTTTTTTTTTCTTTTTTGACAGCATCAGTAGCTGCAGAGGCATTCTTTCCTTTTCGGAATTTGAGCTCACCCAAACCTACAGACTTTCCCTGCCCCCCACCCGGCTCTCTTGTTTCTGAAATCCAAGAGAATAAGGACACCTTCTCCTCAGGACTGGCGCTGGAACCCTGTTGGTGAATGCTGAGGAGGGGGGAGAAAGTTACTTCACAGGCAGCAGGGGTGGATGGGCTCACCTTCCATGTTTGTTGCCATGGAGATGAATTCCAGCCAGTAGACTTGTTGGTAGGTTTGTCTGTGCTCGCCGATCGGTTCAATGTAAACGGGGTGTTCCGAGGACCTGCGTGGAGGGAGTCACAGGACCGTGGGTTGCGCTTTTCTGGCCTACGTGTATAAATGTCTGTGTTTGGGTGAAAGACAGGACACAGGCAGCCGTGGAAGGACGTGCGCGAGAGTGTTTGCAGGAAAATGTGTGTGCATGTATGCATTTCTCTGGTGTGGCAATGTGTAAATATTTGAGCGCAGGTGGATGTGCGAGCAAAGGAGGTGGGACGTGAGATGGGGAAGGGACTCTAACCACAGCAACAGGGTCTGTTCTTCAGGTCTTAGAAAGAGCAGAGACGAGGGCTCATTTTCATTCACATCGCGTCCTGAAGCTTAGCAATCAGGATTCGTCACTATTTGTGCTTCCTAGAGTAGTGAGGGTTTAATTAATTCGTTGCGAAAATCCTTGCCTCTGCTATGCCCCCAGCTGTGCCGAAGGCATCTCGCTGTGCGTGGAAACAGCGGTCTCGAGTTGTTAGAATGCGCTACGGTTTTTATATTTCCTTTGATCAGACAAAGGAAAAAAAACCGAGTGAAAGGTTTACTGGTTTAACGGAAAACTGATGCGTCACTTAGTCATTTAGTGTTCGTTTCCACTACCCACGCCCCTTTCCTCCTAAGCCCCACCCCACCCCTTCCCGCAGACGCCTGGAGCTGTCCGCAGTGCTGAACGCTGAGGCGGCCCTCCCTCCTTCCAGAAGACTCCTAACTAGCTGTGACAAAACCATTCAGGTAGAGTGATGTTGGTTTTCTAAAGCGTTGAATATACACATTGCAAACAGACAGAATGAAAGCAAAGCAGAACACATCAAAGCAACATATACTTCCCATCTCATCCCTCCTCAAGGTTTCTCCACACTCAGTTTTAATATTTCTGAACTGTGACCGTCCTTTGACTCTATTCCCAAAACCTACCCTTGGCAAGCACCTGTGGATTCCCTACAAGTGTAACTGCTCCTCTTATGAACTATTGAATTGTTAATATTTATGGGGAACGTAGGTATGGAATTTGGGCATTATTATTTCTGTTGTTGTTATTTAGCCGAGAACACATAGTGTATGACCAGATTTAGTAATGAAGACAAATTTTATGGCCATCTTGAGTAATTTTTTTTTTTTTGGTTTTTCGAGGCAGGGTTTCTATGTAGCTTTGGAGCCTGTCCTGGAACTAGCTCTTGTAGACCAGGATGACCTCTAACTCACAGAGATCCGCCTACCTCTGCCTCCCAAGTGCTGGGATTAAAGGCGTGTGACACCACCGCCTGGCGTCCTTGAGTATTATTACTTAAGAAATTTAATGCTCTTACAAAAAGTTGCACAGAAAATAAGTGTCAGTGGAATGCCCAGCCACAAATGGAAAATCTGCATCACCCCCTTCAAAGCTTATGGACCATTGAGCAAGAGGAAAAGGAAAGATTATAAGAACTCCCAGCACTTGGGAGGCAGAGGCAGGTGGATCTCTGTGAGTTTGAGGACAGCCTGGCCTACAAGAGCTAGTTCCAGGACAGCCAGGGCTGTTACACAGAGAAACCCTGTCTCGAAAAAAGAAAAGAAAAGAAGCAGAGGGTGGACCCGAGCAAAACAGTGTTTTCTGGACAAGACAACTCTCTGCTTACCCATGAACTCACAGCAGTCACACGAGACCTGCACAAGACCAAGCCAGTCCATTCTAACATGGTGAGGGAGAGGGGATCGTGAGCATCCACCCCTAATTGATCAGTTATTGACATTTGATATCTTCTAGGTGGGGGAGACACTTTTTAAGGGTGTGGTTCCTGGTAGGTTGATCAAATTTCTGTAGTTGGCCTTATATCTAGGTGAGGGAGTATAAGGTCAGCACAAATTGGAACCAGTGGATTTTTTTAAAGGAGTTGAGAGGAAGTGAGGATATTATGGGTGGTGGGCCTAGGAGGACTTGGGGAGGGAAATGAATATGATCATATATTATATACAATTCTTAAATAAATAATAAAAATATCTTATGTTTTCTAAAAGTTGCAGAGTATATTGGGAGCTCATAGAAGGCCATCTTTTAAAAAGTTCTTACACCTTTAAACATAAAACTATTACAGCATCTTAATGAGTAGCTGACCTAATTGCCTGCTATAAAAAGTAGAGGACATATCTTCTTCCAGTGGCATGCTCATAGCTGTACTGACTTTTTCAAATGTGTTAAGGGCTGAATTCTTTCTTAATACTCTGAACTAAATCAGTTGCTTGAATTTTAATGTAGCTATGGATTTCACAATTGTGAGGATCAGAAGACGCTAATTCAGTAGGTGTAAGGTTATGTCCCAGATTCTTCATTCCTAACATCTGTTTGAACTGAAGGTAAAAGCTTCTAGTCTTAAAACCATACTTCAACTATCCAGGCACTAGAAGTATTGCATTCTAGCAATGCATCTCCTTATAGAGTCTAAACAATGAGGTAATTTTCTCTGACCTATATTTTAAGATTATGTAGATGGAAGTTTCTGTCCTGCCTGGTACGACAGCCATTCTGTCCCAAATAAATGCACAGAGGCTTATATTAATTATAAACTGTTTGGCTTATTGGCTCAGACTTATTATTAACTAGCTTTTACAACTTAAATTAACTCATAATTCTTATCTTTGTTTATCCACGTGGCTTGGTACTTCTCTCAGTAAGGCATTCTCATCTTGCTTCCTCTGCATCTGACTAATAACTGACTCTCTGCCTTTCCTCTTTTCAGAATTCTCTTAGTCTGATTGCCCTGCTTATACTTCCTGCCTGGTTACTGTCCAACTAGCACTTTATCAAACCAATATGAATGACGAATCTCTACAGTGTACAAGAGCATTATCTCACAGCAAGATTGTTTCACTGGCTGGAAAGATGACTCAGTGCTCAAGAGCCCTCGCTGGTTGTGATGATTTGAATGAGAATGTTCCCCATAGGCTCATGTATTTGAATACATGGTCTTCAGTTGCTCTAACTGTTTTGGGAAGGATAATGAGGTGGGCTTGTAGGAGGAGGTGTGTCACTGAGGGTTAGCTTTGAGATTTCAAAATACTCCTTCCATTCCCAGTGTCTCTATCTCTCTGTCTCATGCTTGTGGATCAAGATTTGAGTTCTTTGGCTGTCTGACCAACCTTGCAACTACCCAGGCCCAGAGTCAGGATTATGAGTTGGCCCATTCCAACATCCACCCCATCTGCAATCTGTTGAAGCACATGAAGGGACAGGTCCTGCAGATCCAAAGCTACAGGATATCCATGGCATAGGGCAACAACAGGATAAGCAAGAGGAGTTCCAGTGAGGGCCCAGCATTGATAGTGTAGCAGAAACCCGAGGCCTTGAATCAGACCAACGACTCTTTGCAATGAACACTTGCAAGTAAAGATCTATGGATAAAAGGCTTTACTGCATGTCTCACTGTGTCAGACTACAGCTTCCATGATAAGATTGATTTTTTTCTTTGTTTTTTCCTTTTTTTCTTTCTTTTTTCTCTTAAATTTTATTTTATTTTATTTTGGGGGGTGGTTTGCAAGGGCAGAGGGCAGATGCGAAGGGATGGGGGAATGAATGGAATGGAGATGCATGATGTGAAAGACACAAAGAATGAATAAAAGGAAAGTTGTTTTTCTTTTAAAAAAAAAAAGATGTAAGTTCTCAGTAACTTCTCCAGTGCTGCCATGCCCACCTGTCTGTTGTCATGCTCCCTGCCATGATGGTCACGGACTCTAACCCTCTGGAACTGTAAGCCCAACAGGAATTCTTTTCTTTATGAATTGCCTTGGTCATAGTGTTTTATCACAGCAATAGAAAAGTTCCTAAAACACTGCTCTTCCAAAGGACCCCAGTTTGGTTCCCAACACCCATATGACAGCTCACAGTCAACTGTAACTCCAGTTTCAGGGGACGAGAATCCCTTTACTGCCTCTTAAGACACTGGTACACACACGATATACATGAATGCGGACTATATTACACATAAATAAAAATAAAAATGAATCTTAAAGAAGAGGCCATTGTAAACACTAATCTATTTAAATAAGCTGAGAAATTATTCTTGTATCATTTTGTTTGCAGACCATTAATAAAATATTTGTGAAGTTGATTAATTTTTTTCTAATTTTTGTGGTACATGAACCCAGGCTATGTTCGACATCCCTTCTCGTGTGTGTGTGTGTGTGTGTGTGTGTGTGTGTGTGTGTGTGTGTGTGTGTGTGTAGTGGGGGCAAAGATCCCATGGTACATATTTAGAGGTCAGTAGACAACTTGGAGGAGTCAGTTCTCTTCTTCTATTATGTGAGTCCTGGAGACTGAACTTAGGTAGTAAGGTTTGGAAGCAAGTACTTTTAAGTGCTAAACCATCCTGCCAGCCCACTCTGTATTTCCTCAGTGTTCTCAAGGGCTCTTAAAAAAAAAACCATTTTTTTAAAAAAAGCCTGGCTTAAAGGGTCAGAACCAAGTGACATGAATCTGATATAGAGACAAACTTCATTTCAGTAATTAGTATCATAGCTAGAGATTTTTAATTGTTATTTTATGACTTTAAATATAGTTCTATGGTAAATGCCCCTGAAGCCCATATGTTAAATACTAGTATGCTGGGGTTAAGGAGATGGTTCAGCAGCTAAAGTGTGTACTGCAGCTCTAACAACCACCTAACAGTCCAGTTCCAGGGACTCTGATATCTTAGGTTTGCCTCTGTAGTCACCCACATGCAGGTGGCATACACACACACACACACACACACACACACACACACACACACACACACACACACACACACATCAAGAGAGAGAGAAAGAGAGAGAGAGACTACATAAATAAATAAAAATAAATCTTTAAAAGCACTTGGATGTTACACATCTAATTCTCACTCAGTATAGAAAAATGGGAGAGTGTTTTTGTTTGACCATTGATGTCACAAGTCCATAGATAGGTTCTGAAGGTTGCTCTGGGTGGTAGTCTACCTTTTTAAAAAAATATTTATTTTACGTGTATGAGTGTTCTGCCAACATGTATAAATTATGAATTTGCATCATGCATGCCTGGGGCCCACAGAGGTTGAAAGAGGGCATCGACTCCCCTGGAGTTGGAATTATGGATGGTTGTAAACTACCATGTGGGTGCTGAAATCAAGCCCAGGTCCTATGCAGGGAAAAAAATACTCTTGGCTGCTAAGCCATCTTTTCAACCCCCTGGTTTTCTATTTTTTAAAAAAATGTACATCATTTAATACAATGCTTCCAGTTAATGCTTTCGAATTGATGCCAAAGGAAAGCTTTAACTGCAAATTAGGCTCTTTGGTGTTAGTTGGCACATGACCTTGATCTTTTCAAGCTAGCTGGAAGATGATGATGCTCTCAAAAGTCTGAAAAGTGGCCCATTCAGGAGCGTGTGATTAGAAATCCATTCTGTTCCACTTCCTTGGCTAGGTGCTGGGATCCAAAGATAAATTAGATTTGTTATCTGTCCTTGAGAAGATTTGTTATTGTAAAGCAGTGCAAGAACTTCTACAAAGTTATATTGCTATAGAAATTAATATACTACTTATGTTTTATTTTTCTTTGCAAAAGAACTGGTGAATTAACACAACTTGCAATGAACATTTGCCCTTCACATTCTTGCACAACTTCCATAGAAGCTATTGAAAGAAATGAAACTCGCTAATGGCTTTCTAAAGTGATGAGATTCACCTATGCTTTCAGAGACTATGATCTGTTTCCAGAATAGAAGCCAAGTTGTGATTGGCATTGTACAACCACTGACAAAATCACCTTTAACATGCTTTGGTGCAACATTGGACTTTATCTACAAATATTCTATTGGACGGACTCCTGGCTTACACAAACTGCTTAATTCTTTATAGAGTTGTTATTAGATATTAGTTGACGTACAAATAACATCTATTTTATGTGTGCATGTAGTTAGTCAACACATCACCTACTACTTTAAAATGCTGAGCAGTATAGAAAGCTTGGAAATATCCCAAAAAATACTGTTTGAAATGCAAATGGAACACTCATACCCACTCCTCATTTAAATCAAACTGGAGCAGGAGCTGTGCTTTTTTCTTATATATTGTGAAGACTGTATGACTGATTGTTTATTGCTTCTTTTACTTCCCAAGGATACCAGAGTCAAATTAATAACTAAAAATTATCACCTCATATATTTTTAAAAATTTGTTTCTTTTCTCTATTTAGTTACTTGTTTTTGAATTGTTTTTTAAATTACTTTTTTAAAAAATTCAAATTATGGTCACCTGTAAAATTAGTCTCATAAAATCAGAAGTGGAGAAATAACTTAAAGTCATTTACTCAAAGCCAAAATAATAACTGTTAGGTGAATGTGTATGACAGGTTTATGTACATATTTATATAATTTATTTTAGTAGGATATTGAAAGATAGGAAACTATATAACCTAATTATTATGGAAATAAAAATCTAAATTATAATCTTAAATATTAAAATGTTTTTTAATTGATTTTTTTGAGCTATACATTTTTCTCTGTTCCCTGTTTTCTCCCCTCCCCTTCAGCCCTCTCCCATGGTCCCCATGCTCCCAATTTACTCAGGAGATCTTTTCTTTTTCTACTTCCTATGTAGATTAGATCCATGTATGTCTGTCTTAGTATCCTCACTGTTGTCTAAATTCTCTGGGATTGTGATTTGTAAGCTGGTTTTCTTTGCTTTATGTTTAAAAACCACTTGTGAGCAAGTACATATGATAATTGTCTTTCTGGGTCTGGGTTACCTCACTCAATATGATGTTTTCTAGCGCCATCCATTTGCCTGCAAATTTCAAGATATCATTATTTTTCTGAGCTGTGTAGTACTCCACTGTGTAAATGTATCACATTTTGCTTATCCATTCTTCGGTCGGGGGCACTTAGGTTGTTTCCAGGTTCTGGATATGACAAATAATGCTAAATATTAAAATGTTAAGTTGGCAGAAAAGAGTTTCAATTTTATAATTACCAATTAGCTTAACCTTAAAGCGCAGTGTGTTCTGTTTCTTTTCTAGACCCTAAATATTGTCCTTTACAACAAGGTCTTTTAATTAAGTTAGAGATCAGAAGCATTAATTTCTCTCTCTCTCTCTCTTTCTCTTTCTTTCTCTTTGCGTGTGTGTGTACTATTGGTGTCTTCATTACTCTCTATATTGTTATTATTATTATTAATTATTTGAGATGTTGAGACAAAGTCTCTTATTGAACCTGGAGCTCAGACTCAGCTAGGATGACTGGTCAATGTGCTTCAGGGATCCTCCTGACTCCCCCTCCTCAGCACTGGAGCTCAGACATGTATGCAGAGGATTCAAATTCAGGTCCTCCCATTCACATCATAATTCAACTTTGCAACCAAGCCAACTTCCTAGACCTGGGAAGTGTTCATTTCTACCTTGTAAGAAGATGTGATAACTTATAGGAATTAGCTAGCACAGAGGACAGCCTCACTCAGAACGTAGTATAGCAAGACCGCATTGCAATGAAAGAGAAAGCAAGACCTTCTACTAAATCAATCTAGGGTCCTTCCCAGGGAGGTCTTGCTTGCCTGGAGGCTCTTCACTGGTGATTTTTTTGTGCCCAAGGTTTTATATTGGGGTGACTTCCTGGAGTCACAGTAGAGCCAAGATGCTGCTTTCTTCTTCTCTGCAGAATCCACATTTTCTGGTTGAAGGCTGAAATAGGTAGAGTCTTCAAATGTGATTCTTTTTATTACGTAGTACAATTAACTCCAACATTGAGTAACAAAAATTAACATGCTGAAGAAACATATAGACTAATTTTGGTATAGTTACTTTATTCGATTTATTTTTTTACATTTAAAGTTTTAATAATCTTGTGATTTTTAGAAAGTATTTAGACAATCATTTGTATTTCGAAATTGATTGTTTTTAAAAAATATTCCCCTATCAATCTTGAATGTCATTTTTACCTTTGCACACCACCAATTATTTTCATCTTTTTGGAGGAAGGGTTCGGGATGTTTTTGAAATTTTAGTAAGCGGTATCTGCTCCTTCTCCAAAACAAAGACACAATTGCAGATATTCTGCTCCCAATGCAGGCACATTCTGTGCTCTCTAGAGGCGAGGCTCATTCCATTCATCCCAGCATAATTCAAGCGGACCAATTAAAAGCTTCCATGACGAATAAATGGAGCAGGAGCTCATCTCAAGTTTTGCAGCTCAGTTTTGAGTGCTTAAAAGTTCTGTGGGTTTTTGTTGTTGTTTATTACACTATTAGCTTCCTTTCTTTCTTTGCTCCTTAACCTCCCCCCACCAGGTCATTTTATCATCTGAGATCTCGGGAGTAGCCAGTGCTGAAATGGGATGGGAGAGTGTGGTAATGGGATGACTGGTTTAGAAAATGACTGTGCTGGATTTTGTCAACAGTGAAGAAATTATCCGAGTGGACTCATAAGTGAAATGAGCTGATGGTACTCCAGTGTGGAAAATGGCCTAAAGCTGGCCTATTTGATGAGTCTCACTGACAACATTACATTTTGCTAGAAATTCTTTCGGCAAAGATAGATGCACCCAATGTTTCAGCTCTAAGTGATGATTAAAATGAAGTTTTATTTAATTGGTTTTAATTTTACTCTCCACATGCTTCTAAATAGTTTCATTTAAACCATAATTCAAGCTCTTTTCTATACTCATTGTTAAATAGAATAACATGTTACTTTCAACACAGTCTCTGCAAATTTTTGAGCCATGAATAGTAGGAACTGACTGAAATGATTTCAAAAATCCATTCTTTTTCTGTTACAGTATATGATTCTATAGTATCAGTCAGTTAATACATAACTGACAAGTGGGGGTGTCAACAGATTAAGGAAAATCATTGGTTTTTTTCCATAGTATGTTATGTTTTGACTACCAAATTAAAAAAAAAATAAGTCCAGTTACAGAGCTGAATGAGGTAAGCTCTGAGGATATCAGTCTGATGCCCAGGTCACATTCATACATTGCCCTTTCCCCACGGCTATCTTGAAAATTCATATTTCATAATCTTATCTTTGTATGAGCTCTTCATACCTCAGTCATCCCTTATCTTCTCATTATTATTTTGTTCTTAGTCAAATTTGCGAAATCTAAATACATCATAAACTACATTTTAGCTTTCATGCTTTTTATGTTACCACTAGCCTTAGGTTTATAAATGCCTTTGTGTGTGTGTGTCTGTGTATATGTATGTATTTATATATCAGAAATTCTGCTAAGTGGTGTGGAAATTGTATTACATAGGACCCTTGACTATTCAGCATTGCCTTCACCCTTCTAACTTCATCTTTGATCTTCAAAAATCTCTTTCTAGTTGAATTCCAATATAAATTCTGCCAATGAGCAACAGTGTTGCGAATTTTTGAGAAGGGAGCGGAGAAGCCATTTGATCTAGCAGCTGCTGCAGGTAACTTAGTGGGTCACAGCAAAGGGCAGATGGGGTGTTGCTGGGCATTAGGAGTCTTCAAACTTTCACAACTCCACAGGGCTAATGCTGGCGAGTCCTCTCCATTCCTGCCTGTTTGAAATTTTCAAACTCTAGCAATAACTCCTCAACTTCTGCTCTCCCAGCCCAACTAGTTGTTATGAAAGCATATTGGGCCCAGAATGAGGGCCTTCCTCCTATGAAATGTATAAATGGCTGAATGAAAAAGCTTTGCTTTTTCCCCTGATACCTGAAACAGAAATGAAAACAATGGAAATACATGCCATCAAGTTTGTTTTTATTCACATTACACAGTTTTATATATTTTAACATATTTAAATTGCCTGTGAGTTGAAATACATTGACATAAAATAAATTCAACCTACTCCTGTGTAATGCAGTACAACAAGATAAGTCACATCTGTAAACTACTGTAAGACCATTGCTTCCGACCAACTGCATTGATAAGTATCTGTCAGTAATGAATGCCTCTTGTTGAAAGGGTTGCGATGGAGCTAAACTCCTTCAGAAATCCGACTGTACTCAAAGAAAAGTTCTTTTAGTCCCCAAGCATGAAGCCTGGTTATGGACAGTCAAAGGCTTATAGTGGGGTTCTCTGACATCAGCAGAGTTTTAGGTCTTTATCTTCTTCCTCTGAAGCTGTTCGCATGTCGATCTGTCCTTAGGTTGTTGAATCACAGTTTCCATATATATGCATGCTAAAATTTCTGACCCCACAGGGAGGAAGAAAAGCAAAGAACTTGTCAGGAAATTAGGCACTTTCAGAATCCCTTGAATACTACTCCTCACAACTCAGTAGATAGAGCTGTGTCATGTGCGCATGTGCATCATTTACCTAGGCCCGTTGTCACTGACGTAAGCTAAGGCATTAGAAAGTGGTTCAAATGTTTCTTTCTATTATTTAGTGATAAGCATCTGTATTTCCATCATAGGACGAACTGCAAAACAGAACAGAGTACAGTACTGTGGATTGAACCCTGTTAAACAAGCGCTCTCCCACTGAGATATATTCTTAGATCTATAAACACTTAGTTTAGAAACTTAGTGCATCCAAATTCAACCATTTAATTTGTCATATGTTCTGTTTTGCTGATTTTGTGTATGTGTGTGTGTGTGTGTGTGTGTGTATGTGTGTATGTGATCATGGTATGATCTTTCTTCTTTAGCCGGGCGGTGGTGGCGCATGCCTTTAATCCCAGCACTCGGGAGGCAGAGGCAGGTGGATCTCTGTGAGTTCGAGACCAGCCTGGTCTACAAGAGCTAGTTCCAGGACAGGCTCCAAAGGTACAGAGAAACCCTGTCTTGAAAAACCAAAAAAAAAAAAAAAAAAAAAAAAAAAAAAAGCTATTGACAGAAAAGCCTGGATTTTGGTGTTCCATTTCTAATATGCAAGAAGGCTTCCCTCTCTCATATGTGTTTGTAAATACACATTCCAATTTTTTGAGAAAGAAAACCAAGTGCTCCTTTATTCCAGAAATATATTCATTTCTTTTCTATTGCTGTGATAAAATACCATGGCCAAGGCAACTTACAGAAGGAAGAGTTTATTTGGTTTTACAGTTCCAGAGGGAGAAGAGTCATATCATGTCGGGGAGGCAGGACAGGAGGCAGGCAGGCAGTTGGAGCAGCAAGCAGAGAACTTATATCTTGCAGGAAGCAGAGAGAGGGAACTGGGAATAGCATGAGTCTTTAAACTCTCAAAGCCCACCTCTAGTGACATACCTCCTTCAATAGGGCTACATCTCCTAAGTCTTCCAAAACAGCACAGCCAACTGGGGTCTGAGTGTTCAAATACATGAGCAAAAGGGGCTCATTCCTAGTCAAAACTCTAGAAATATACTTTGTGCAATTGTGAGGGATAACAATTTTGAAGTAAGAACTGAGGGAAGAAACTTGAGCATTTGTTACTTAAGTGTTTTTTAATGTGCATACACTGAAAAAAATCCCAGTGAGGGGAGTAGAAGAATTTTACTTTATCTGTTGCAGACTTCGAGACAGTTAAGTATGATGGCAACAGTGTGGGTGAAAGAAAGGTCCGTGTACAGGGCAGCTTCTCCTTTGCATGGAAACTGCTCCACTGAACCCTGCCTTCCACGACCCATCTGGGAAGGAGACCCTCATGGATGCTCAGTTGGCATCGCCCTCTGCTCTTTATGCAGATCTTTCATAAAGATCGGGACTAAAGTGTAGGCAGGGAGCCATTTGTCTTAGCGCAAAATTCAAACCCCGGCCCTCGAAAGCGCAATCATTAAGATAGAACTTTCAATGGAATATTTAAATTGGCATAATATGCAGTATGGGAAAGTCTCACGTATGTGTGTTTAATTAAATTATGCCTTTATCTCAGTCAGAGCTCTCAAATATTGGTATTTACCAAAGTCTTCCTCTGGCAGGGCTCTAGTATTCCTCCGGTACCTTTTATGTACCGATTCTGCTTTGGCCACGAAGAACTCTTAAAAAGTACTGAAATGAGAAAAAGATCTTGCAAGAATCTACTAGACCAGGGACTGCCAGATTGAGTTTCTTGGTGAAATTCAATGATAGCCAAAGAATATGGGATGATGAATACTTGGAAAGGTATTGCAATTTACCAACTATTTAAGGGAAAAACCATCTGGCTTCTCCTTGACTGAAACACCATGGGAGTCTTAAGAGAGAGAGACTGGAATATTGTAGCACTTGGCTCCTCTGTGAATGCTTTCTTTAAATCCTTACCCTGCAAGGGAGGTATTGCTATCCTCGCTGCGAGGGAGGCTGAGAAGCGAGGAGACTTACCCAAGGAGTTAGAAGCAGAAAGAGCAGAGATGGGCTCCAACTCCGACTGTCTCAGCCAGATACCTTCCCAGTACCTATCTAACTGCAAACACTAGCCCCCAGGGGTGACTGGAGAGAAACACAAACTGAGTGCGGTAGCACCTGCTGTGTTAGGACGCTATGTGGACAGTACCCCAAAGGCAGCATTTTACAGAGCACTTCATCACTTATAAAATACTCTTGCAGTATGCCAATCACTTTTTAATGGAAGGAAACGTTTGAAGAGGTCCTTTCATTTTTCAACAGAATAAGACCATTTTAGTGTGAAGTCCAATTATAGCACTGAAGTTAAATGTGTTTTTCATAAGGAAAAAAAAATCTATAACCAAAGTCCAGAATGTACATTTGTAGCTAATCTTGTATAAAATACATTTTTCAATTATTCTTTGGTTTTTTGAGACAGGGTTTTACTGTGTTAACAGCGTCAACTGGCCTGAACTCGTTCTGTAGACCAGGCTGAACTTGAACTCACAGAGATCTGCCGGTCTCTGCCTCCCGGGTGAGGGGGATTAAAGGCGCACACCACCACCGCCCGGCTTTATTTTATAAATATTTACTTTTATTCCACGTGTATGTGTGTTTTGCTTGCATCTATTTATGCGCACCAAGTGCAGGCCTAGTTGCCTGTGGGGTCAGAAGAGGGAGCTGGCGCTCCTCCATGAGGGTGCTGGGAACCGAACCTGGGTCCTCTGCGAGAGCAGCACGTCATCCGAACTGCGGAGCTCTCCCTCCGGGCCCCCTGTACAACAGTTCTTAAGAAAATTACAGATTGTCCACATGGCTGCTGCCTCGAGAATTTAAAAACTTCAACTTCCTAGCTGATTGCTAAGGTCTACAGAGATCTTCAGACCGCAAAGAAAGTAGTCAACTGGTGCCGCCACCAGTCATGGGTGCACCGGACTGAAGGTCCCAGGGTGACTCGGGGGCACGGTGGCTCCGTAGAGCATCCCGCTCCAGAGACGACGCTGGCGTACTTCCTGTATCCAATCGCCCCTCCCCCGGAGGACCCCCGCGCCCGCGCCCCTTGGCTGCCGGCGCGCTCTCCGCAGGTGGCCGCGCAGGAGCCCCGCCCCCCGCTCGTTCCCCAAGTCGCGGGGCCTCGTCCGCTCGCTCTCGCGAGATCCGGGCCGCCGAGCGCTCGGGGCCTTTTCAAATCGCGGTCCGTTACCGCTTCGCCGGCCGCCGCCATTGTAGCGCTCGGAGCCCTCAGCGCGGCCGAGGCGGAGCCCGCGGCGGGATGGCCGATGCCGACAAGCCCGAGGCGGCCGCGGGTGACGACGGTCCGCAGCAGCAGCCGGCCGAGCCGCGGCGAGACCCGCACCCCGCCGAGCCCGAGAAGCCGCCGCGCAGCAGCGCCAACGGCGTTAAAATGTATTGTCTCCCCCGGGCGGGCGGGAGGGCGGGCGGACGGGGCGGGAGGCGCGGGCGGCCCCGGGGCGGGAGCAGGTGCGGCGCGGGCGGCCCCGGCCTCCGGCGCGCGGAAAACGGTCCCCTTTAAAGGCCTGAGGTTAGCCTCCTCTCGGGGGAGGACCTAGGGATGACATCATCGGACCTTTCCCCTCCCGGCCCGGTTCCGAGCCCCGGTGGGGGCCGCGTGTGCCGTGGTGGTGTCTGAAGTGTTAGAGCTCACCGAACCTATTGTGTTCCCCTTGATTGGCGCTCTTTAAAAGGGGGACTCGGTCTCCTCCACTCACCCGATGATGTTTGTCGTCTGTGCAGGCTTTTTTTTTTTTTTTTTTTAAGAAAAACAAAACATAAACTCAATGTATGGTGGCCTTCATTTTATTACAATGCAGTATAAGATGATACAATTAAATTACTAGAATATAAGTATTTGACAGAGTTGGAACGGAACCCTGGGCCTCGTGTATGCTAGGCAGGCGCTAGGCCACAAAATGACACCCCCAACCCACAAAATGCAGTGTTTTTTAGAAGAAAACCCTGACTTTAAGGTCGGATCTGTCATCTGTGACTATAGAGAATTCAGTTGGCGTTAATCTATAAATACGGCGGTAGGATAGAGGCATATTGCATTTGCCTCTCCTTGTCACGTGAGGCGATGTGAAGGCAAACATTTTCCTATGTCCCATTCTATGAAATTGAAGTTAAATATGCCAGTAATGTAGTGAAAACACCCTGCACCTCTCAGTTCTGCCTCGATAGAAAACAGTGAACTCGTGCTCTTATGAGGAACGTCTGGCCTTTTTGTGTGGAAATACTTGTGGTAGTGATGGTACCCTTTGGACCGGTTTCTTGGAATGCACTGAATTGAATTGATTGCAGATTAGATGGGGTAGCTCTCCTCAGCATCATTATGACAGTCTTGCTCTTTGGATGACATCATTGGATATTTTCTCTTAACCACTGACAGTGTATTTAAGAGGAATTATCTCATTTCCATGGGGCCCATCCTGAACTTTGGAAATCCAGTGGTTAGTGTTTGCTCAAGCGTATATTCATTTTTGAAATGATATATGTGGAGAGGCATCTTACTAATGTGCCATTATGTAGAATCCATTGTGCTACCTTTGAGTTGGCTAGACCTTAACGGGGGACTTTAGCTTCCCTACCCTCCTGGTGACATTTGGCCAGGCAGCATTTTCAGAGCAGAACCGAGTTTAGCAGGTATCCAAGATTAGAACTCAGTGCAGTTTGGAACGTGTGCGTGTTGATCCACCATAAAGAAATCAGAGCACAAGTGAGGCTTAGAGCTACTGGATCGTGGGCCTTCATGGACTTGCCATTAAAAATAGAAAGAAAAACCATTGGAATAACTACCAATACAGTCAGCCTGCGTGTCTTTGGATTGGGTCTCGGTAGATTTAGTCATGATTTAAAAATACCCCCATGTTTGGAAAGTAAGCATAAGTAACAAAGAGCTTAAAGGATGTGCAATCCTGTGTTTCAGTCGCATGCAAACGCTGCCATTTTGGGTAAAGGTACTAGAGCTTATGTGAACTTTATCTGTGGGGTGGAATGGGGCTCAGGGATGGCAGGTGTGTATCATTAATTTCTGTCTAAGCATGGGTGTGCCACCCCTTTACTCTGGAAGAAAATAATTTTTGAATCCTATGATGTTGGTACTTGTGAAGCTGGTCTCTAAACCTCTATTAGATCTGAAAATATAGTGCCAACAGTTTTATTGCAGGATGGGAAAAGGTGGGAAAGAACCATTTTCTAATTTCAGGAGACAAAATATGGGTGTTAGGGTGTCAGCAATAAATACAGAATGTTTCCATTTTCTAATTCATTCTTTCCCTATCTTCCCAATGTTGAGTATTTATGCTCCTAAAGGATTTATTGTTATCTGATGGGCCATCATGAGATATTCATAGTGAAAAAGTAGTGCCTTAAATCTTATGTCCATCTACTGAGAACCATAGGGATGGTTGACAACCCTAAACCTTGGGCTGATTGCTGTGCTTTTAATGATAACAATTCATTAAAATAATTGTGATGACCAGATGCTGCTTTACAACATGCGCTGCTTAGACATGAATTAAGTGCTATTGTCATCAGGATTGAATTTAAATTAATCCATAGTCTTTTTCATTGTTGTACCTTGAGGCCTTAAATGTTAAAGGTCCAGTGAGTATCTGTTGAAGACATACAGGGAGAACTTTTGGAATCGTGAAACTCATGTAAAAGATTTAATTGGCTTGTTCTTTAGACAGGAATTAAAGATACTTGTTCCCTTCCCAAAATTAAGTAAGTTGGAAGGAAAGCAGCAATTGTATTGTGACTCTTCATTAGTTTTGTGTAATTATAAATGTATTTAAAATTTTGTGTAATTTTAAATGTATATAAAAATATCCCGCATTGGGGCAGTGTGAAGTGTTTACTAATAAAGCATCAGTTTTATCATGAGTGAAGATCATAACTGTGATGTTTGTTCCTCAGCTCTGCTGAGTTGTAATTAGAAAATAAAAATTGTGTATATTGAAGATAAATAGCATGTTTTGATTTGCTCCAAATATTATATGGTGATTATTATAATTGAGCTAATTAATATAAAAGTGTCGCAAATATTTATGATGTATTCTCTGATTTTCTAGTGTACAATGTTATTATAATTAATATTAAAGTTATAATTATTAACTATAGTTATTGTAATACATATTGGCTCTAGAACTCATTTGGTAACTGGAACCTTATTTTCTTAGGCAGACATCGTATACTTCTGGTAATGATCGTTGTACTCTGATTCTATTAGTTATCATGCAGTATTTGGTTTTCTGTGTCTGGCTTACTTCACTTAGCACATGATCCTCCAAGCTTTCCTTCTAAAGACTGGATCTCTCTCTTTCTCTTTCTCTGTGTGTGTGTGCGTGTGTGTGCCTATTTCCATCTATATGTATACATCCAGAATATATACATTCCCACACCCTTCTTTTCTTTAACCATTCATTAATGGATCAGCAGACTTCAGTTCCATATCTTAAGTTACTGTGATACAGTATGAGTTCAGAATGGTGAGATGATTTTATTTCCTTTGTTTATATTCAAAAAGTGGGATTACTGCGTTGGTCATTTGATAGTTTGGTTTCTGGTTTTTGAGAAACCTTTAGTTGCTCCCTGGTTATCCTTTAAGTAAACAAAAAATTCCTTAATAATACATTTTTTTAATGAATGGCCAAGAGCAAATGGTTATCACAGTCACATAACCTTCAGCGAGGTGAATAAGGGAGGAACTTAGTACTTCAGAATTCTGTGCACTTTTTTATTTCATCAAGGATAAAAGCAGCCTGGAAGGATACTTATCAAAAGACTAGATATCTTCTTACCTGACCCCAGACTGGAAACATTCAGTGAATTCAGTGGAAGCGCATTATTATGCAGATAGTTCTTCAGGGGAATTAAAAAGAAAGGTTTGTTATGTCTGCTGTAGCTAGGAACCAGAGAACAGGCCTTGTACATTTTGGCTGCTTGCTTCTATTCTCAGAAATGCCGCTCTGTTCACACACAGATGCACTCTAGAGTTGAACAGTGAGAAGACCCCTTTCAGGTCTTCCCATTTTTATGAAAGAATAAGATTGATAGAGAAATGTCCCTGTCAAAATATGAATAGGTGGTGAAGCAAGTTTGGTACTAGTGTTTCTTTCTTGATTGTTTGAGCATTTCTCAAAGATGGTGCCACCTTCTGTTCATTGTGGATTCTCTTTGTTTTTGAGATCGGGTCCTGGCTAGGTTTGGCTGCATAGTCCAGACTGGCCCTCAGCTCTTGGCAGTCCTTTTGCTTCTACCTCTTGAGTGCTAGTATTTCAGTCATGTATCACCATTTTCAGTGAGTTTGGGTGCGTGTGTGTGTACTTTCTGAGAGGTTTCTCACTGATTTGGCTAGCCTGGCTGGACAGTGAGGTTCAGGAATCTACCTGTCTCCACCCCCCAGCTGTGGAGTTACAGATGTGTATTTCCATGTCCAGCTTCTTGTGTGGATGTGGGAGAGCCAAACCTTGATACTCAGTTTTGCATAGCAAGACTTTACCGACTGAGCCATGAGCCATCTTCCCAAGCTCCAGAGTGTGGGTCCTTAACTGATAATAGAAAATTGCAATTTATCCAGCACAAGTCATAGTCAGTCACCATGCTAGATACAGTGTGGATACCGAAGGTTATAGGTTTTATTCTCATAGACCTTATGCACTTTATTTATGGCAGTATTGTTACCCTTCAGAAAAGTGGTGTTTTAAGAAGTAAAATTCTCATGAATGCTGTTACAAGTTTGTTTACAGCTTTCTAAAATTGCTCACCTTAGACTTCATAGCCTAGATTATATTTGGTTTGTTAGGATAATCCATTAAATTTTTAAAAATCGGTTTTCTTGCTCATTATTCTTAGAGATTTTGACACATTAAAGTTTATAAAAATTGCCTTAAAATGATTTTGTTGACGAAATTACCTTAGATTGACTAAAGCAATCCGTGAGTTAAATGTACTGTTGTTTATGTAATGAGATTGCTGTCAAGGCTTGGGGAGCCAGCCCAGTTGACAAAGTGCTTGCCTTATGTGCAGTGAGGACCTGAGTGTGAGCTCCAGTGTCATACGAAAGTTCTGGGCATGGAAGTGTGTCCTTGTGATTCCAGTACTGGGGAGAAGGATGCCTGCATCTCCCTGGCTAGCCAGTCTAACCAAAGACAGACAGTGTCTCAGAGACAAGAATGATATTCCTGAGGCTGTCCTCTGGTCTCCATACACCTGCTCACAGGCGTACATGTGCACTTGCATGTACTTGCATATTACTTTAAAATATAAATTGCATTTTAAATTTAATCCAGACTTTTATCTGCAAGGATCACTTTATATATATATGCCCATATCTTATCTATTCCTATGTTGGTATATGACATCATAAAACTTGCATTGCAAGAAAAGTCTTATAAATTAATTTTTCCCAATTAGCCCCATTTAAAAAATTGGTAGATTCTACCTCATGATGTGTTTAATTATCTCCCCCTCCTCAACTCTATCCTCGCATTATAAATAGCATTACTGGTAAAAGAGATAATTCTATCAAGTCTCCTAGCGTATGTTCAATATGAAGATATTAGGATGCCTTTTAAATTTTCTGTTTATCAAAGTAGGGAATAAATAAAACTTGACATGTAGTGAATATGAGCATATGCATGTATTAAATAGGTAGATAGAGGTGACTATATTTTGATTATGGTTTTAAGGGAAGGAGAAAATTCTAGGGAAAATTTACTAATCTGTAAGTAATAAAAATTTTCAGATAATCATTTTAGTTTGTTTATTCATTTATTTTCTTTTGGGGAGAGGGGTGCAGAATCTTGACTATATAGCTCTGGTCTGGCTGGCTAGCTTAGAACTTATTGTATAGACCAGGTTGCCTTGAAACTTGTGGTAATCTTTCTGTTTCTGTCTCCCTGAGTGCTAGAATTGTAAGTATCACCATGCATCAAGTAGGAGCTAGTTTTTAAATTTTAATTTAGTTAAAATACTAATTTTTTTTATCATTTTGCACATTTGTGTGTGTGGGTGTATGTATATATGATGTGTGTGTGTGTGTGTGTGATGTGTGAACAGATTTGTATAGTCAATTCTCTACTTCCATCTTTAACATGGGTTCTGGTTTTGAACTCAGGTCATCAGGTTCCTGCTTAAGTGCCCTCTTGCTGGCCCGAATTGGGTTTTAGAGTTGAATGAAGCCCAAAATTAATTCTTCCCTAAATGGGATGTTGAGATAACTCACATGCCTCTGCTTTAGGGTCTAATAAGATTTATTGAATAGTATGCTGGGGAAAACTGGTTTTGGGGATGCTTACAACTATCAACAGAGAAGAAAATTGCCAACTGTTAACTGAAAAATTGATACGCTTGAACAGCATGGGGCTCCCAGGCTGACCTCCAGCTTAAGTGAGAGTTTTGAAGCCACAGATGTGAGTGGTTGAAGAGCTCCGTTCTTAGAAGTTCAGTTGAAGATGCTTTTATTTGTCTTATAATTCACAGGGAGAATGATGAATCAGTGAAAGAAGAAAAATCTGATTTAAAAGAGAAGTCGACAGGAAATAAGAAGGCCAATCGATTTCATCCGTATTCAAAAGATAAGAATTCGGGTACTGGAGAAAAGAAAGGTCCAAATCGGAACCGAGTGTTTATTAGCAACATCCCCTATGACATGAAATGGCAGGCTATTAAAGACCTGATGAGAGAAAAAGGTAACAATTTCTGCAGTAACTTACTGTTGTAATCGTCATCTAGGAGGGGGAGGAGATAAGCAAACTTTTTATTCCTCTTAGCCACACAGACTCA
This sequence comes from Ondatra zibethicus, assembly GCA_004026605.1. Taxonomy (NCBI): domain Eukaryota; kingdom Metazoa; phylum Chordata; class Mammalia; order Rodentia; family Cricetidae; genus Ondatra; species Ondatra zibethicus. Next base: position 63,460 of record PVIU01001253.1, read on the forward strand.
AAAAAAAAAAAAAGACTTCTTTCTTGACATGTGAATTAATCTTTTCTTTTTCTTCCACTTGGCAATTTTGTTACAAGGAAGTATGGATAAATGAAGTATTTTTCTTTTTGCCATTTTAGTGGATAGTGAAGCCAGCATCTGCATGCCACCAAGAATTTTGTTAAAGTGATTGCTTTGTCTAGTTGAAGTTTTTATAGATTTTAAAGGACTGTTGCATTAGTTAAGCAATGCATCTAGCTTGTTAATGTATGTATAATAAGGTCGATTCTTTTTTTCCCCCAAAGATGTTTTTGGTGGAGTCTGGAATCTGGCTGTGGAATTCATTTTGCTTGCATTGTCACGACTGCCATGATGCTGTCTTTGCAGTTCTGTACTAAATTTGTGTTACTGCTGCTGCAGTTTTGTTTTCAGGATAACCTGAAAACCTTCATCTTATGCACATGCTTGGTTTTGGGGGAAAATAATTTCAATACTTGATCTTGTAAAAGTTAGTTCTGTTATCTCTTGAAAAATTGAGGTTCAACAGTCCTGCAAACTATGTACTTGGCTTTGAGGGTGATCTTCTCTAATAATTTTTTTAATTGCATTGGTGTATCTGTTGTAAGGTGACAACTATTTGACTGGTTTTATTCACTGACTTTATTTAGAAGTGTGTGGCTTGCTGTGAAGCATGACTTGTAAATTTAGTTTACTGATGGCAAACATGATTGAAGACATTCAGGTAGGAAGTCACCTTAAAACAGCTGTTGTGTGTAGGCTGACCAAAGCTATTTGAAAAGTGCTAATGTTGTTAATATGACAGGCTGAGGGGTCATTTGTATGTATATGTGCATTTGTTCACCAACCACATCATGCTGGCCAAATATGATCTGCCGTATGAATTGGGTTAATATGGTTGTTAGCTTTTTTTAGAGAATGTGGATGATGTAATTTCTGAAAATTAGTTAAATTTCTATAGCTATTGATAGGAGGTACGTTGATCTGGTCCTGATTGCTGGTGAATAATAGGTGCTTTTCTGTAGAGTTGTGCACAGGTGTGCAGTAAAGCAAGATACTGGTGTTTAAATGTATTGTTTCTTGGTATCTTCCTTTTGTATGTCTTATGTAGTTGGTGAGGTTACATACGTGGAGCTCTTTAAGGATGCGGAAGGAAAATCAAGGGTAAGTGCTATGGGCCACAATCTGCTCGAGGTTTAAAAGTTCCTCAGCAGTTTACTTTTGTATAATACTCTATCAGACTTTTGGAAACTTAAGTTTCATTTTGTTTTACTTTAAGATTTGAGGTTTTTATACTAGCAAGTCTGACATGCCAACCAAACCAGCTTCCTGAAAGGGATGATGGGTTTTGCAAATATTCATAAAGGGCATTCATTTTTCTAATGCTTTAAGGTATGCTTTTTCTTAGCTAATAAAACTTTAATATAGTTTTTTTTTGTTGTATTTTGATGTCTTCAGGGATATTTTAAAAGTCACTGAATTGATAATATTTCCAAGAGTTTCATGAGAGGCCTGTGGCTTAAAGGTGTTAATTTCGAATATAATTTTGAAACTTTTTTGAAAAGCTTAATTTGGTAGCCTTCAGGACCATACAAGAGGCAGTGCTCTGACCAATTGTTAGGAATGATGTCTATGATTAAGTTGACCTAGAAGGCTGATGATAGATTTTGACTTAGCAGCATGTGCATACGGAAGAATATAATGGAAAACTCTTCTAGCGTCTCATCATATTCATAAAATGATTGGGTACATGAGAGATACAAACTTTGTCATCACATTCAAATGGCACTTTGAGTAATAATCTCAGGAATTGGTTTTAAAGAATGATTTTGTACATTCCCTTAGTATGGATAATTTGTTTTACATGCTTCCAACTAGATGCTCCTCAATTGTGTGCAGCCAGTTTTAATCTAATAGATAACTTTATTAAACATAAAATTCATGGGGGCTGGAGAGATGGCTCATCATTTAAGAGTACTGGCTGCTCTTCCAGGGGACCTGGGCTCAATTCCTAACACCACATGGCAGCTCTCAACCATCTGAAACTCCAGGTCCAGGGGATCTGACATCCTCTTCCAGCCTCTCTTGGCACTAGACCCATATATTGTGTGTAGCCCTACATGCAGGCAAAACATCCATGCACATAAAATAGTATTTTTTAAAAAAATTCATGTTTATTTGCTATTTTAATTAGATTTCAATACATATTGTATGCATTGCATCTTTTTGAAATACTCATGTGTAAGAACATGTATACTGGAGCCTTCAGTTTCTTCCTTTATTTACTATTGATTGAATTTGTACAGTGGTACTAGTTTTAATTTTAAGCAGAGTCACTTGAAAGTAGAAGTGTACTCCAAGCTTGTAACATTAGATGGATTTAAAAATTTGTAGAAAATGCATGGTTACTTGCCTGTTACATTCTGGAGGTGAAAAAAAAAAAAAAGAAAATGTGTTCTTGATTACATTTGATGACTTAAATATTAGAATCTTCCAATAACTTCAATTACTGACCTAAAATGTTTTTTTTTCTTTTGCATATATTGACAATCTACTGGATATAGGGTTGTGGGTAAGATTTTTTTTTTAAAAGTATCTTAAGTCAAATTAATCTCATGATTAGAATAAGAAATCTTTGTACATAAGCATTTCTTATATATTTTTCCCTATTAAGTGTGGTTGAATTCAAAGATGAAGAATTTGTAAAGAAAGCACTAGAAACTATGAACAAATATGACCTTAGTGGAAGACCTCTGAATATTAAAGAGGTGAGTTATTTTTTGTATTTGGAATTTAAATATTATATGGACATGCTTTCTTTCACTTTTCATTTTTTTCTCATTTAGCTCTGACAGCTCGTCTTTTAAGGATAGAATCTTATTAAAGAATTGTAGCTAGTGATAATTTCACTTATAGATGATTTGCTAGTACTCCTTATAAGAGTTTTTCTTTATATTTAATTTTGTGCCACAGCTAAATAGAGGCCCCCAATTTGAGAAAATAATCAGGACCCATAAATTTAAAGATGATAAACCTAAGATGAAGACTTTATTTTCTATAAACATTTTCAGTTTTAGACTATTGTTTAATTTGAAAATTCAGTAGGTATTATAATTAATTACTGATTGCTTGATAATACACTAGCTTGTGGATTTGAATACGATTGGTGTTCATCTTTAATAAAATTAATTTAGATTCTATAAGATTAGCATATAGAGTCTAGGATTTAGAATAATCTGTAATGGGAATTTTCTTATAGTAGTATGAATGGATTGAAAATGACCAGAAGGTACTTTACATAATACCACTTATAGGAGTCATTGATCTTGGTAATAATTATATTGAATAACCCTCAATTTCATGAGTTCTTTTATTTTATGTTAATTTTACCATAATAGTTTGAACATAAATGCATTTGCACACATATCCTTGCTAAATCTGTAATTGATAGAAATAGGCAGCCTGGCGATGGGGTGCACACCTTTAATCCTAGCACTTGATAGGCAGAGGCAGGCAGATCTCTGTGAGTTTGAGGCTAGCCTGGTCTACAGAGTGAGTTTCAGGACAGCCAGGGCTATATAGAGATATCCTGTCTTGAAAAACTGAAAGAAAAAAGAAAGAAGGAAGGAAAGAAAGAAAGAGATAATGTTATTTTGAAATGTGCTAATACTGATTCTGTTCGTTCGTTGACTGGCATTCAACAGGAGAAGAGTGATTTTGAGTTCCAGCTTATCCTTTTCTAGCCAGGTGACAGGGCATATGGCTTCTCTTCTCTAGTCTTTAGTACTTATTATACCAGCACCAATAATACCTATGGGAATTGTATGAAGATCAAGTGTGAAAGTAGGTAACTCATTCTCTGTTACTAGAACAGCCAGCTGACCCAGGCAGAGCAATTCACTTAACCTTTGTTAAGTTTCCTTGTCACTGAGATAGGAGAAATATTAGAATCTCTCTGGAAGTGTTGTAAAGACTCAAAGTGTTAACCAGTGTTTTCTAATTACTATACTTGTGATATTATGTAAAGCTGTTAGCACAGTGCTTAAAATAGTCTAACCATATTGTAAATGTAAGCTGTAAAAATTATTCCTGTTAGTGGTTGTTGATATCTTGTTCTTTCGTGTGATGATAGCTTGAATGGCTTGATACCAAAATATTCGTGTGTCCTTCATTCTTTACTGGAATTAACTTCCAAATTCCTTGAATCCTGTTTGATTCTGGGATTATAATTATCAAAAAAACTGACAGAGAGCTAGAGATTTCGTATGGAGTGTTTAAGCTTTCTGCTTTGACTAGTCATTTATTTGCTGCTTTTATGAATAAGCCAGGGTTAAGTTTTAGAAATGTGCTGGCATCCTAAATAATTTGTCACAATTTATAATCCTCTAATAATTTAATGATCATAATTTGCTATTTTATGATCCTGCTTCTCTTTAAAGGAAAAGAGTATTATAAAGGCTCCATAGAGACACTATAGACATTAAGCATACTGTATTTATAGTATCTTTCTATTTTTAATTGACAAAGTTGACTGGGTGTTAAAGGCTTAGGTCATGTGATTGTATTCCTTTAAGTTGCAGTGTATTGTAGAGCCCAGATCTGTTGTGGAAACCCTAGAATAAAGTTGTAGGATGCCTCTATTTTTAACTATTTTAGGAGGTGGGGAAAAAAAGGGAAATTTAACTTTACTAAGTAATTAAGGGTTTATTTAACTCTTGGTAATGTTCAGTAAAGGTAGTCATTTTCCTGGGAATATCTGATTTACAAACTAGTGACTGATAAAACTGCTGAGGACTGCTTACGTGCTTATCTAATGAAGGGGTATTTGCAGCATTCTTTAGCATGTCTTTAGAATTCTATCCAGTTGCATGAAGATCAATAGGAGTTGTATATGTATTATTAGTAGATCCACTAATAGCATTAACAGTTAATGATTGGCAGGCTGGACAGCAAGGAGAAAAGAGGAATAAAAACTAAGTAAGATCATATGCGATTTGTTTATGTATGTATAATGTATATAGTGTTTACTTACGTGTGACAAAACAAATGTACCACTGTTAATACAAACAATCTATGTGCTTTAATAGTTGAAGGAGCTTTCTCTTTTTTAATCCTCCTGTGTAGGTAACCACTATTCTCAATTTTTTTTGTACAAGTTTTTCACTTCTCAAACCTGAAACATTTATGGCTGTCTTAATTTCTTTTCTGTCACTGTAACAAAATACTCCACTAAAATCAACTTAGGAGAGTTTATTTCAGCTCTCAGTTTGAAGTGTGGTCCATCATTGTGGGGAGTTGAAGGTAGCAGAAGCCTGCAGCAGCCAAGTTCATAGCCAGGAAGCAGAGAGATATGAATGCATGCTCTGCTCACTTCCTTCATTCTATGTGTTTCAGGATCCAGTACAGGGAATGGTCCTGCTCACAATTAAAAGCAGTTATAATTAGTCTAATCCAGTTTATTCCCCACAAGCATGCCCAGAAATCATTTCCCAAGTGATTCTAGATCCTGTCAAGTGACAGAATGAGCAGTAACCATCCTAACAATTTATTAACTGAAAGTCTTAGAGCATTCTTGGGTAACAGTTTCTTTACTTTTGTAATCCTTTTAATTTCTTCATTATGAAGCAACACATTGGAGTCTGGCATACTTTTATACTTCCATACATTCTTTCTCCCTTCTTTTGTTCTTCAAGCTATGCTGGAGAATTTTTTAAAGTCATCCTTCCTTATTTTATTTCACTTTTTTAAAATCAGTGTTTACAGACTGACAACAGCAGGAAAGATTTTGATAGAATATTTTTATCCTTTGAGAATTTCATTTAATGTATTTTGATCATTTTTACTCCCTTCTCCCCCAGCTCCTAGATCCACTCCTACCTCCCTGCTCTCCCAGCTTTCTTTGTGTCCATCCCAAATAGTTTTTAAAATTTGAGTCTGGTTTGCGCTACCCATATTCTCCTGTGCATGTGTGGTGGTGGGGAGTCATCCACTGTTGGATGACTGGCCTGCCTGGGATTAGACCCTTTAAGAAAACTGAGTCTCTTCCCCAGAAGCGGTCAGCTGCTGCCGATAGATCCCTCCCTTATAAGCTCTGAGTCCCTTATCCTTCCATGTTAGAATGTTGGCTGGACTGATCTTATACAGGCAAGCACAAGTGCTGTGAGTTCATGAATGAGAAAGTAGAATTTTTGGCATAATAATTTACATGCAAATGATAGTCCTCTCATTTTATGTAGTCTTAACGTGAGTTTTGTTGTTGGCCTTCTACTTAGTGGAATGAGTGGGTGAAATACATTTGTACTTGCCTTTTGTTTTAATAAAAGATATTTCTTCTAAAAGTGAATGAACCTAAAAATATTAGCTATAATTCTTTACTTGGATACTTGACCTTCTGTTATCCCTCCCCTTTTCCTGTCACAGGTCCTTTTCATTGTTGAGGAAGCTATTATAAAATGGATTATTGTGTTTTGTTCAGGAGTGATGTTAACCGGTGATAGTAAACCTTCCTCTATCTCTGTATTCCTGAGTTTACAGTAGTATGTTCTGCTAGTGAGAGGCTGTGAATTAGTCTGAATCTGACATTATTTTGACTATCTAGTGGTGAGAGTTCACTTTTGCTGTATTGTACAAAGAAGAGGCACAGTAAGTGTTTTGCTACTCTTTGAGTTAAGGGCATTTATATATGTATGCAGCACATTTCTGCATCAGTATAAGAACAAAACAAAACTAATTTCAGGTTTCTATGTGGCCTCAGTGACTTGAAACTCCCAGCTTTTGAGTCTGAAATCTTTTGTCTATCCACAGGTTTTTTATGGGGCCTACTTCCTGGACGGGGGGAATAAAAAAACGAATAAGCAAAACCTTAGTCCTCAAAGATGTCAGTACTTTGGTCCAGATGGGTTAGCTGTTGTTGAGTTTAAACCACTTGAATTATAATATATTCACTGATGTATTTGCTGGCAATTAACATTTAGTGTGCATTGTAGGATCCAGATGGAGAAAATGCTCGCCGGGCATTGCAGCGAACAGGAACATCATTTCAAGGATCACATACCTCTGATGTGGGATCTGGGTTGGTGAATTTGCCACCTTCCATTCTCAATAATCCAAACATTCCTCCTGAGGTTATCAGTAATTTGCAGGCTGGTAGACTTGGTTCCACAATTTTTGTTGCTAATGTAAGTTTAAGCTTTTGTTGTTCTGATACTTAACTCTTATCATGATATTATTTTGTGAGATGTATGCTGATAGGTTTGTAGGTCATTCTGTTTATTTTTAGCTTAAGTAAATAAAGACATAACTATTCTAAACTCAAACCTAAATTGTGTAAGTAGTCTGAAGCTAGACTTTAAATGCTAAGCAGTTGCTTAACATTTTAAGACAGAACTGTGGCATTCTTAGATATTTAACTTTTTAAAGTCAGTTATATGTGTTTTTGTTCATCTTCATAGTTTAATTTCGTTCTTGTAGTCTTGGTGTTTTAAGTGCCTATTGTGGTTGGTTTGCCATTTGTTTTATGCTCTTGAAAGTTAGTGAAATGGACAATGTTTTTCAAAACGCAAATTTTCCTTAGTCAAAATAGATGCCAAGTTTCATGTGCACACAACAGGATAGAGGAATTCGAAAGATTTGGGGAATTTCAATGAAGGTAGATATAGGTGAACTGATTTTAAGCAAGACCTTTTTTATTTTATTTTTTATTTTATATTATTGAGCAAGAATTAGTTTATAGTTTTATAAGTTTGGAAAAGATAATTTTGTATGTAACTTTATACAATTTTATGTTAAGCTTGACTTCAAAGTTGGTTGGAAGAAGCTAAAAGAAGTGTTCAGCATAGCTGGAACTGTAAAGCGGGCAGATATTAAAGAAGACAAGGATGGCAAGAGCAGAGGCATGGGCACTGTCACTTTTGAGCAAGCAATTGAAGCAGTTCAAGCAATTTGTATCCTGATCTGTATTTTAGCATTAAATGAAGTTGGTGACGCTTAATACCTTTGCATGTTTCTTGTTGATGTTGTGTAATGTTGCATCACTTAGAAATAAGGCTTTTGTCTGCAGTTCTAAGACTTGTTCCTTGTTAAGTACTAGAGTCACTCTTCAAACTTGAACTAGCCATGCTGTCGAGGGCTGTGTGAACTTGTTTTCTGCTCTTGCTTCCTGCTGTAGCATGGGTGTGTGCAAACTCTGACACTTACTCCATTGTATGTCTGTGCAGTGGCTTTTGATGAAACCTAGTCAGTCTTGGTGAATTAAGTTACAAATCAAAGGAAGATACTAGTATAAGTAAAGTCTAATGATAAAATAGTAGAGAAAGTTTCAGACTCTTTAAATATGAGAATTTTTCTGCAAGTCTAATTTTGCTGTCATCTTAACTGGCTTTCCTTGACTGATTCAACAGCCATGTTCAATGGGCAGTTTTTATTTGATAGACCTATGCATGTGAAAATGGTGAGTTTCTCCTTCTCATCTCAGCCTTCACTGCTTCAGACCTGTTCCTAGCACAACAGTTCTTTGGAGCTACTTTTTTAACTATAATAATTTTTCTTTTGTAATTAGGATGATAAATCTGTCCCTCATGAAGACTACCGTTCACACGATAGTAAGACATCACAGTTACCACGTAAGTAGAAGCTGTTGTTAGAAAACAGCCGGAGTTTTTTGTTTGTGTGTTTGTTTGTTTTGCATTATGTACAAAGCAGAAGTCTGTTTTTATGCCTAGATTGCAGTCGTTCTCACACTCCTTTGAGATTAGTTTGGAATTTTGCACAGTTTGCTGCTTCTGAATAGGTAGAGTAAAAAGATAAATATGAGACTTATCAATAAATTTTTAAATTTTTTATTGTTTGTTTTTGACCACCTAGTTAATGAGTACTAATGTATTTGGTGAGTTCATATACAAGAAAGGGAAAAAAAACCCTATAATTTTACCATAAGATATCCACCATTTTTAACATTTTTTAACATATATTCTTGCTATCTTATGTGTATGTATGTATATGTATTTAAGTAGCTTCAGACTATTATACAATTATTTAGAGGCTGGGCTTAACAATAAAGTATAACTGTTTTTCCATGTTGAAAATTTGTCCTAAATATTTTTATTGGTGTTCCATGATCATTTTGCTGTTCTGTGTTTTACATGTTTTAACCTTTATTTCTCTAATAATCAATAGAGTATGATGCAATCTTATGAATATACTTTTCATATAAAGAGAGCGAACTTTTATTGGATCTTAATTCCCCTCATGAATATTTAAGACTGTGTACTTAACCTGCTGTCCTACTACTATGTACTCAGCCAGATTTTTAACCTGTCTTTAAGAGAATAGTGCAGTAACCAACCTCATGATACGTTGGATCTCCCATGCAATCAGCTTTTACAACCTAACCTACCTTTAACCTTAAATTTTGTATTTTTTCATGTCCTTAATCCAGAACAATGTGTCTGTAAATACTGTGGTAATTATTTCTGAAAGCAGCCAACAGGTTGAAATCACCCTTAAAACAAATACCCACCATAAATGTTGGAGCAACATAGGCTATTGTTTGATAATGTCTGTTTGCAGTGTTGTTTACTATTCTGGGTCAGTTAAGTCTCTTTCCTTGTACAAGTTCTGTTAAAGATTTCTGAAGAACCTTTTATCCCACTCCCATGCCATGCTTTCTGTGTTGGTTGATGAATATAGGGCAAAAATCTGTGTTAAAGACAGGCAGACATAGGGACAGTCAGACATCAGAACAGTATTCAGGCAGTCACAGACACATAGACATACTGTAGACAGTCCAGTAACTACAAACTGCAGACAGATGGAAGATACTGAGACAAGTGGAGAATTCAAATTTGGTCTCACTCTTGATCAGATTAATTCAAGAGAAAGTCTGTGTTTTCATTCCTTAATGTGACATTGATACATTTTCTTATCTCTGAGATTATCTTAAATATATTAGCCAGCACAACAGAGTGAATTAGTTTTTTTTATATAAAACTGTTATTTTTCATTATTTTCTTTAGATGTCCAGTGAGTTTCAAGCCAGCCTGAACAACTTAGTGCGACCTGGAGCTGGACTCAGTGTAGAGCTCTTGGCTACTGTGTATAAGTCCCTGGGTTCTAGCCTTAGCACTTCAAAGTGTCTGTTGGGATAGTGCTGGTATACTTCAGTAGTAGAGCACTTGATTAGCATGCATGGGATCCTGAGTTCAGTCCCAGTACTGAAAACAAATCCTGGAGTAGATTTAGATCTACAGATTCTCAAGATATGCCCACTGGTTCCTATATTCTATAGCATTATAAAACAGCAGTGTAAGCACTCTGTAGTCGCTATTGCTCTTGCAACATTACTGAATGTTGCTGTCTCTCTTCATGTTCTCTCATTATTATTATTATTATTATTATTATTATTATTAAAGCTTTCAACAAAATATTTTAAATATGCAGACAGAAGTAAAATTATTTTTGTAACTCTTGTATGGCATACATTTATTAGATTTTTCTAATTAAATAAAATTTTATCAATAGACTTGAAATGCCCTAACTCCACATCCACATCTCAATGTGTTCCTTTTAATGAGAGGACAACTCATGAATATGTTTATTATATAAATTTTAGTAATGTGAGTGCACATTTGTACATCCATAAACATAAAAATAGCTTCCTTGACGTTAAGATTTAGTGTAATATCATATGTTATTTCATGGTTCGGTGTTTTGTTCTCGATTCTGTTTTATTAATAAAGCTGATATCTTCATTTTAATGCATGATACTGCATTAATACATTTTTCTGGTTTTCAGATTGCTTTGCATTTTAAATTATTAGAAGTAATACTAAATTAAAATATTCTTTTTCTTTAAGAATTACCTATTTTTTGATATTTGCTAGAAATTATGTAAAACTGGCCTTTACATATGTTTGGGGGATGACTTATTTACTGGTAATATTTTTTATTGCTGCTTGATATCTTCTATTTCTCTAAGGCTTTCCCCCACTTTTGTCTATCTTCAAAATTAAAGTGTTTACTGTTTTAAACATGGATTTTGTGTATGTGCTTGCTGTGGTACATGTGGGGAAGTCAGAGGACAGCCCTTGGTAATCAGGTCTCTTCTAGTGTATGGGTTTCAGAGATTGAATTTAGGGTGTCAGGATTAGCAGCAAGCACTTTTACCCACTGATGCTTGGTGTTAAACTTTATTAGTATAGCACTATCTTAAATTTTCTCTCTTTTCATAGTTCTGTTTGCTCTTGATGAAGATGTTATTTTAATTATGTGTATATATGTGTGTCAGTACGTAGGTTTGTGCATATTATTTCAGTGCTTGCAGAGGCAAGAAGAGGATGTTGGATCCCCTGGTGCTGGAGGTGCAGGTGGTTGTGAGTGGTACAGTGTGGATGCTGGAAACCAAACTTGGGTCTTGTGTAAAAGCACTACATGCTCTTTACAGCTGAGCTTCTCTCCTGCCCAGTATTGTTTCTCCATTTACTGGCTCATTATCATTAGAAACTTGCCAGTTCATTAGTGTTTGTGAAGAATGAGCTTTGTTTTCAGTATATTTAATTTCTTTATTATTTCTTCCCTTCCTCTTTCTTTAGGTTTAGTCTAATTTTTGCCCTGACTCTGAGTTGGTTGCTTATTTCACTAATTTTCATTCTCTCTTTTCTAACATAAGCAATTAGGATTATAAACTTAACTACTGTACATATGTCCTTCTATGGATTAATTTTTATTGTAGTTCAGTGTTTATAAATTACCACTACAATATTCTTACATCTTATATATTTGAAAATATAAAATTTAAACTTCCAAATGCATGAGTTTTTTATTTTGTACTAGTTTCTAACTTAGGTTCAATATGGTGATATAACATAGTCTATATAATTGCAATTCTATGAAATAGTTAAATATTACTGTGGGTGGCATACCATAGGCTCCTTTTTATGTCTTCTATGTTTACTAAATCAGGCTTGTTAATCATTTAAATTGTTTTCTGTCCTTTCTCATAATTTTATCTTTTCGGGTTATTAATTACTGAGAAGTGTTTAATGGTAACATTTCTTAGTTACATTTCTTAGTACATTTATAGATGTACCCATTTTTTTTCTTGTTGAAAATATTTTGAAGGTAAATTATCAAGTACATCCAAGGTTAGACTTGATGAATAGAGATTGGAATTGATAAATAATGAAAAATTGATGAAAAATTCTTGGTGAATAAAGTAATTTATTATGAGGTGATTTTGTAATTACTTTGTCCTTGTATAACATTCAATATAATAGTTGTGTGTTGTTTCTTCATTTTATTTTATATTACTGTTTTTGATATATGTGTATGTAAATGTTATAGGTATAATTATATTTTTTAAAAATCGCTTGACAGTCTTTATGTGAAGTTGGATTCAGTTTCCTCACATTGGTCATTTGGTTGGATTTGCATTTTCTTATTTTGTGTTTTACTTTTGGCACTTAATAAATACTTGTCTTTCTCTGTTTTTGTTATGTACGTATAAATCTTGAAGTTAGTTTTCATGCCCTCTTACTTTAATGCCTTTGCAATGCTATTATCATTCAAGGTTTTCATCCTGTTACTTTTTCAAATCTCACAAAGTAGATGTTATTTTTATTTTTTCTGTTATCATTCCTCTACCCTTAGGCCTGGTATTACTGGTATTTCTTTTGGAGCATCTATTAAGCTTTTTTATTTTTTCAGTGAGGAGTTACTATAGGTAAAGTCTCTCAGTGTTGACCACTCTGTAAATGTTTCTGAAATAGTTTGACTTGTTAGAGGGTTTAAGATCAAGTTACTGTGTCTTAGCACTTTGAAAGTAGTTTATTCTTCTGGTTTCCATTGTTGCGAATTCATAGTTCAGCTAAACTCCTTGTTAACTGCCCCTCCCCTTTTATTGGCCGTCTGCTGTTCATGGAGCTGTTTTAAAGTCGTGGTCTCTGGTGGACAGCTTCACTGCAGTGTGAGTGTGACTTGCTGTTTATCGAGATTTACAATGGTTGAAGATTTAAAAGATAAATTCTGGAAAAATGACCAATCACATGTCGTTGAGCACCTTTCTCCCTCCCAGTTACCTGGTCAGCGTCACCGTACCTCCATCAGCAGTAAATTGTAGCGCTCAAGCCCTGCCCAGGGTCAGGGCGGTCCAGATCAGCCTGGTGATTGCTGAAGGAACACATGCACCCCACCCCAGCTGAGTAACTAATGGTTGCTGGGGAAGAGAGAATTGGTTTTCTTCAGGAGTGCAGCCCCTGAGAAAATTCCCAGTCTCCAGTGCACTTCCTGACACTCACGCACATACATGCGGAGTAAACAGTGGGGTTAAAACAACAACAAAAGATGTGATGTTGGGAGGGAAAAGTTATGGGGGGAGTTGGAAGGTGAGTGGGGTATTGATTTGATCAAAGCATGTTTATGAAATTCTCAAACAGTAAATGAAAAAATCTGTTCTATTATGTGCACTTTACATTTTTAAGTAATTTGTATTTTCTTTTCTCTTGACATATGAGGTGATGAACTTCTTTTGTTGTTGTTTTTTTGTTTTTTCGAGTTAGGGTTTCTCTTTGGCTTTGGAGCCTGTCCTGGAACTAGCTCTTGTAGACCAGGCTGGCCTTGAACTCACAGAGATCTGCCCACCTCTGCCACCTGAGTTCTGGGATTAAAGGCGTGTGCCACCACCACCCGGTGAGGTGATGAAATTTAAATAGGTTTTTAAAGATGATTTTTAAACTCTTTCCTCTATTTTTTTCTTCCTTTATCCATTTCACTCAAATTTTATTACAAATTGGCAAGTGGGAAATTCCTCATTTCACATAATTCTCATATTAAGATTTTTTCTTTTCTTTTTTATAACTCTTTGAGATTAATGTAAGTACTGAGCCATCAGAAGCGACAAAATGATGCTTGTACATAGAGCATGACTGTGCTGTTGCTCCAAGTGGGTTGCAGTTAGGCGTAGGAACACATTTACTTCATATTGATCTGTGCAGTTTAAAAGGGGTGTCTATCTTTCTCAGCCTCAAGCCCTAATTGCTACATTAGTGAGAATTTGAAAAAGATACTTAGGTGTATTAAATAGCCATCAAGAATTTAGTTTTGCTATCTTTAAGCTGCCGTCAATCAACTTAATTCTCCCTCCCTCCCTCCCTGCATCATTCATAGGCAGGGTTCCAAGTGGGTTTTATTAAGTCATTTTCATATATCTCATTATCTCCCTTTGTCTTCTCTCACTCCTCTTTGTCCTCTTGCTGGCCCTCTTCCTCTCCTGATAGTTTGCCACCTTTCATGCCACACGTGTATGTTGTGTGTATGGAGAATTAAATTTGTATTAGACATATGAGAAAAGACCTGCAGCATTTTGTCTTTCACTCCCGTTACTTCTCTTAGTCCTTCTCCTTTATAGCCCTCTTCTACTTCATATCACATGTTTATATTTAAAGTCTTCTTGAAAGAAACTGTGGTATTTATTCGAGTCTAGTTTATTTCCTATAACATGATAATGTCCAGTTCTGTTACCCTGAAAACAATTTCATTCTTCTCTGTGGATGAGTAAAACTTCATTGTGTGTATGTGCCATGCTTTTCCATTTCAACAAAAATCTCCATACTTTGTCTATAGTGGTGCCATTTTTACCTTGGACAGCACTGTTAATAGAATTTTAAACAGAAGGAAAAGAATGTTTTCATTCTGGTTACAGATCTCCATCCCCTAAAAAATATGTTTAAACCTTTGTTTTCTAAATGGGTCAATGCAGTGTAGCTGATAGACTTAGTGACTAATCATGTCTGCTTCCTTTTGCGTTAGTGACCAGTGGCATTACAAAAATTTCAATTTCCATAATCATTGTCTCAAGGGAATAACACATGCTGGACTCTAGGAATGCATGAATGGTTATTGCTACCTCAGTGCATAGAAAGTTGAATCCACGTACACATCTTGAAAAATAGGAAATAGCTTTATAACCTCTTTCTTAGCTGATGTGTCTGTCCTTTTGTCTATACTCTGTCCCCCTTTGTCACCTAATATTAATAAATAGGAAATTATTTAGCAATAACATTATTAAATATTTAATAATAGTTACATATTAAATATATAATATTTAACTATATTAATAATAATATTTGACTATTATTAAATATTTGATATTATTTCTGCAGTTTTGACTTGACCCAGCTTATCCCATCTACTTTGATCATGTTCACAATATGGGCTGTGGTCTGCTGATGAGGGAGAAACGTGAAGGGCTTGTTGCTCTGAGTTGGCTCACCACATTTAATATTAGACTTTACAGGGTCACCAGTTTTTTCCTCCAGATTTCATTTTTCTTTACAGCTGAGTAAATCTCCATTGTATATATTAGCATGTTTTTATTATCTCTTTCTTGGTGGATATTTAGGCTGGTTCCTTTTTCTATGTTTATTTTCTTTCTTCCCATGGTGAATAGAGCAGTAATAAACATGGATGTTCAAGGATTTGAAGTTCTTTGGACATATGCCCAGTAGTAGTTATAGCTCCAGTTTTCTAAAGTTGGTTTTCAGTATCTTTATTTACTTAAAGAGCATCCGTACAAAACCAGAAACCTGAATTTAAATGTAAGACATAAAATCTAAATTTAATCACATAGGTAAATGGCAGTGTTCAGGCAACTTAGGGTCTCAAAAATTTCTTTTATTTGCTTCATAGATACGGGAACATTTATTTTGTAAGTATAAATAAATGTTCATGATAAAGCCAGGCAATTAATATTGTTTTTTTTTCAATGTTGTGGGTTTCTAAAAGATGTTTTATTATATGGGCATTTTTCTCCATCAGCTGTGTGCAGTATCTATGGAGGCCAGAAGAGGGCATCTGACCCTCGAACTGGAGTTATATATGCTTGTGATCTGCCATGTGGGTGCTGAGAACTGAACCCAGGTCCTCTGCAGCTCTTAATCACTGAGCCAGCTCTCTAGACTCTCATTATTACAATTTTTAAAAGTGGATTTAGTGTTCGTTGTTTTAGACAGGTCTTGTTAATGTATCTCTGACCAGCCCTGAACTCACAGTTCTCTTGTGTCTCTGCCTTTGGGAGTGCTTAGTAGAGGTTGCCTCCACTGCACGAGCGTCTTAGGTCTTCAGTAGTTGCCGACTTTTTCATTTGTACTATTTTGAAAGTAATACTGTTTTAGTGGTTCTAAACTCTGGGTGATATGCTCATTTTCAGGTGTGTATGTAATGCCGAAAATGCCTGACAAATCTCCCTTCACCCCAGAGAGGGTACCAGCAATAGACTAAAGAAATTTACCCAAAGACTTCACCCAAGTCTTATTTGGTGAATTGGTAAATTTAACTGTGGTTATTTACAGAAGCACAGAAGGAAGAGGAACTTGCCAGCAAGAAATTGTCATGTGTGTTATCCTCCCCTCCATTTCCCAAGCCAGTGGGTAACTCTTGTGGGGTATAAGTGCCGTTTTGTGAGCTCTCTTCCTTATACAAAGGAGTATTAGTAATTTTAAAAGTGTCTGCAGTAATCACAATTGCTCTGACCTAATGGTGCCGATGGCCACATCGGCCTGGAGAAGAGCACAACGGTGGGGCACGAAGCAGTGTATTTCACATTTTCCTGGGGTGCATGTGTGTGTGTTTCAGGGGTTGGAAGTGAACAAGTGTGGAAGTAAGGCCAGAAAACAGCCTTCGGTATTTTTTCTTCAGGCAATGTCTACTATGTCAGTACCTGAAATTTGCCAAGTAAGCTATCTAGCTGGCCAGTGGGCCCTAGGGATCTGCTATCTTACTAGCACTCAGAGTACACATGTCTAATACCATTCCTGACTTTAAAAATGTGTGCATTCTGGGTATTTAAGTCAGGTTTTTGTGTTTGCAAGGCAAGCCCTTTACTTACAGAGCCATTTCCTCAGCCCAGCTCTTGCCAGTTTGTTAGGCCTCTCTCAGTACCTTAAAGTAGAACATAAGTTGTACCTGCTTCATAAAATTCTGTTCATCTATAAATGATATTACAGTCTTTTTATATGGTGTTTTGTAAATGAACACAAGAACCCCTGCTATTTGTAACCTTCTAGGGTAAAGGTTAGTAACAGTTTTGTACGAGTCTCAGTAATGTTGTTGTTTGTGATTTAGGCGGTCTTGGAGGCATTGGAATGGGACTTGGTCCAGGTGGACAACCTATTAGTGCCAGCCAGTTGAACATAAGTGGTGTAATGGGAAATTTGGGTCCAAGTGGTAAGTTTTTTCCTAAAACATTTCTAAGTGATTTATTTGCTATTTAATAAAGCTTATATGTATTAGTTCCATTTTTCTAGAGAACTCTGTTTTAGAGATGTGGAGAATGTCAGTTGAGTTTGAAAAGGGAAATGAAGAAACCTTGAGAGAGCAGCTGGCACGAAGAGAGGGCAGATACAGGTGGGGACTGCCTCTGGGGCCAGGCATGTGAAAGCTAGCCCTGGAGCGCCATGCATATTGAAGTGGCTTTAAGGTAGATGAATTCTTAGCATAATACTCTTCACATTGTGGAATACAGGGTTTGTGGAATGGGTAGCACCATGCCATAGCACAGGCTGTTTGAATTTATTACATTTGGAAGGTAGCTTTGAAGTAGCTATTTGCCTGCTCCTTGGACCCAATTATCTTTAGAGATTGGTTTTCCAACTTTTAATTTTAAGTTCAGCAAACTTTATTCTTTCAGGTTTGAAAACTGTAACATGATTTTGCTAATGTTATGATTCTTAATATTTACTGTATTTTAAAAAACTTAAAATTGTTAAAGTTGACTTATTTAAAAGTCATAATTAACCCTGATGCCAATCTTAACCCAAAAATTATATTTAAAACATATACTATGAAACATGTAATTAACATAAGTACTATTTTTAAGAAAATAAAGTATTTCTAATAAAAAATTAAGAGTGATTCTGTTTTTGGCATCTCTATAGTGTTTGGGTTAATATAGATAGTTGTACTGCAGTGTCTGCATCTGTTTGCTGTGATAACATGCACCTTGTAGTTTATGGAAAGTTCCACATTGTAGTTGTGAGAGGATGAGAGGAAAAAGCCCTGTAACCCAGCAATATTTAGTGATGGAGATTATTTTGATCGCTTGGCCTTTCAAAGGTTCCCAGACCATCCTTTGAGAATTGCATTGCATTTTATGGGCAGATAAACTTGTCATAGCCTCCTTTTTGTTGAGTTGATACATATTTTATAAATTATAAGGTAGTGATGGAAATCATTCTCATTCTGAGGCAAAAATCATGTTTTCTTGTTTATTTTAGGATATCATACCCTTCCCTTTTAAACATAGGCTATTTGTTATTAATTTGACCAGCCTGTTAACTGCTGTGTTTAGAGGAGATTTTGCTTTGTAGTCTATTGCTAAATCTGCTATCGTGACATCACTGTATCTGAAAGAGTTTACACTGGTTCTAGATGCTCTCCAACTGGATGTTGTGTGTGACCAGTAAACTCTTTTTTCTTGTCTGATGTTCAGAGGCCTGTTTTGAAGACTGGAGACTACTCAGCCACTATGACGTAGCTCTGTAAACTGTTCTATAACCTGCACCTGCTTCTCTAGTGTTCCATTGTGACTAAACCAATGGTATTTATTTTGCTATAATGTCATTCGTTAGTCACAAAGTAAGATTTACTGAAAGTACATACTGTGTATTTTATTTGAGGTATGGGAATGGATGGTCCGGGTTTTGGAGGAATGAATAGAATTGGAGGAGGTATGTATAAGTATTTGTTTTTGCATGTACTCATTGTCATTTTAAAGAAACAGAAACTGTTGAGAAATCTAGAAAAAAGTCATAGTTTATTGTTGGCTCATGTTCTAAATGCTGTTGGCAAAAATTGAGTGTAATATACCCTTAAGGAAGGTGATGTGTTAAGTACCTGCAAAAGGTGGAATGGAGGAAGCACTGGTGACTTAACATTTCTAGAATGTACCGTTATTTACAGAGCTACACTCAAGTCTCAAAATTACTCTATTTCATAGGAGTTGGGTTTGGTGGTCTGGAAGCAATGAATAGCATGGCAGGATTTGGTGGAGTTGGCCGAATGGGAGGTAAGTGAATGTACTCAGGGGGTTTCTGTTATCTTTACTTTCCCTTTTACTAATATATGTACCTTCACACGCATGTAGAATAGATGCTGTAGAGGTCTTCAAAAGGCAGTTTAGCACTAGAGACACTTGTAACGTGGCAGGGAGGGGGGTGGGTTGTGTAGTGAGTGTAAGAGGTAAGTTGGTATGCCACAGACCGTTTTGTATTGATAACTTTTGCTTTTTTTCTTGAGTTTAGCTTAGACATATTCCTGAATGGTTTTCCATGCGTTGTTGTACTTGAAGAAGGGTTAATTTGTTGCACATCTTTTCAGAGCTATACCGTGGTGCAATGACTAGTAGCATGGAGCGAGATTTCGGACGTGGTGATATTGGAATAAATCGAGGCTTTGGCGATTCCTTTGGTAGACTTGGTAGGGCTGGTTGCATACTTTTTTCCTTTTGCAGGTCATATTCTTAAAAGCTGTTCTTTTGGGTGAAAAATTTTTTTAAAAGTTATGTGCATAGTTTGTTACTAGAAGAAAACACTTAGGATTTTATTTTCATGGCTATCTTTTATAGTATTTTAAATACTTTAACTCTTATTTCCAGAAAATTTCATAAATGTTTAGTTATTTGTGAGTATAGTGCCTTGGGCATTTTGAAGTGTCATTATTTAAATTAATTAGTATATTATCTTTCCATCCTTGTTTAGGCAGTGCAATGATTGGAGGGTTTGCAGGAAGAATAGGAGCTTCTAACATGGGTCCAGTAGGAACTGGAATAAGTAGGTTTAAATTTTAATAGACCTTACTGAGTAGTATTTTAGTGCTTGCAAGGAATTTGCAAGAGTAGTTACTGTAGTGCAGTAAATGTGTTAATGTGTCTTATTATATTTTGAGAAACTTTAATGAGTTAAAACATTTCTGTTTGGTTGTTTGAAAATTAACTTTGTTTTTGGTATTTCTCAACTAACGCCAGAATGTGTATTCAGTAGCCAGTCCAAGAACTGTCTTTGCACATCCCGTGTCACAAACAGCTGTTGCTTGTACACCAGCCCTACTTCTGTTTTATTTTGCACAGCAGCTACTAGCTTGCTTCATCTTTAAGCCTTATGCTTTCTGGCAGGTGGAGACAAAACACCAAATTTTAGGGACTTCCTGAAGTTGAGGGATAAAGATGAAGAGATGATTATTTTCCTCTCTTAGACCCTTCAAAACCACGAGCATGTTGCAGCACTAGAGAATGCCAAATACCTCCCCTCAGCCCCCACGTAGTAAACCTCACATAAAGCCTGCACACATGACTGAGATTCTGATGGGTATTGCCGACTTGGCTGTGCCTGAGAAATCTCCATACCATACTAACCTCCTTTGGGTGCGAAATTTCAGGAAATAGGGAGCAAACTTACTAAACAGATTCTAAAATCCTGTCCGCTGGATACATTTGCTTACCATGTGCTTCTCATTTTATTTCCTGCTTTGCCATCTTTCAACATTCATTTTCCTCTCAATAACATCCTTCCCTTCCCCCTTTATCTCAGTGTTTGCATCTCTGTTTCCCCAGTTACATTTGTTATTAACAGAAAACCAGCTGGGAAGTCATAGTACTGAATTTTCATGTAGAGATATTAGGTATGAGAAAAGAGTTACATTTTGAGGATGAGATCAGGATAATTAAGGGAAACAGGAAGTAAACCCAGTACATAAGAGAATGAATGAGGAAATAAATTCTCAAGCTTTGTTTAAAGGAGAGTAATAATAGTTTTTGTTTTTCTCTTTGCAAGTTCTGTGTAATATTGAGTTACTGTTGTCTATGATTACTGAAAGTTGAATTGGTAACAAAGTAGAAGTTGTGTGGGAAACAGAGATGCACATACTGCGGTACAAGGTGAGCAAGGAAAGGAGTGATGTGTAGGGAGTGTGATGTGGGAGCAACATGTGTGCTAAGTTATAATAATATGTATTTATCTCTAAATTTTGTTTTCAAGTTGTTATATTTGTTATTATTGCAAAAATAAATATAAGAATTAAAAGTATTATCATATGCAAGTGATAGAGGATTTAAGTATTTATGTGATATTTTATGATTATATTTTATAGAGGCATATATATTGTGACTAAAGTTAACTTTTCTCAACTAACCAAATGTATACCAAGCTATTACTTGTTTTCTTTTCTGTGTGAAAATAATTTTCTGTTATAAAAATGAATTTTTCTCACCTTTTCAAAAACTGATTGTTCTTTTTCCTTTTCTCTTGTCTTTCCTTTTAATGTTTTTGTTTTGTTTTTAAAACTTGAAACTCCCAAATCCTCCTGCCCTTGTTCACACTGCAGGTGGCAGTATGGGTGGCATGAGCAGTGTGACTGGAGGCATGGGGATGGGACTGGACCGCATGAGCTCCAGCTTTGACAGGATGGGGCCGGGAATTGGAGCAATACTGGAGAGGAGCATCGACGTAGATCGAGGTTTTTTATCGGGTCCCATGGGAAGCGGAATGAGAGACAGATTAGGCTCCAAAGGCAACCAGATATTTGTTAGAAATGTAAGCAAATAAATATATTGGAAAGTTAAAATTCTTTTTATATCTTTACACACACATGCACACACACACACACATACGCGCACACAAGTTTGGAGACTTGTTAATTGTTAATTTTATTTATAAATATGTATAAAATACATGTTACTAATTTCTCTTTTCATTCCAGCTGCCTTTTGACTTGACTTGGCAGAAACTAAAAGAGAAATTCAGCCAGTGTGGTAAGTATACCAGTAGCTACAGATTATGCTGATATTTTGGGAGTGGGACATTTTGAATCTTAAACTTTGAAGTACCATGATTAGATCTTGGCTTATCCCAGTCTTATTCTTGTCTGACTCAATTTTAGATAAGTAATAGTTTTGCTGTCTGGTGACTTAGAACAAACAGAAGGGCTTAGTGCAGACTTGACAGGATAGCCCATCATTACCTGTTGTAAAGAAGTTTTGGTTATTACCATATTTTAAAGAGGTTGATATGTTTTTCCATTAGGCATGTTTACTTCCATCCTGATGCATAGTTGACGGGACAATCCATTCTGTAAACTGTATTGCCTGCATAACATAGGAACCTTAAGCTAGTAAGAAGCATAAGAACCCAGCTAGACACAAATAGATTTTGGTGGCTCTTCTAGTCCTTTGGAAACTCGTTTTGGCTATAAAGAGACTAGCTACAGACCTTAGTTATTCATTAGGTCTGTCTGTTATTGGCTGGTTTATTACTTTCAAATAAAGCTTTTTCTGTGCCATACTCATTGGTAAAGTGTCTCCGTCCCCCCCCCTCCACTCCCCGCATCGTGTATGTTATGAAATGGGGTATGTAATATGGGGTATTTGTGTGACTAGCCCAGAGTGACAGTTTTCTTTCTATTATACAGAATCCCCACCTAAAATCACAATACTCATGCAGTATGTTACGCTGAAAGTAGTGCATTTGGCCTCTTACAGTTAACAGAAAACTAAGATTTATCTGCCTGCCTCTTCTCCACAGTTCTGGTATTAAAGGCATATGCCACCATGCCCAACATCTTTAGTATTTTAAGGCATAAAAAAACAAGTAACTTTAGTGTTCTTCCACAAAAACAACCTTTCTAGTTAAGCCTGGTGGTATAGCCTGTAATTCCAGTTACTTGGGAGGCTAAGACAGGATGCCACAGGTTCAAGATGTGCCTGGGCTACAGAGTCAATTCAAAGTCAGCTTGGACAGTTTATTGAGATTGTCTCATAAAAAACAAAACAAAACACCAAGAGGGAATGGAGAGCACTAGGAGAACATGGCCATGGAGTCAGCTAAGGAGGGCTCACATGGGCCCACAGGGACTGAAACAGCAGACCCGGGGCCTGCATGGGTCTGCACCAGGTCTCTGCATGTATGTTATGGCTGTTTGGTTGGTGTTTTTGTAGGACTCATAACAGTGGAAGTGGTTGTATCCCTGATGGTTTGCCTGCTGTTGGGTCGCCTTGTCCAGCTCCTATATAAGGGCTTTTGCCCTGCCTTGCCTTATTGTGTCTTGTCCTGTTTGGTTTTTGTTTCTTGGAGGCCTGTTGTTTTCTGAAGAGGAAGTGGAAGAGGAGTGGATCTGGAGGAAAGAAAGGAGATGGAGGGAAGGTTAGGAGGAATTGAGGGGCTCTGATTGGGATGTATTGTATGAGAGAAGAATCTCTTTTCGATAGATAAAACAACAACAAAAAGTTACTCAGAATAAAAAAATGAGGTAAAAAACCGAGAGACTGGGCGTTCCTCAGTGGTAGGGTGCTTGCCTATCCTGCATGGGTCTCAAGGCAGTTCCTGATACTGGAGGCAAAGAAAGAAAAAAGCCTTTGTGGACTGCTGTCAGGAATACTATTGCTATATATAGTTCTTTAATTTCCTTTTAGCTTTTCTTATAATGGTCTACTAATTTTCTTTTACCCCGGATGAGGCTCTTTAGGGTAATTCTTACCTGTTTAAGCTAGTACCTTTTATTTCTGTACATATAGAAGAGTTATAAAATGTTCATAAGCACTCTGATTAAATCTTCATTCAGTTACTCATTTACTCATTAAATCTAGGATCATTGGTGTTTTAGCAGTCTGCCAGATACTGTTTTAGCAGTCTGCCAGATACTGAAGTTTTTAAAGAACTTGCACTATGAATCTGTCTAGGATGTTCTGTTGATGACCCTTTTATTTTACATTAACTCAAAATTCAAAGAAGAGGCAGTTCTTACAAAAACCTTGTTAAATACAAGTGCCTTGGCAGTTGTTCACTACTGAGAGAAAGCAGCATAGTGCATTATTTGGAAGGGTGTTGGTAGCTTGTGTAGAGTAAGTACATATATTGAAAGCAGGCACTCTCTTGAGGTCAGGCAGGAGTAACACTGAACAGCCAAAGCTAGGGCTGGGGTAGCATTGACAGATAGTAATGGAAGGCATTTTGTAAGAAGAGAGAGTATCCAAGTCTGCATTTAAAGTAGTGGCTCACTTACATAGGACTCCTATTTTCCTCTCTTCTTTCCCTTTTGAATTATCTGATAGTTAAAAGGTTAATGAGTTTGGTGTTTTACTTCCAAATTAGTATAAAAACTGCTTTTCAATTTTATATTTAGTGCCATGCTTACAAAACTCTGTATCATTCCATGTTTTAATAGGAGTTACATTGACGGCAAAGAAAATAATTTATAGTAATACAGAACTAAGTCTCCATTATTGCCAGAGTACTATCTAACATGTTTGAACTGAACCATCTGTTTCCTGCCATCCTACATTATTTATAAATATTAGAGTTTTTCAGTTTTAGTAGTGTTCTTTTAACCTGACAAACAAATAATGACCTTTAGCCATAAAAACAGGTTTGTTTGATTGCTGATTTGCTGTGTTTTGTTTTCCTGAGCCCAAGCTAGCTAAGTAAATGTTTTTCCTTTCTTAGTAGGAATCTAGTGGTACTTTAGATACAACATCTGCCAGGAAATTACTCACTGGCAGGTGTATTGCTAATGTAAACCCCAAAGGCAACATTCCGGATAGCAATGTCATAGTTTTATTTTGGCAGATTTTGTTAATTATTTATGATTGTATTAATTTGGCTTATTTTTAGTTATGATCTATGTCAGCATTTCCCCAAATATATACCATTTCCAAAAGTAACAGCCTGGACTAAATAAAGAGGAAAGCTTTCTTCCATTGTGTGCTAAGTAGTTCTCACACCTGCTCTGTGACCACAGTGTGTCTGATCTCCTCCTTATGGCAGAGCTTAGTCCTATACAACTGATAAAACGCTGGTCTGGTTGTTTTGTTGTTGTTTTTTTTCCTTGAAATTTTGCCAAACAGTAAGCCATTTGAAGACTTCTTTAGCATGTAAAAAGTTAGGCAGATTAATTTTAATTATTTGAAACTTTCCCTTCTAAATTACTTTTTTTAGAAAGAAAATACTTAATTTGTGTTTCCATAGGGTCAGGAAATGTAGAGTCTCACCTCAGTGGGTGGTGAGTGCCTGTAGTCTTAGCACTCAGAGTGGCTGAGGTAGGAAGGCTGCTTGGACTGTTCAATAAATTACAGACTGTCACGTGGCTCAGCATTTTAGCATTTTCCTGGTGTGTTTAAGGCCCTGATGTGTCTCAACCCCCAGGTTCTAGAAATAACCAAGCCAGCCAGCAACTTGGGATTCTTTTCCTACTTGGGGTAGTCTAACTGTGGAAAAGGTGTATATGGGCTGACTCTAGATTCTAAGTATCCAAACTGAGAAGGTTCTGTGCTGAAAGGTGGAGGGGAAGATGAAACCACTGTGAGGTGAGGAGTTTGAATGCCTAAATGATGACTTCCTGAGCTGCATCAATTTAAGAGGAAGTGGAAAGAAAATCTTGTCTGAAATATTGAAAGATGGTTTATGCAAAAGATGGTAACTTGTTTTCAAGAATCTAGCTCAAGTAAACCCCATTATTGATTATCACCCTATGCTGTAGAACTTAGAAAAATCTAAATTTTTAGGTAAAGCTAGAATAGCTTCAAAGCTATTGTAAAATTATCCATGGCCCTTGGAGATAACTGTAAGTGCCACCCATGTGCCAAAGCATTCTGCCTTAATGGAGTTGCTTCTTCCTGGGTACCAGTTCCTACATGCTGGTGGATTTTAGAAGTTGCTGTGTTTACCATTGTACTGGCTAATTTTGTGTCAACTTGACAAAAGCTGGAGTCATTTGAGAGAAAGGAGCCTTAGTTGAAAAGTGCCTTTATAGGAGTGGGCTGGAGGCAGCCATGTAGGGCACTTTCTTAATTAGTGATTGATGTGGGAGGGCCCAGCCCATTATGTATGGTTTCATCCCTGGGTTCTATAAGAAAGCAGGCTGAGCGAGCTGCAAAGAACAAGCCAGTAAACAGCACCCCTCCATGGCCTCCACATCAGCCCTTGCCTCCAGGTTCCTGCTCTGCTTCAGTTCCTGTCCTGACTTCTTTGATGATGAACACTTGTAGCATGACTAATAAAAACCCAGAGACAGATATGGGGGTTCAAGCTGAAAGATCAGAGAAACAAAGCAGCCAACCACTAGAGCGCTTTTACCTCTGAAATCTTCAGACTGAAAGAGAACGTGTTCCTGTCTCATCCTGTCTTATCTTCCTCTCTAGTGCTTGGATTAAAGGTGTGCACCACCACAGCCTGACCTATATGGCTGACTAGTGTGACCAGCTTTGTACTCTGATCTTCAGGCAAACTTTGTTAGATCATAAATAAAATATCACTATAAACAGTGATTTGAAAATAAAAACTAAATAAACCCCTTTTCTGTCCAACTTTCTTTTGGTCTTGTGTTTCATTGTAGCAATAGTAACCCTGAC
The DNA here is from genome assembly GCA_004026605.1 of Ondatra zibethicus. Lineage (NCBI taxonomy): Eukaryota > Metazoa > Chordata > Mammalia > Rodentia > Cricetidae > Ondatra > Ondatra zibethicus. The sequence goes on from PVIU01001253.1 coordinate 89,843, forward strand.
TAAGACAATCATTAATGTTTCTTTTAGCATATATCTCTCAGTGCCATTCCGTGGGGGGGGGGTTTGTTTTGTTTTGTTTTGCCACTAGAAAATAAGATTACCATTTTTCTTTCCTGTTTTACTAGTTGTGGGCTAAATATTATTTCAACCTACTTTAATTATGTAATTTTTCTGAGATTAGTATGTTTTGCAGCTTTTAGGGATACACTCAAGAATTTCCTGGTTTGCTTTATAAGACATGGTTTTGAATCAGTCTGAAAAATTGGTTATCAGTTGACTTTGAAAGGAAATGTAATAACAGGAAGTGGATGAAAACACAAAAGTAGCCTAGGATCATGTAAATCAGAGGTCCCTCAGCTCAAGCCCTTAACAGGAAAGCAATCTAGCTTATTCATCCAGAGTAATACTCATTTTCTTCATCTGGAACGGTCTTCACTTGACAGACCCTTGCCCTTTACTTTTCTCTTTCTTCTTTTTTTGGCCCTTTTGGCCCTAAATGTGTCTGATTGTCTGGTTTGATTGAGAGACTAAAATTAACACATAGTAATCTAGCTGCTGTAATATTCAATGTCTAGCATGATTTGATAACAGGTACATCCTGGGAGGGGAAAGTATTACCTAAGTAGTTGTGCCCTTAAGTTACGGTCTGTTTGGATTGGTCATCATGCCCCCCAGTTGGCTTGCGCTGTGGTCTTACTGGTCTGTCTTTGCTTACATGTGCTTTTCACTCCTCTTTACTCTCAGAAGTACTCTCACTGATGGGTTTTCAGGCTGCTTTGTATTTCAGTGTTACTGATCATGCAGTAACTATAGATTTATTCTAGAGTTAACAGTGATGTTAGTTGTGTAAAAACAGTTGTCTGGTTTCATTGTCCTTTCCGGAAGTTTCTTTGAGATTATCTTTACTGTTTTAAATCTGCTGTCTTTTATAACCATTTTCTTATTTGATGCCATCTTTAAGAGTTTGAATGCAAATTGTGATACTGAATAGATGGCTTTGACATAGTAGTTAAAAAGTAGAATTGATGGTCCCTTTTGTGACTTGGTGGAACTTAGATTTATAAATATTTGCTCTTGTAAAGATGAAAGTGAAATGAAGATAAAAGAGAAGGAAGAAGATTCAGGAGTTTGAACAGTGAGCAACTGTATAATTTTGATTAAAAGTGTCATCTTGTTAGGGGTCATAGTGAGTTGGTGGTATTTGTGCTATATAGCCTTATTGTTGTAACATCCACTTCAGAAATTGGGGATTCAAAATCAAACTCAATGTCCAATCCAATTTTATGTAATCTAATATGTATATGTTCATAGTCATTATATAGGAATTGTATTCAGAGTATAAATTGATAATTCTCATATATATGTATTTTATATTATTAATATGTTTAACCAAATTACCTGTGATCTCCATTGCTATGAGAAGTTCAAAACTTGTCTAGTGAACTGGAACCCATTTAATGGAGTAGTAATTGTGTAACTCTCGTTTTACAGGTCATGTAATGTTTGCAGAAATAAAGATGGAGAATGGCAAGTCAAAAGGCTGTGGGACAGTTAGGTTTGAATCCCCAGAGTCAGCTGAAAAGGCCTGCAGAATAATGAACGGCATCAAAATCAGTGGCAGGGAAATCGATGTTCGCTTGGATCGTAATGCGTAATTTCAAGCATGGTTGGAACATTCCTTCATCTGTTTATTGAATCTCCTAGTAAAAGTCATTTTTTTAGTAATGTTGTATGCTTACAAATGCTGTAAAAATGAACTTTTAAAACTCCCACCAGCTTTTAACAGTATAATGTTGAAAAATATACTGTGATTTTCGTTATCTCAAGTTTGCGTTTCTAAAGTCGGCAAGTCTGGTCATTCAGTTTCAATGGTTGGACACACCATTTTTAATCAAATAAGCCATTTAATTGTTCCCAGTAGTAGGGTTTGTTTGTTCTAATTTTCCCAATCTTATTGTAAGTTATCAGGACACCCTCCCCCCAGTCTTTGCTCTATATCTAGTTGTTAATGAAAAGAAAGGGCTCAGACAAATTAGGATGTGGTTTTGGTTTGGTGTGAATCACTTTTCTCTGCCTATAAAGAATAGTAGTTAAGGGTTACACTATAAAGTCAAGGGTGTTTTTTATTTGACCTAAATGAAGACATGGGTTTTTGTTTTTGTTCTTTTCTTTTTTTCCCCTCTACCAGTTCCACTTTTCCCACATAACACTATCAAAAATATCAAACTCCACAGCCCCTTATTCTGTTACTTCCAATAATTCCAAGTTCATATAGAACTGATAAGGTAGCAAGTCCTAAGTATAGCATTAGGCAGACCACCCCCAACTTTCGGTCTAGTTTCCAGCCATTAAAATGAACTGCTAGGAACAAAAAGATAATTGAAATGTTGAGAGAGATGGTTACATAAGTGAGTCCCCTGCTATTCACTTCTACAGGAGCAGATGCATTCATAAATGCAGTCTTAATAAACCAGGGAAGACCTAGGCATAGCATATCAAACACATTGGATCCCACGATGTTAGATATAGCCATGTCTCCTTTACCTGCAAAAGAACAGCATGTTGTTAAAATGTGCACACCGATACTATATTTTATTAATAATCTTCATAAGAAAAACACTGGATACTTTTTGTTGGTTAGTTTTAGAAAACTGTTATTGTTAGAGCAAGAGTCTTACTGAATTTGTATTTCCTTGAGCTAGTATTTAAAGTCTTAACATTTATTTAATAATTACCTTTATTTATTAAACCATTTTTAATAAGGTATGCAGCTTATTTGTTGCTTTCATTCTCATTTGACAGTGAATTACCATCTAATGCACATTTTAGGTAAGCAGTCTTTGGGGGACTGGTTCAGTGGAATTAACCTGCTATTAAAAACTAAATGCTTCCCGTGAGTCACTTCTTTTTTCTTCAAAGTATGTTACTGAGGAAATGTTATTTACTCTCACTTGCCTTAAAGGCCAGCTAGTGCATCTGGGAGATCTCCAGTCTTACCTTTTCTTGCAACTAACACGCTTGCGACTGTGTCTGGTATGCTTGTACCTGCTGCCAATAAAGTAAGGCCCATTACTGTGTCTGGGATTCCTAGTATTTCCCCTGTAATAGGCACAGAGACTACAGGTTACAAATCATAAATCTTATATGAACCAGTTTTTGAAGACAGCTTAAATGCTTCTTCCCTATTCAGGAAAAATATTTAGGTATGTTTAGATTTTGGACCCAATATATGTTGTGTTTTCTAGATGGCAAAGTATTTGAAACAGGTTGATAGTTTGGGTAACCAGAGCAGCACACATTTTTAATGACAGATATCAGAAGATACCGAACAACCAAAATTCTTCCAATGAGAAATCCTCATGTTTGGCATCTGGGGGAAGCTGTGGGTGTCACTGTTTTTTTTTTTTTTTTGCTGTATGGTGAAACTGATCTTTTACTTATTTTCTCTTTGCTTGAAGTTTCTTAAAGTAGTTGAGAGTTAAGTATCTTACCACTTTTTTTTTTTATCCATTATTAGATTGAAATGAAGACTTTGAAAGTGCTTCTTCATTTACTGGGGTTTTTTGTTTGTTTTGTTTCAGGGATAAACATAGATCTCTGAGGAAGACAGGGACTTCCTTTCCTGCCTGAGTCTAACATATCCCAAATTTCTTAATACTTGTGTGAAATTGGTAACAGTCATGGGTTCATTCTGAGAAATAAAACCAGAGGGCAGTTTTAAAGGGTGGGGACAGGTAACTTTTTTCTTAATGTTGTAATTGAAAACATGGTTTAGAGTAAGTAGAGTGTTGTTTTTCATCTGAGTTACTCATCTGTGATCTTGTATTTGATTCTCCTCTCTTCCTATTGTCAAATGTTCTTGGATACAGTGAATATGCAAGCTACCTGGACATTCTTATCATTTTACAAAAAAGAAAACTATTCTGTTTTTGTTTGTTAGTATACAGTTATAATAAAGTTAGTTATCTGGGAGAAGTCAGGGTCAGACAGTTTGGAGAAGGGGCCAGGTAGTAATTATTTCAGCTTTACAGTCTTTGTGATTTCTGTTGTAATTCTTTAGTCCCAGCAGAGGAAAAACAGCAGTATATACATATAAGTAGATGACTGGGTTCAGCTGTGGTCAGTGAGTTTCATTGCTGCAAACAGATTGGGTAACTTAGGCATGGCAGAAGGAGATTGTTCATTTCTAATGTAAATCAGTTCAGGTTAATCTTTTTGTGAGAAAAACCCTCATTTTCTTTTCTATTTATAATCAGTATTTCATTGGGGAGCAGAATATATGGCTAAGCATTAAAATTTATTTGCGTAGATACTAGAAACCTAAAACAAGACTTTTATACTCACTTAGTTATCTGCATTGTATTTCCATTGCCATATTGTAAAACAAAAGAAAACACCATCTAGTTAAACAGCAAGCATCTACCTCTTACCCCAAACCCAGTCAGTTTTTTTCTCTGTTTTCCACCGTGAATCTAGAAATCAGTACGAAGAGTTCTTATGAACCCTGTGTAATTATAAAGATAGCCCATGAATTATACTCTAGACTATGTAATAGTGGGAAATGCCCTTGATATGTAACTCACAAAACCTGAATGAACTTGTTAAGTTGTGATATTAAACTTTTAACTTTTGTAAAACAACACTAGGTTTTAGTCTTGCTGAAAAGATGTATGCTCCCGAGACTACTTTAAATGAATATTTGCAGTTTCTTTTTACATGAAGTAATTTTCTTGTTGTGCTGTTATACTTAAAATACATACCTGTTACTGTGACCATCCAAACCAGGATGTATGTGAATGCAGATATCCATAGTGCAGACATGAAAAAAGTTATCACAAAGTAATTTTTCCAAAACTTTCTTCTGCAATCTGGTGTTGTCAGAAAAAGTAATGTGATAATAGGAAGAGAGAGTACCCAAAAAATTCTTTTCAAGTCTGCTTCAGGCATGCTGAAAACGCTTGGTGGATCTATTGTGGAAAAAAAATTAAAACAATTTTGAGTTTTCTCAATGAACGGTTATATTAGAAAGGCCCATTTAGAAGCTGTGTTGAAATAATTTCACTGTATACGTTTTTGAAAGACTGTCTACAACAGTGGTTCTCAACCTGTGAGTTGTGACCCCTTTGGAATATGAGCGACCTTTCACAGGGTTTGCCTAGGACCATTGGAAAGCACAGTTATTTATGTTATGATTCATAAGAGTAGCAAAGTTACCGCTATGAAGTAGCAACAAAATGTTTAGGGGTCACCACAAAAATGAGGAACTGTATTAAGGAGTTGCATGCAACATTAGGAAGGTTAGAACCACAGATCCTAGAACATTTGAATACTTCATTACTGTTATTGCTGGTCAAAAGAAGCTTAACTGAAACTAGGCAGACAACATAAGCTGTGATGCTCAACTTCCTCTTCACCAAGGGTTTGACTCATATGTCTTGAACTGTTTGCTGAATGTTCTGTGACATTGTTTATAGAGTGGGTGTTAAGACTCTTACTTTCTGTGAGTTCGAGACCAGCCTGGTCTACAAGAGCTAGTTCCAGGACAAGCTCCAAAGCCACAGAGAAACCCTGTCTTGAAAAACAGAAACAAAACAAAACAAAAAAAAAAAAAATAAGAGAGAGACTCTTGCTTCACTGCTGTGTGCATCATTAGGATTAACCTGCCCCCAGCTGTTTCACCCCCTCCCTTTTCCAAAATTGATGAGGCTTATGGTTTGTTGTATATTAATACACGCTTAGGGAATGTTCCACCTATTTCTCATTGTATCTCATTTACTAAATTCCTGCTTCACAGTTGCTAGAAGGAATCTAGAGAAAGTTGGGCCTAGTAGTCTCCTGGTAGAGCTCCAGAGTGTGTGCTCAGGGGACAGGGTGAAAAGAAAAATGGATAAAAGTGGAGCCAGGCTGTGGGCTAATTTATATAGCACCTACGCAAAAACTGATCAAATCACACAAACAATGCACCATGAGTTTAGATATAATTTTAGCACGAACAGTTTGACTGGTGCTTTTGAGGTTTTGTTGTTGTTATAAATCTCTTCTTCCTTAAAGATTGCAAAGTATATTTTGTAAGGATTAAAAAGCCACATGTCTTTTTTTTTTAAAGTGATAAACTAGAAGCTTTCTTCCTAATCACTTAACTGAAATTGGAATTTCTTTTATAATGTTTTCTGGTCAGGTTGTCATTGCCATAGTGAGCATACCAAGCTCATGTTTAACTTCTCCACACGTTTCAGTCTCACCTGCTGTTTTTCTTCCTATTCATCCCAACCATTCCCTTTTCCTCAATTGCCGGTTGTTACAGAGATGGTCTCATTTATCCCCAGTGAAGATGCACGCCCTAGCCTTATGTCTTCTCCTGGTTCTGCCTGGTCCTCCTTCTTGCTGCTGCTGTTGGGTGATGCTTCTTTTCCATGGTCTCGCCTGGGTTTGCTTTGTCCCCACTGCCTTCTCTGTGTGGTCCATGTCCTATCATTTTAGTTCAGTTTCCTGTGAACACTGTGTGCAACTCTGTGACTTCCCTCCTCATAACCTGTCTTGCTGTGCTTCCTTCCTGTCAACCCGTTCTTGTGCATGTGTTGCCTTAGCTCTGTCAGTGCCCGTGTGTGAGCAAGTCTTTGTAAGTGTCCACTGGCCTCAGTCCATAGAGTGTGCTCACATCCCTGGATCATCTGGGCAGTAAAGGTGCCAATTATTGCTTCCTGACTACAATAATCAGATTTTTGAGTTAAAACCTTTTCTATCTCACAAGACCCAGTTCAAATGCTCTTTTCTCCATGTGTTATCTAAGTTTATTCACTGTGCCTAATGTATGAACCATAGTAGTAATAGTTTATTTATTTTTATGGTACTTAAACTTTGAGATTTTAGCTGATTTTGGATCTGGGGAGGTGACTCAGTAGGTAAAGTGTTTGGGGCATAGGAATATGGAGTTCAACTTCCCATCACCCACGTGAAAAGCATGGCAACCTATCTGTGTAATCCCAGTGCTCTGAAGGCAGAGACAGATTTCTAGAGCTCAGTGGCAGCTGGTCTAGCCTAATCAGTGAGCTACAAGCTCAGTGGAAGACTGGTCTCAGTGAGGTTCAGAAGGATTGAGCACAGCATCCGATACTGTACTGACTTCTGTCCTCCACATCTGTGTATACTCTCCTTCCCCCACACTTTTAGCTGGTTGTAAAAATGTTTATTGGAAGCTCTTAAAAGGCCAGGATTTACACTTCATCATCTCTGACTCCAAAGTGTGTTTCGTAAGCATGTGCTAATTACTAACTTGAATTGAGAACTTTTTCTAGTGGTTGGGTGGGCCGGATGGATGTTGTCGTTACCTTCAGAAGCATGACTAAGACCATGTAAACTTAGAGAAAGTTGGGAGTAACCAGAATCTTCCTGAAATATTCCACTGTCTGTCCTTGATTGGCGACGAGTGAACAATTGACTCTCATCTTCCCATCCCAGCAGTGTCTGTTGTTCACTTCTCTCCATAGTTCTTGCAAGGCAGGGACAGCAGGGACTGCATTTCTTCATGACGCATCGGCTGATCTTAGTGTCAAAACACAGCAGCAAAACATAGAGCCCGTAAATAAGCAGCAACAGCGCTCCTTCATACCTATAAATGAGAAGTTTGTGTGTAATTGAAACCAATCTAGACTAATTTTAAACAGTATTTTCTAACAAAAACAGCATTCGAAAAATCAGAGAACTATTCTGAAACACTTTTATTTGCCCAGCCTTGTTTATACAAACTCATTGACAAAAGCCTGACACGTCCCTTTTTTAAAAAAGAGGATTATAAGATCCATTGTCTATCTTTACAGATTCCTGTAAAAAAAAATGCCTTTGAAAATAGAGGTTTTTCAAACTAAAACTAAATAATGGACATTTTCCAACATTTTTTCATTGACATACTTAATACCTTCCCCAGATATTTAACAATTAGAGAAGAATACACTGTTATATTTGAGTATGTAATAATTTTGTGTGAAATATTCAAAATATGTTAGATTTTAGATGGAACTTTGCTCTACAGATGATTAGAAGAAAGTTAGAGGTGGGGAACTGTTAGCCTTTGAGACAGGGTTTCACTATATAGCCTGGTCTTGAACACTGTATACCTTTGACTGGTCTCAAATACTCAAATTCACAATCCACCTACCTCTTCTCCTTGTTTTGGGATTTCAGCTCTGCGCTACTATCCTGAACCCTTTTGGCGATTGTTTTTCGAAGCTGAATTTGGCTTATATTCACAAGAAATCAAAGATGTTTTCAAAAAAATGAAATTCCGAATAAGGCACCAAGAATTGTCTATGATTTGGTTTCTCATATTACTATAATTATTAGTTAATTTCATTACATTTTAATATTGTTATTTTATTTCATAGCCAATGAATCACTTTTCTGCTACAGCTAAAAAAAATTTAGTTTCTGATGTACTTGGATATTTTCATGGTCCCTGTCGCTTATAGATTACAGCTGAATCCCAGGGTCTGTGCTGTAGTAGCAACCTGGCTTTTCATTTATCTTGATTTTCTCCCTGTTTGGATACTCTCTGGACACATACATGTGTGGCCATATGTGTTATATTTCTTTATTTTGTGGTGCCCAGCATAGTGATAATCACCTAGGACAATGGTTCTCAACCTTTTGGTCTTGAATAACCCTATCACAGGGGTCTCCTAAGACAACCTGTTTATCAGGTATTTACATTATGATTCATAACAGTAGCAAAATCACAGTTACGAAGTAATAACAAAAATAATTTTATGGTTGAGGATCACCACAACATGAACTATGTTATGGGGTCGCAGCATTAGGAAGGTTGACCATTGGCCTAGGAGATGCTTGGGCCTATTTGGGAAGTTTATGTTTGCTCACTGACTCACTTGCTTTTTTTCATTTTCTTGGGCCAGCTAGGTGTGGAGAGATTTTTGGAAAGCAACAGGTTTTTTAGTAATGGCCGGTAACATTCTTGGTTGTTAGCCAAGGCTGCAGTTCTTCTGTTCTTGGAGGATGGGAGAAATTGTAGGAATGAAGGGGCTTCTACTTGTTCTCCAAGCTTTTATGGCTCTGAGCACTTCAAGGCCATGCAAGCAGCAACGTAGTGTAAGAGAGCAGCAACAGTGCAGCTTTAAGTGATGGCAAGCACAGTTCTGAACAGGGAGCCCTGGTAAGAGAAGAGTGCTGTCTTCAGTGACTAGGAGAGGGAAGCCGGCTGATGATGGAAAGGACGTGACACAGGAGAAAGAAGAAGCCATGACTGGAGTAGCTGCTGAAGTGACAGGTCCTCGAGGAGTGAGTTGAAGTACGTTTTTGAAAAACTATCCTACTCAGCCATCAGGCTTGAAACATTGTCTCTGTAATTAGGTTTTACATTAGAGTGAGTTACTTGAAGCTTACCAGTAAACTCGGTTGTCAAATATTATGCTGAAAACTGCTCCAACACTGACCGCGTACACTGCACTGTCTCGGAACAGGGGCCAACATGAGAGTTTTGAAACCTGGAAAACAGTGGTTTGATTGTCTGCATTACAGAGTAAGTCATTCAAGAACAGGGCTTAGTATAGTAACAAAATGCTTGTATATTTGTGGGAAAATATTGTTATGTTTTACATATTACATAGGGAAAAAATTGTTCTAAACCTGTACTGTATAAACTTGATTAATAAAAGGCATTTGTGGGTTAAATAAATTGAATAAATGTTTTTCTACTCGTTATTATTTTGATTGAACTCATTTCCAGTGCTATATTGTTCATCCAGGCAGTTTAATTTTAGAATCTGTCAAGACAATGCATATTGCTGGATAGATTTCTTACCATGTTGGATAGCAAGCCACAGGCAGCACAGATGCCAAGCAGATTGTAAATTGCAGATCCGAGAATGGTGCTGATACCAATGTCTCCCTTTGTGATAAAAACACCTAGGAGCAGGTATTAGGAACTAAGTTAAAGCTGATTTGAAGAAACTAAAATCACACCACATAAGCAGCGATTCAAAGGAATATTTACCCAAGAACGCAGTAACTAGTTCAGGGGCGGAGCTACCTGCTGCCATGAAAGTTGCACCTGCAACGTCCTGCGACAGTCCAAGGGCTAAGGACAAAGAAAATGATTACTATGGCAGAGAGAATGACAAGAAGGATACAACAAAGCTGCATACCAAAGTAGTCAGAAATCATGCCTTTACACTACACCAGTACTGACCGAAGCTGGAACGGGAAGCATTTTGGGTTAGAAAATGGGAGAATCTTATATCTTGCTTTCTTATGAATTCGTGAAAGGAAAAAAAGGCAGGTGAGATGGCTCAACGGATGAAGATGCTTACCATGTAAACCTGGCAACCTGAGTTCAATTCCCAGTTGCACCATGACACATGTGCGTGCATATACGCACATATACAAAAAAAATAATAAAGGACCAGAGATGGCTCAGGATAAGGGTGTTTGTCACTAACCCTGATAGCCTGAATTCTATTCCCAGAACCTACATAGCAGGAGATAACCTACTCTGCAAAATGGTGTCCTCCGACCTAAATACATGTGACAGCATGCTTCTATTCCCAAACAAATAAATGTAAAATAAAAAGGAGAGGAGACAGAAAATTTGGAACTATTAGCCAGTTCAGAGTTGCTGGCTTCCAGCTGTAGGTGAGCTGCAAAACAGCTTCTTTGAAAAATAGATTCCTAATTTAACTGGGAAGAAGGAAAGTTCTTAAGATTAACAATGAGTTTGGATTGAATTCTTTTATACACTTATAACACATTATCTAATGGAAAATAAGGAGTCAATAAGCTAAAAGCTCAGTCAAGTATTACAGAAAATACACAAAAGCCTGAGAAAGTGCTGTGCTGCTCTTTGAATAGTTTGTGGGTATCTTCCAGGCTTGACCTGCAAATCTGTTCATGTAATTGATGGGCATGTAATTGGGCAGTCTCGTGTAACTCATTGTTAGAGCTGAGAGACTATTTAATTGGGCAGTCTCGTGTAACTCATTGTTAGAGCTGAGAGACTATTTAAGGAGGGAAAGAAAGCCATGTTGAAGAAACAGCTCAGCCTTTTCTCTCAGAAACCTCTGAGCACTGGTGATGTTTGCCAGTAGAGGTAGGTATGCTAGATGGCAAATACATCAACTGGGACTCAGGAGTGTGCGGGCATGTACCTGTATGTGTACATGTTTATGAGTGCATGTGAAGGCCCTTTCAGGTGTCTTTCCTCAAACAGAGAGTCTCACTGAACTTGCAGCTCATTGCTGGGCTCAGGAAGCTTCAGGGATCCTCCTGTTTTTCGCATCCCCAGTGTTGGGATTGCAGTTAAGCGGTAACACTCCTGGCTTTTCATTTGGTCCTGGGGATTTAAACTCAAGCTTGTGTGCTAAGTATACCATCCCCAGCCACTAGAATTCCAATTTCTAAGACTTGATGGCAGTCTGTCCTTGATGGTAACTCCTTTGACTGTTCCTGCTGCTTTGTGACTAGATTTTTGGTTCTCAAACTCTGGTGTACTTGGATTAGTCTCTGCTGCGGATGACAGTGTTTCCCTAGGCTTGCCTATGAAGACCGCTCTTAAGTACACATTTCTTTCCTGCTGGAACATTGATATTTGGCCTTAGAAATACCTTGTTTAGGGTATAGCAGATTGAATTTTCCAAAATTCAAAACAATATTTCTATTCCACATCCTTTCTGTCTCTCATTAAAGACGGAGACTAGCATATGGTTCAGCAGTAAAAGCACCTGGCAAGCATGTGTGAACACAGACGAGCCTTTGTGACTGCTTTGACTAATTGGGGCCATACAGCGTAATAATGTTTTCAAGGCCAGGACACTAAAAGATGATAGAATTTCCTCAAGTGTCCTCTCTTTGAGACAGTCCCACTGAACCTGCAGCTCATTGGCTAGACTGGCTGCTCAGGAAGCCTCAGGGATCTACCTGTGTTTTTCCTCCCCAGTGTTGGGATTACAGTTGAGCATTACTGCTCCTGACTTTTCACTGGATCCTGGGCATCTGAACTAAAAGCTTGTGTACTAAGCATACTAGCCCCGGCCACATGTCCCAGTCTTGGCACATTTGCTTTCTAGTGCCCTAGACAACGTAAGTCAGGCTATCTTGAAACCTCCATAGAGGAGAGACCTCATGAACTCATATTGAAAGACAGACAAACTGTTAACATCCTTGCTTTCTCTTTCTCCAGGTTTTGAGTCTTCCAGACTTAGGTACCAGGCATGTGGTAGAGCAAGGCTTCAGTGATTCCATATCAATCCTCACACTGTAACTGCAGTAGGGACCCTAAGCAAGAACCAGCTAGCTGAGCTCAGCACAGCCCCCAGTCTATGAAGGACAATAAAAATGGTGATTCTTCATTTTAACTACTAGTTTTGGAGGCAGTTTGTTAGACAGCTATAATCACCTGACTTTCATTGTTGAGTATCAATACCAACTATGCCAGATGCTTGTGTGCCACAACACAACAGTGAACGGACAAAAGCTCCTGCTTTCTTAGCTTTATAGTGTGTGTGTGTGGTGGGGGAAGGGACAGACAAAATATGTAGGTTTTAGAAGCAGCAAGGAATGAAAATAGAGATCTAAAATGTCACAGAATGAAAAGTAACTTTGGAAGGGAGGCTTCGAAATGAAGGTTTCTTAGCCCACGCATGTGGGTAAGAGTATTATTAGGCAGGTTAAGTGGCTACAGATAACATGAGGCAGCATCTATACAGCCTGTCTGTATATTTGAAACAGACCCAGGTCTGGAATGAAGCACCAAAGGAGAGCGATAGGTGGTAAGATGGAAGGTACATTGTGTATTGCCTTGTGGACCCTAAAAACTAAGGACTTTGGCTTTTCTTCCAAAACAGAAAAAGTGGAAAGGCCCCAGCTACCATTTTTATCCTTTGGAACTATTTGTTGTGAGGCGCTAAACAGCTCCTACTCTGAGTCTTCTGCCACCTGATAACTTAATTGTGAACAGGGTTGAGAACAGTTGGAATGAGAGAATTCAGTCCAGGCCTCATCTATTTCTATTTGTGTTCATGTCACTTAAATATTTGACTTCAGCAAACAATGAAGGGAGAAAAAAGTGGCTTGTGGGTTTTCATAATGTTTCTTTTAGTGCTTAAGAATGGCATACATATGGGACATATATAAATCATGCATACTTAGCTTTGTTCCCACAGGTTTCATAGCCTCAGATTCAACCACCCATGCATCAAAAATATTCAAAGAAAACATTACCTTCATTCTGAATATGGACAAGACACTTATTTTCCCCTGAACAATACAATGTAGAGCTATTTGCACACTATGCATATTGTATTAGTTATAAATCATTTAGAAATTATGTGGAGTACACAGGAGAGTGCTAAATACCATGCACACAAAATAGACAATTTTATATGCCGGACCTGAGTGTCCTCGGAATTTGGCATTCTTGGAGATGTCCCAGGACCAAACCCCCAGTGATCCTGACCTATGCTTGTTTGTCTTAATATGTACCAATATGTACATATATAGATGTACACACATGTTGGAGGAGACAGTCACTTGGTTCCCGGCCACTTAGCCCCGAAATAATAACACAGAAACTATTCATTAAATCACTGCTTGGCCCATTGGCTCTAGCTTCTTATTGACTGGCTCTTACATATTAATTTAACTCATTTTTATTAATCTGTGTATGGCCACATGGCTGTAGCTTACTGGCTGAAGTTCTGGCATCTGTCTCCGACGGGGCTACATGGTGTCTCTTTCACTCTGCCCTTCTTTCTCCCAGCATACAGCCTAGCTTTCCCCACCTAGTTCTGTTCTTCCCTGCCATAGGCTCAAAGCAGTTCTTTATTCATTAACCAATAAAAGCAACACATAGACAGACCTCCCACACCACACACACACATATAAGTATATTACTAACTTGCTGTAGAATCTTAAAATTCAACAAAAAGGCAAAGCAAATTGCTCTATAATTCAATGTTTCATCTTAGAAATGAAGGAACTATTTTATAATATGGCATTCAACTTACTTTCATATTCATAATGTCAACTCTCCTCAGATGTGAGTTTGGGACTTTATATTTTACAAAGAAACAGCATTTGCCAATATGCATGAGTCCCTGGCTTTAATACCCAGCACATCTGAACAGACAAATCAGAACCTGGGAATAAAGAAACAATGTCTAGTCTTGTGGGTTGTAAAGACTGTAAATGTGGGAATTAGATGCAGACCTATGTGGGCAATAGAGTTGTCATGGCTTCATGCTGTTGGTACCATTAACTATCTCTATTTGAAGCCTTTTTAATATATATACACATAACATACATACATACACTTTTTGGAATGATCTCAAGTATCCCACGTTGGCCTAGAATTCACTGTGTTGCCAAAGATGGCCTTTTACCTCTGATCTCCCTGCCTCTGCCTCTCAAATGCTTGGACTGTAGTCATGGCAATACTCCTGGATTGTGCAGTGCTGGGGATTGAATGCAGGGTTTTGTGCAAGTGAGGCAAACACTCTACCAACTGAGCCCATCCCCAGTCTCCCTTCTGTTCTTAAGTAGGAGAAAATTAGTTATTGGGACACAAGAACCCTTGACAGTTTTCTAGCCCATTTCCAAGAACTTAAAAATTTATGTTACAAATACTTAGGCTTTGCCTTCCAAAGGCAGTGAGGGAAGACCCTGGAGTGATGACAGTGTTTCATCCTACAGTGATGGTGTACGCTCAGTGACTGGTCTTCCCTTACTGTTGCCCGAAGACTGCCTCATTACACAAACCGTTCGAGAGAGAAACAGTGGTGGATTGTTCTTTATCAAAGTGGGAAAAGCAGTGGCCTTTTGGAATTTTTCTGATCGCAAAAGGAATTGTTGCTATTCCCTGGGCTCTAATTATAGTTATGAAAGGAAGGATTCTGTTAGATGGCTGAATAAAACTTAAAGGGTATTTTTACAAACCCTATTGTATTGTAAGAATATCTTGTAAAGTGGTTTATACCTCTGAACTTTACAGTAGATTGGCATTGTCTTTCTTGACCTTTGGGTAACATTTTCCTCTGCTGTAGTTTATTATTAAAGATAAATGGTTCAGTTTTCCCCCTATTGCTATTGTTCTTTTTCTCTTTTTTCTGAAAGAGAAACCACATTTACTTCAAGATATAGTAGATATAGATGTCCAATGTAGCCCCCCCCTTTTTTATAGGTTCAGGTGCCAACATATTGTTTACATACCGTACAGCATTGTGACAATGAGATGGTTTTAAAATCCACCAGATTTTCTCCTAAGCGTATTCTTTTCTGTAATGCCCAGTTGGAAATTTTGTGATAGTTCCTGGAAATAAGCTTCCATATCATGTAGTAAAAAGAACAAAACTAAAATGGAGACCCAAATTCTGGTGCTGCCAAACAATTCGATGGGAGACTTTTGAGAGCTCTCTTAGCGAAGCCTTATATTCACCGCCTCATATTCTAAACAGAGTGAATTCTGAATTATATCTATAATGCTTTTACAGGTCTGATTCTTCTGAAAAGAGATTTCCCCTAAACCACTAGCTGCCCCATTACAGTACAGTCACCCATGCTCTGAGCCTTGTGGTTACTGTTGCCCAAGGCCAGAGTTGGAATAGGACCCATATCCTTCTGCTGCCAAAGAAATGGTCCTTTTGGCTACTTACCGAGAAAGCGATTAGTACACAGCCCGATTTTTATCATTTCTGCCTGCTCCTGCCCCGGCATTTTAGAAGTACACAGAATACTTAGCTCCTACTATAGATGCAGATGCATTGAAGGAATATCACGGTTCAGGGCAGAGTGGGGGGAAACACCAGTGGAGCTTCCGCCAGGCTCTCGGGAATCTGTGCTGGCCGGGCAGGGAAGCGGAAGAAGCGCTATGCCGCCTCTTTGTTCTTTGAGACTGCCTTTGCCTCTGTAAATTTCATGAGGCTTAAAAGCCAGATAATCCCCGCAAACAGTAGACCATCCAAATGTCAGACTCAGAGTTACTAAATCCTAGCTTCACCAGTTAGAGTCGGCTCTATCTGGAATTAAAAGTTACCTTTTTAGAAAATCATCTATCTCTGAAACATAATGTAGAAACATTGGCAAACATTGATTCAAGGCAGAGATAGTGAAAGTAATTTTTAAAAAACAGAAAGCAAATATTTGAAGTGTTTTTCTAAAACAGGAAGATCATTTTTACTTAGAATACATTAGCATGGTGGAGAGATTAGATGCTGTAATTGAATAGCATCTTGGAGTAACATTAATTGAAAGGTTTTATAGCTAGCTCCCTGGAATTTGGGCTGAAGCAAGTGACTATAAAGAGCTTCACTTTACTTTCCATGTAGATATTTTAACCTGTAAAGGAAGGGGCTCAAGAGCGATTCAGTATACCTGAGATGCCGCTGATACAGCAAGAGGATACTGCTTTTATACTGTGTTCTCATTGGTGTAGACAGGAGAGGGAATCTTAGTTGAGCTGTGTGTTCATGTGTGTACTATAAAGATGTGTGTTAGTTTATATTTAGAGATAGTTTTTTGAACAAAGATTACTAAAATACAATAATATGATATTCAAGAAAAAAAATCCAAAGGAAGTCTCTTATAGTGTAAAGTTGCCACGTAGGTTGTTAGGTAAAGGTTTTATAAGCTTTCATCTTGCCCTGTGAGACTGTCTGATGGGCTTCAAGCTGTCATAGATGCACCATAGATTTGGTATTTGCTCTAAGCATATTTTTGTTGACTTATTTCCTTTCTACACTTTGATTTTTCCTTGGTAAAGGAGTCTTAGAAATAGCGCTCAGTGGCTGTTGCCTTTGTTCCTTTTATTGATACCTCTCATGTACATAGGACAGAGTTCTTTGAACTAAATCATAATTACCTGTTTCCCAGCTTGACATACCTGAGGCAGACAGATGTTAAACTCTTGCCCAAGAGCTATTGCACAGCTAGGAGTTAAACTCAGACATGTCTGTCTTTAGGCTGGACGCTTCCAACCATTCCACTCTAACACCACATATGGTCACCAGGGCTGGCTCCCCCTCCAGCCCTCCTGTGTGCTCAGCAGTGTGGTAGACCTTTCAGGGAGCACATGAGCATATAGGAGGAAAAGATGCGGGGGGGAAAAGCCCCAAGCAAGTAAGACACAGTTACAGGTGAGTGTAACTAACTTCACAAACCAAACATCACAGTCATTGACATAGCTTCTTGAGCCAGTCTTTCTTAACAACCAGATACCGCCGAGGCCCCATTCCTCCTTGTCATTTTGACTCCCTTATCTCTTCGCTGTCTCTTGCACCCCCACCCACTCTTTAGCGTCGTCCAAGTCCAGGTCTAGAGAGCACAACTGGTGGGGATGAGGATAGCCTTTGAGGTTATGACATCATGTCCTAGCTCCCCTGGCTCTAGGCTGAACTGATCTTTTACCTCCCTTTGCAGAATCTACATTCTGCTTCTCACCACAGAAGCCAGGTCTTTTCTCCAGTTACAACATCATGGACAGCTCTTCTCCCTGTATAGTATTGTAGACCTCTGTGTTTAGAGAATCTCCTGTAATTCCCCTTACACACTAACCTAAATGAGAAGATGCTGAATTGGAATCTAAGAATGGGCAGAGGAGGAGGGCTATGATGACTCAGAGGAGAGCGTAGAGCTAGCCGCACTTTCTTACAACTGAGATACCGGCAGGCTGTTTCCAGTAGAGATAAATCCATGTTTTTCTAGGGTTGAAGGTTATGGAAGGGGCTGTGTGGCTTTTATGACTCTCCTTGCTGGAAGCCTCTACTGGTAGCAGCTCTAGGAGAAATTGCCAGCACACCATAGATAGGCAGAATGAACAAGAGCACCCGTTGACTGGGCTGCGGCCTTGCCATATTGTCAGGAAGAGGCTCTGACCCTTCCCGCTGCTTCTGACCCTTCCTTTGCACGGAGTCTAGTCTTGAGCCCCCTAGTCTTCACCTGACTGAAGACTCTGCTGCTAACCTAGTAAGTCACTGGGGATTAAAAGGGAGAGCACTAGGGTGATGGCACTGGACTGGACAGGGGCCTATCAGTTCTTCATCACAGCCTTATTTGAGCTACAGCATATATGCCAACAGGAAGTTACAACATTATATGTGACCATTGAATTACATACTACTGTACAGTAATCCCATCTGTATTTTAGGCACCATGCTATGTTGAGAACCTAGATATCTTGGAAAATGTTTATAAAATTAATTTATAACCCTCACTAGGTTTCTAAGAGTCTAAACCTATTTCCGAAAACAACGCTTGCTTTTGTAGTGTGCTTCATAGTTACGGTGAATGTCTCATACATTTTTCTGTTAAAATTTTCTGTGCCCTTGGGCAGAAAATTGCTTATGAAATTGTTCAAATAGAACTGGCCTTCTGAAACAACCATATGATGGTAACTAATCTCAAGAGAGGATGTGGAAAATTACAGCACATAGCATGTCTTTGTCCTGGCTGTGTACGTAGCTTCACTTTTCCCCTCTGCATTAGTTCCAATTTTGTAAGAGTTTTATGTAGCTGAAACCACACACACACACACACACACATATATATGTGCACACACACACATACAAATGGGTGGTGTGCTTGGGCTTCCATGATTGTGCTGTGACCGGTATCTGAGTAAGGGACTGCCCTAGTTGAATGTGGAGTATTTTGGGAAGACTCTGAAGGTTGTTATTGCTCATTGGCTAATGAAATGATTGGAAGTGTACAAGTCTGTGCTTGTCAAGAAGCATGGACGAAAGGCTTGCTAACTCCGGAAGCCAGTTCCCTGTGGTTAGAAGCAAACTGTGGGGTTGTTTCTTCCCGTTTGACATTTCAAAGCAGACCTTGAAAGAGGAATGATAAGTAAGACTTTAACAAGTGGGTTGGATGACCACTATTTCTATCTCAAGTTATTGGCAGTCATTTTAATACTAAAGAGCTGAGTCAAATGTTACAGCTGAGGAAGACTGGCTTCTTTCTGTGTCATGTCATGTGGGCATCCATCGGTCACACATTCCTAATAGCTACTGTGCTGTGTGGACAACACTGATTTTCTTGAGAAATGCATATTTGCCGATGTTTTGAAGATTGTGCAAGGGGTGTTGTGGATGTGTTATGAGAGATGGAGGAAGTCACTTGACGGAGAATACATGGAGAGCATGATCTTACTTCAATGCAGTAAGTTATGTCTTCTGCAGGAATGGATTTTTTTTTAACTATTTTGCCCCTTACAGGCAACTTTTATAAACTGAAATCTTGTTAGATTTATTCCCATCAACTCAGCTGAGTCATTGAACTTTACAGTTTAGTGGAGGTGTGAACAATAGTTTTCATTTTCAATTTTTCACATTTTCTAATTAAATGTGTAGTGATGACATAAGAATGAAAAGATCATTGCAGTTAGGATTATGGAAACACATATATATACACACATATATATGTACATATACATATATATTCATATGTGAGAATTGATCAAGTTTGTAAAATGATGTATTCTATGAAGATGGGCTGGAGGACTAAATGTAGAAGAAAAACAAGCAGAAGCAGCAGCTTTTAGAGGCACAGTTAAAGAGATCTTTCCATATGTAAGACCAAAGGAAAGTCAGGCAGGCTTCTGAATTTTAAAATATCTCAACTTCAACGCTATGAATGCGTATAACCTAAAAGGAAGTGATATGCTATGAAAAATTATTCAAATTATGTTAGTATCTGTGTGAACTTTTTAAAATCCTGAACTGGGAAAGTTAATAAGAAAAAAACCAGATAAACACTCCCCGACCAAATGCAGGCGAGAAAGAGCAAAAGTAAGGCTATGGCTTTCAATAAACACAACCAATCTTACAAATGGGAGGATGACGAGTTCTGTAGCATGAAGTTTTAGCTTAACATAATTAATAAAGATTTTAAAAGCGATGCAGGGCGGTGCTGGCGCACGCCTTTAATCTTAGCCCTCAGGGAGGCAGGCAGGCAGGCAGATCTCTGTGTTTGAGGCCAACCTGGTCTACAGTGTGAGTTCCAGGACAGCCAGAGCTACACAGAGAAACCCTGTCTCGAAAAACCAAAAAAAAAAAAAAAAAAAAGAAGTTCTACTCATTTCCAGGAATGGACACTGCTGTGTGCTATGGAGGAAATCGGCACACCCTTCATGGGGTATGTATGGCAATATTTATTATAAGGCTTAAATATAAGAATCAGAATTGTGCTAGGAATTTATACAATATGGACACAATATTATTCAAAGCAATCCTATGATATTAATAGCTTAAAATGATAAATTTTCATTGAACACTATAATAAGTAAAATCTAATGTTAGGTTCTCAAATTGCTTATAGGATCATGGACTATCATGCTAGCATTCAAAATCATTGTTTTGAAGATATGCAATATGGGAAAATCTCTACCAAAAATATATGGGAAAATATATGGAAAAGTAAAGACCCTTGGATGGATGGATAGATGGATAGATATATGGATGGATGCATAGATGGATAGGCATATAATAGCAGTACTCAAGTTTGACAGAAAATACTCTTGAAAAATGGTGGGCTTAGAAATCCTTGGGGATCTTCAAGAGATGAAAATGTAGGTTGGTTGGGTTACTGCATTTCATTAAGCAAAAATAATGTACCAAAATAAGCTAATATTAAAGTAATGATGTATTATCAACATGAAATATACTACTGATATAAAAACTTCACTTTCATCTACTTAAATATTAATCATTATGATAAGCTTCTTACTCTTATTGAACAAACAGAGGTTTCATTCTTCTGCTGTTACAGGTACTGGTTTAGTTTTTAAAGATACTGCTGGTGTACGTAAAAGGGAAAATAATTTGTCTAACATTCCAGCATGTGTGGAGAATGGAAGGATGGGAAAAAGAGAATTGACACTCCATTTGTGCGTGTGTGTGCGCGCACGCGCATGCGTGGGCAGCACATGTGTGGGATGGAGTTGGGGAGGATGCCGTTCCCTGTAGTCTTACAATAGGACACAGCTCTTAACTTTGATTTTGTTGTGAAATGAAGTTACTTAATGATTTAGCCAACTTTGAGACAGACTGCAGACACTGTCCGTGTAGATGGCATAACCATCACTTTCCCTTGTTTCAGGAAAGAAGGCACCCACAAAAGCCTATGCTCAGTTCTGGGAAATCTACAGAGCAAGAGGCTCTGACTATCTCATCTTGTTTCTAGAAGCTACCAACTTTAGATATTAAGCTATTATTTAGCATAATATCTAAATTTGTTGTTATCTGATTGCTAAGATCACTTTACATAGGGTTTAGGATTTATTTATTTATTGGTTCATGAATTTATTTATTTATTGGTTCATGAATATCGGTTTTCTTAATGGCAGGATGCCAGCAAAGGAGCAGAGAGAAAGGAGGTCCTCAGTCACACCTGCTTATCACTTACTCGGAATAAAAATGAAAAAGGTTTTGAAATAGGAAACTGAGTACCAGGCATTCAGTGTTTCAGGAGCACATTGAGGACACATTCTTGGGGCCTTCTCTAACAGCCACGTAGGTTCTAAGACAGACAGGAAGCTTCTGGAAGTGAGCAATGCATAATAATAACTGCCAGCTGCGCTCCTGCCTACACTCCCAGGACCCCAGGACAGACACTGGTGCTCTGCCGCCAGCTGAGACGGACAGAGCTGTTACTGAGCTGTTTCAACCCCATCTGTGTGACAGCTCTTCTGGAAGGTCACAGGAGAGCGTCCCAGCCACTTACCGTCACTGATGATTTCCAGGGAGGGCAAGAAGTACTTGTCACAGACGATAGACACTGCCATGAGCATGTAGAGGATAATGAGGAAGTAGATTACTATGCCTCCGTCTGTGCTCTCCTGCCTCGTGAAGAACCCTGCAGGAAACTCCGATGCTGGAGAGGTCGCACACTGCGTGCTGTTTTCTACTAAGGAAAAGAAGATCCCAAGATGTTGGAGTCACACATCTCAAGTCCACGAAGACAAAGGTGGGGCATTTGGTTGGAATATGAAGAAATCGGTGGAAGTGTGAAGTATGAGTATGATAATAAGCCTTACATAGTCCTTGAAAGACATTATTTCATGAAATAAGCTGGTAGGGGAGAATTAAAAGAAAGAATGCTTAGAGCGCTTCTGCATGTTGCTTCTAAATGGTTCTTCTGAAACTGCCCACGTCCCCAAGAAGAAACCAGAGCCCCGAAGAATAAAGATTTCTGGCCACTGGCCTCTGTCATTTTCTGTGTCAGAGCCCAAGCTGTCCTCAGACCTCCAAAGAGTCATCCCCTGCTGCAGAGTTTTTAGGAGAGAAGAATGCTCTGATCATTTCTCCAGCAAATAAACGTACAGCCCAGTCCGCCCCGGGCTGTGAACTACCGCAGACCACTCGGGAGTACACACTGGCTCATCAAGGAGCAGACCAGAGCCAGGAAGCAGAACTGATACAACGGGAGTGGGGGCATTCACCTCTCATATTTAGATGTGAGGCGGGCGTATCTGGACCCACTGCCCACCTACCTGTGGCCCTTCGGAGGCGCTTGGGTAGGGAGACACCCCGGACAGGAAGGTGTGCGGAGACCCAGCAGATCCCGAGCAGCAGGACCCTTCTTGTCCAACTTGCACCCCATTTTGTCTGCATTTCCAGCGTGCTCTTTGCAGTGTGTGGTTCAGGAAGGGAGCAACCGAGGCTTATGCTGAATCATGTGAGGAGTGGCCTTCCTGCCCAGTGCCTGCCGGGGGGGCGGGGGGCACAGCTTAAGAGGCCAGCACAGGAGCCCAGCTCCTCTGATTAGAAGACCCAAGCCCCAGGGAGGTTGGAGGAGTTAGGGGGGGGCACAGACAAGCTTCTACAGCTGTTTCCAGGCCGGGTCTCTGAGAGCAGGCCCAGAAAGCCTGCGTCTGTGCCCAGGCTGGATCATATTTAATGTCTTCATACTGACTGCCTTTGACTTCCTCTAGATTTGTGAGGATCTGGCTTTGCCTGATGCTGCCCCCTCTTTCTCTCCAGCCTTTGCTTCTAGGAATTGTTTGGGCCGGCGTATGCATACCTCTTGGCTACTGTGGCATCTTTTGTATTTTTATTTGGGTCACTCATCTTCATCCACAGTCAGAGCTAGTGACAGAAAGGAGGTGACTGTAACAGTTGAACTGGGAAACGAGGGCGGCATGAACGAAGGCAGAAGCGGTGGGAATGGCGAGAAGCCCGCACGCCATGAGCTATTAAGGAGACAGAATGGATGCTGTTTGATCATAGATCAGCTGTGCCTTTTTTTGCCAGAAGGAGCTGTATAAAACGCTAATTGAACAAGGCAGCCAGCATTCAAATACATTCTGCAGCTTGCCAAGATCCTGGAAAACCTGTGGCAGTGGCACAACCTGTGGCTGATGGCAGAGGGCCTGGAAGAGACCTCACAAGTTAACTCTAGCAATGTTTATGAGCTGTCTGACCTAGGGCAAGGTGATTAACCTCTCTGTTCCTCCTTTCCACTCTCTGTAATGCAGGGATCACCTCTGTTTTGGCTGGGTAAGTATTGCATCACAAATGCATGTAACCTGTTGAGGACAGTCTCTTTTGCGTGGTCAGCATTCTGTCATCCGGTCACTGTCTGTCTGTCTGTCTGTCATGATTTCTTGGGTTGAGATAAAAGCTGTCACAGAGAAATCCTGTAGCTTTGCAACTGCTATGGTTCCTTTGCTTTGCACATAAAATTGGTGTGGTGAGAGTGTACCATATACACATATGCAATTATCAAATAGTAAATTAATTGAAAAACTTTGAAAATCAATGTGCCAAGCCTTTGATGGAGAAACAGCTTCATCTGGTGAAGAGAGCAAGCCGCTTCCCACTTCTCATGAGCTTGTGTTGTTTAAAAACACCCCGGAACGCTGTGGCTTTGCTGGAAGCCTTCCTGGTGTAAACTCTCTGCCCCTCAGCTCTCCAGATGTGCCACGGGGTGCTCAGGCTGGGATGTCATCCAAATGTCGACGAGAAGGATCCATTCTCCACGAGTGCAACACTAGCTGCCCACAAGCTCAACAGAAGCCGGACCAGGAAATAACAGGGCGGGGCCAGGGAAGCAGGCCACTAGGTGCTGACTGGATGTCCTTCATGATCTCCTAAACAGACAAACCAGTTCATACAACAAAGCCTCATTCACAGTTGGAGTGTCAGCGATAGCAGGAGTCCAAACACAGTGAGACCTTTCAACACCTGTCCACCAAGCTAAGAAAGGAAGCAAGTGCCAGAAGGTCCAAGCTCATGCATGACACAGAGCAGAAATTCATGGCACATAGTAGGCACACAGGGAACATTAGTTGGTTGCTTAAACACTAATGATTCTTGGAAAAGTCCCAGAAACATGCAAGTGCCCAGTCTAAATAAAGTAACCTATTAAACGTGAATTTACCAAGAAAAAGGCACTGGAGGTTAGATTTGCTTTAGATCCTTATTACTGCCTTTGCATCGGTCTTAAGAATCTGTGAAACCAAACAGATAAAGCCACATAAGTAAAGTGTACAGCTTCTGTTATAATATTATATATGACAAAGATCTTTGTAAACACCCTACGTTAAGAACTAGAACTTGGCAGTCACCCCAAGTGCCCCTTCATGGGCCTCAACACGTGCTTTGCTAAAGAAACCACCCTCCCGACCTGTGCACTGGTTACTTTAGTGTGTGCGTATCTGGTCAGCAGTATAATGCCCCTCACTGGGGACACCTCCAGGAAGCCACAGTCTAGTCTTGCCTCCCTTGATGCCCTCTATGTGTGCTTTGGGCTGCCGCCCCCCATCCCTCACAGCTTACTCGGCAGCCTCCCATTGTTCTGACTCCTATATCAGTGTGCCATCCTCCAGGCTGTTCCTGTGCTTGTCCTTGCTGCAGGAGGGCAGCTGCATGCAGAGTCAGCCTCACACCCACTCCCACTGTCCCAGCGGAGCAGAGGTGGCATGCTCGCGGGAAGCACACACACCAGGTCTGCTGCTGTCTGTCTCCCTGCAGCGTGAGCAGCCTATTGGTGCTGATTTGTTAGATGCTTGAGTTCTTTGGAGTTTGCGAGAGGAGAAGGTTTCAAGGTCCTGCAGCAGCATTTTTCAGAGATGGTTCCTACTACCATCTCTTTGTACAAAAGCTGAGCAGTGAAAGAGAAAGCATGCTTGAGTCTTTCCCACCAGCCACTAGTTCTCAAGGCTTTTATCTTCTTCCAAAATAGCTAGCCAGATTAAAATCATTTGAATTAACTAATTCGTTGAGAATTGATGGGGTCTGATCAACTGCATTGTTTACTCCTTTTGAAGGCTGAGTTGTCTCGGCTAGGGGGAGCTTCTTCATCGTGCCTCGTGAGAGTCCTGACACAGTCTCAACTGTGTTCGGTAGCTTCCCTGTCAACTGGTAGCAAAAGATGTCTCAAGCTTACCTTAGAGATTGACCCTTTCCTCCAAAATGCTTTTTTTACTTTTTCAATTGAACACATTTCAAGGTCTGGGGCTGGCGAGAAGGCAGGTGATGTTGCCTGCTGTTGCAAGAGGCGGGCGGGCTGCATTCCCAGCACCTGGTTCCCGGTTCAGGGCCCCTTGTTCTGTCCTGCCTGGCTCCCGGTGCCCGAAATAATTACACAGAAACTGTATTCATTTAAATACTGCCTGGCCCATAAGCTCTAGCCTCTTCTTGGCTAACTCTCACATCTTAAACTAACCCACATCTAGTAATCTGTGTATCAGCACGGGGTCATGGCTTACGGGAAGATTCTAACCTACATCCATCTCAGGCCGGAGAAACATGGCATCTGCCACACTTCCCTTCTCCCCAGCATTCTGTTCTGTCTACTCCGCCCACCTAAGGGCTGCCCATTCAAAAGGCCAAGGCAGTCTCTTTATTTAACCAATGAAAGCAACAGAAATACAGAAGGACCTCCTACACCAGCCTGCCACCAACCCTGATCACCTGACTGTCACCCCAGAAACCATATGATGCAAGGAGAGAATGGACTCTTCCGGTTGTCCTCTGACTGACATGTGTGCACCATGAAACACGCATATGCACACAGACAAATATTGTAGTTGAGACAATTTAATAAGCATGGCAAGAGCATGATCTAAGTATATGTTGATAGAGATGTTTATTGTTACTTTGTTTCCAGTCTCTCTTCATTTACCTTCTCTGTGTCTCTGTGTGTCTCTCACATGCAAACTCTAAGCCCTCTTTCTCTATTGGTTTTTGGGACACAGGGCTTCATTATGTAGCCTAGCCTGGCTTGTCATTCGGCATGTAGCCCAGGCTGGCCTGGCACCCATGACCCTCTTGCCTTATCTGACAACTGCTTTCTAATAAAGTAACTCAAGACACCCCATGATACCTTGCTTTGGGTTCACAACTAAAACTGTAAATCGAGTCTTTTCTGTTCTTATCTGTATTCCCCTTCTTTCATTTTTATTTTTTTCATTGAGCTATATATTTTTCTTCACTCCTCTCCCTGCCTCCCCCCTCCTTGTACCCTTTCCCATGATCCCATGCTTCCAATTTACTCAGGAGATCTTGTCTTTTTCTACTCCCCACATAGATTAGATCTATGTATGTCTCTCTTAGGGTCCTCTCTGTTATCTAGGGTCTCTGGGATTGTGAATTGTAGGCTGATTTTTCTTTGCTTTATGTTTGAAAGCCATTTATGAGTGAGTACATATATTCGTCTTTCTGTGTCTGGGTTACCTCACTCAATATGATGTTTTCTAGATCCATCCATTTGTCCACAAATTTCAAGATGTCATTATTTTCTTCTGCTATGTAGTACTCCATTGTGTAGATGTACCACATCTTTGCTCATTCTTTAGTCGAGGGTATTTAGGTTGCTTCCAGGTTCTGGCTATGACAAACAAAGCTGCTGTGAACATAGTTGAGCACATGTCCTTGTGGTATGGTTGAGCATCCTTTGGGTATATACCCAAAAGTGATATTGCTAGGTATGGAGGTAGGTTGTTCCTAATTTTCTGAGAAATTGCCACACTGACATCCGAAGGGGTTGTACCAGCTTGTATTCCCACCAGCAATGGAGGAGTGTTCCCTTTACCCCACATCCTCTCCAGCATAAGCTGTCATCAGTGTTTTTGATTTTGGCCATTCTGACAGGTGTAAGATGGAATCTCAGAATTGTTTTGATTTGCATTTCTCTGATGGCTAAGGATGTTGAGCATTTCCTTAAGTGTCTTTCAGCCATTTTAGATTCATCTGTTGAGAGTTCTCTGTTTAGGCCTGTACACCATTTATTTTTAACTGGATTATTTGTTTTCTTGATGACCAATTTCATATTTTGGAGATCAGACCTCTGTCCGATGTGGGGTTGGTGAAGATCTTTTCCCATTCTCTAGGCTGCAGTTTTTGTTTTGTTGACCGTGTCCTTTGTTTTACAGAAGCTTTTCAGTTTCAGGAGGTCCCATTTATTAATTGTTTCTCAGTGTCTGTGCTACTGGGATTATATTTAGGAAGTGGTCTCCTATGCCAATGCATTCAAGTGTACTTCCCACTTTCTCTTCTATGAGGTTCAGTGTGGTTGACTTTATGTTGAGGTCTTTGATCCACCTGGACTTGAGTTTTGTGGACAGTGGAAGATACGGATCTATTTTTATTCTTCTACATGTTGATACCAAGTTATTCCAGCACCATTTGTTAAATATGCTTTCTTTTTTTCCATTTTATATTTTTTGCTTCTTTGTCAAAAATCAGGTGTTCATAGGTGTGTGGATTGATATCCGGGTCTTCGATTCAGTTCCATTGGTCCTCTTGTCTGTTTTTATGCCAATACCAGGCTATTTTCAGTTCTGTAGCTCTGTAGTAGAGTTTGAAGCCAGAGAATGTGATGCCTCCAGAAGTTCCTTAATTGTACAGGATTGTTTTATCTGTCCTGGGTTTTTTGCTTTTCCATATGAAGTTGAGTATTGTTCTTTCAATGTCTGTGAAGAATTTTGCTGGGATTTTTATGGGCATTGCACTGAATCTGTAGATTGCTTTGGTAAGATTGCCATTTTTACTATATTAATTCTACCTACCCAAGAGCATGGGAGATCTTTCCATTTTCTGGTGTCTTCTTCAATTTCTTTCTTCAGAGATTTAAAGTTCTTGTCATACAGGTATTCCACTTGTTTGGTTAGAGTTACTCCAAGATATTTTATGCTATTTTTTTGGCTATTGTGAAGGGTGATGTTTCTCTGATTTCTTTCTCAGCCCATTTATCTTCTGTATGAAAAAGTGCTACTGATTGTTTTTGTGTTAACCTTGTATCTTGCTACATTACTGAAAGTGTGAGTTGTAAGAGTTCCTTAGTAGAGTTTTTGGGGTCACTTATGTAAACTATCATATCATCAGCAAATAGTGAGAGTTTGACTTCTTCTTTTCTGATTTGTATCCCCTTGATCTCCTTATGGTGTCTTGATGCTCTTGCTAGGACCTCAAGAACTATATTGAATAGATATGGAGAGAGTGGACAACCTTGTCTTGTTCCTGATTTCAGTGGGATCACTGTCAGTTTCTCTCCATTTAGCTTGCTGTTGGCTTGCTGCATATTGCCTTTATTATGTTTAGATATGTTCCTTGTATCCCTGTTCTCTCCAAGACCTTTAATCATGAAGGGATGTTGTATTTTGTCAAAGGCTTTTCCAGCATCTAATGAAATGATCATGTGTGGTTGTCTTTTTTTTCCAGTTTGTTTATATGGTGGATTACATTGACAGATTTTTATATGTTGAGCCATCCCTGCATCTCTGGGATGAAGCTGACTTGATCATGGTGGATGATGGTTCTTGGATTTGGTTTGCCAATGTTTTATTGAGTACTTTTTATTTTTGCATTGGTCTGTAATTCTCTTTCTTAGTAATGTCTTTGTGTGGTTTGGGTATAAGGGTAATTGTAGCCTTATAAAAAGAGTTTGACAATGTTCCTTCTGTTTCTATTGTGTAGAAAAATTTGAGAAGTATTGGTATTAGTTCTTTGAAAATCTTGTAGAATTCTGTATTGAAACCATCTGGTCTTGGGCTTTTTTGGTTGGAAGATTTTTGATGACTCTTTCTATTTATTTAGCAGTTATGGGTCTCTTTAATTTGCTTCTCTGGTCTTGATTTAATTTTGGTAAGTGATATTTATACAGAAAATTGTTCATTTCCTTTAAGATTTCCAAATTTGTGGAGTATAGGTTTTTGAAGTATGACCTGATGATTCTCTGGCTTTCCTCCATGTCTGTTGTTATGTCCCCCTTTTGGTTTCTGATTTTTTTAATTTGGATATTCTCTTTCTGTCTTTTGGTTAGTTTGCATAAAGGTTTGTCTATTTTGTTGATATTCTTGAAGAACCAGCTCTTGGTCTCATTGATTCTTTGTATTGTTTTCTTTGTTTTTATTTTGTTGATTTCAGCTCTCAATTTGATTATTTCCTGCCATCTAGTCATCCTGGGTGTGTTTGCTTCTTTTTGTTCTAGAGTTTTCAGGTGTTCTGTTAACTCACTAGTGTGGGATATTTCCAGCTTCTTTATGTAGGCATTTAGTGCTATGAACTTTCCTTTTAATACTTCTTTCATTGTGTCCCATAAATTTGGGTATGTTGTGTGGTCATTTTAGTTGAATTTTAGGAAGTTTTTAATTTCTTTCTTTATTTCTTCTTTGACCCATTGGTAATTCCTGTGAGCATTGTTTAATTTCTATGTGTCTGTGTGTTTTCTGAAATTAGTATTGTTGAATTCTATTTTTAAGCCATGGTGATTCAATAAGGTACACGGGGTTATTCCAGTTTTTTGTATCTGTTAAGGTTTGCTTTGTTACCTAGTATGTGGTCAGTTTTTGAGAAGGTTTCATGAGGTGCTGAGAAGAAGGTATAATCTTTCTGTTTGGATGGAATGTTCTATAGATGTCTGTTAAGTCCATTTGAGTCATAACATCTGTTAGTTCTCTTATTTTTCTGTTAAGTTAATGTCTAGCAGACCTGTCCAGAGGTGAGAGTAGGGTGTTGAAGTCTCCCACTATTAGTGTGTAGGGTTTAATATGTGATTTAAGCTTTAGAAGTATTTCTTTTACATATGAGGGTGCCCTTGTATTTGGGGGCATAGATGTTCAGTATTGAGATTTCCTCTTGATGGATTTTTTTCTTGAAGGACAAATATGAAATGTCCTTCTTTGTCTCTTTTTATTGATTTTAGTTTGAAGCCTATTTTGGTAGATATTAAGATAACTACACCAACTTGTTTCTTAGGTTCATTTGATTGGAATTTTTCCCCAACCCTTTACTCTGAGTTAATGTCTGTCTTTGAGGTTGAAGTGTGTTTCTTGTATGCAGCAGAAGGAAGGATTCTTTTTTTTTGTATGTAGTCTGTTAGCCTGTATCTTTTTATAGTTGAGTTGAGACCATTTATATTAAGGAATATTAATGATCAGTGATTGCTAGTTACTGCTATTTTAGTTTTCACTGTTAGTGATGTTATTTTGTGTGTATTTTTCCTTCTTTGGGATTTGCTGCTGTGAGATCATTTATTGTATGTGTTTTTGTGGCTATAGGTAACTTCCTTGGGTTGAAATTTTTTTCTAGACTTTGTGTAGGGCTGGGTTTGTGGCTAGGTATTGGTTAAATCTGGTTTGTCATGGAATATCTTATTTTGTCCATCTATGGTGATTGAAAGTTTTGCTGGGTATTGTAGTCCTGGCTGGCTTCTGTGGTATCTTAATGTTTACATAATCCTTGACCAGGACTTTCTGGCTTTCATTGTTTATATTGAGAAGTCAGGTATAATTCTGATATGTCTCCCTTTATATGTTACTTGGTCTTTTTCCTTTGCAACTCTTAATATTCTGTCTTTATTCTGTATGGTTAGTGTTTTGATTATTATGTGATGAGGAGACATTTTTTTGGTCCAGTCTATTTGGTGTTCTGTAAGCTTCTTGTATCTTCATAGGCATATCTTTCTTTAGGTTGGGAAAGTTTTCTTCTATGATTTTGTTGAATATATTTTCCGTGCTTTTGAGTTGGACTTTTTCTATCCCTGTTATTCTTAGGTTTGGTCTTTTCATGGTGTCCCATATTTCCTGGATATTTTATGTTAAGCTTTTGTTAGATTTAACATTTTCTTTGACCGATGAGTCTATTTTCTCTATTGTATCTTCAATGTTTGGGATTCTCTCTTCCATCTCTTATATTCTGCTGTTTATACTTTTATTTGTGGTTCCTGATCATTTCCCCATATTTTCCGTTTCCAGAATTTCCTTTTTTGTTTGTGTTTTCTTTATTATCTCTATTTCAGTTTTCAAGTCTTGAATCATTTCTTTTACCTGTTTGATTGCTTTTTCTTGGTTTTCTTTAAGGAATTTGTTGATTTCTTCCAATTTTTTGTTTGTTTTTTCCTTCATTTCTTTGAGAGAATTTTTCATTTCCTCTTTAAGAGCCTCAAACATTCTCTTAAAGTTTTTTTTTTTTAGGTCATTTCCTTCTACTTCATCTGTATTGGGGTGTTCAAGTCTTGCTGTTTTAGAACCATTAGTTTTTGTTGGTGTCATGTTGTTCTTTGCGGTATTGAGTGTGTTCTTACCTTGTCTGCCCATCTTTTCCTCTGATTGGTGTATTTGGAGCTTGTCTCTGGTGATCACTCTTCCAGGTGCCAGTAGATCCAAGGTGCAGATGGTTGCTCCTTGTGGTGGTGTTGGGGCCATGGTTCCAGTCACCATGGAGGTCACTCGGTGTTCCCAGAGGTAAGTCTGCAATCTTGGAGGTTTTTTTTGGCCTGCTCCCACAGAGGTCACTGATTTGGGCCTGCTCCTGCAGAGGTTGGTTGCCACTCCCTAGGGCCTGCCTGGCAGAGGTTGCTTACTTAGACTGCTCCCATGGGTGTCCCTGTCTCGGGCCTGCTCCTGCAGAGGTTGCTGTCCTGGCCCTGGTCCTGTGGAGGTCACTGGCTTGGGCCTGCCCCCACAGATGTGTAGATGTCCCTGGCGTGGGTCTGCTCCCGCCGAGGTCATGTGCTCAAGCCCGCCCTATCCACAGAGGTTGCTGGCTCAGGCCTGCACCCTTGGTGGTCTCTCCCTCATACCTGCTCCCTAGGTGGTCACTGGATCGGGCTTGCCCCAGTGGAGGTCACTGGCTCGGGTGTGCTCCAGCAGACGTTGCATGCCCCTTCTTTCATACACAAGGAGACTGTTTTCATCAACATGGGAAATAATGGCATTAGACTGGCCTCAAGTTACCATGAGAGTCTCAACATAATAAATACATCCAGGAGGGACACCAGTAGAACTGCTCGGGAGTCCAGCCTTCTGCTGGTGCCCTCTGCCCTCCCTCAGTGCTGTCTGAGCACCGCTCTTTACCTGCATTGCTCGAGCACACAGCCTCAGCTCGTCCTTCCCGGTAGCTTTATATTGGCCCAAAACTCACAAGTGTGCTTGTGTGGTGTTCACCTAGTCCTCAGGCTGATGCCCCTTTAAATATCTGGTGTCAGAAACGTAATTTCTCGATTTCTTGGCAGGACAGACGGAATGATAATCTTTGAGTTCTATCAACTGAAGATTTTTCAAGGAATTCTTTTTTATTTTCTTTAATTGAAGACTCTTCTCTCATACAGTGCATCCCCACCTTAGTTTCCCTTCTTTCTCCACTCCTTCTAGCTCTCCCACCCTCCTCTCCCCCAGATCCACCCCTCCTTTGTTTCCTCTTCAGAAAAGAGAAGTCCTTCAAGGGATAACAGAACAAACCAAGATATAATAAGACAAGGTGAAAACCATCCAAGATGGACAAGGCAACCTAATAGGAGGAAAAAGTGTCTTAAGAGCAGCGATGCTGGACAGAAACTGTTCGCTCATACTGGTCCCTTGGATGTCGTAGATATGTTACCTGTTTTCTCCCATCATAAAGCATTGTTGTTGGGGGCTGGAGAGATGGCTCAGAGGTTAAGATCATTGCCTGCCCTTCCAGGGGTCCTGAGTTCAATTCCCAGCAACCACATGGTGGCTCACAACCATCTGTAATGGGGTCTGGTGCCCTCTTCTGGCCTGCAGGCATACACACAGACAGAATATTGTATACATAATAAATAAATAAATATTTTTAAAAATAAAGCATTGTTGTTGAGAAGCTGATAATATCTTTCTTTCCTTTATGAACCATGTGCCCCCTTTTTTGTATACTTTGAGGATTATTTTCTTGACCTTTAAAGCATTGAATGTTCTGAGCTCATATTCTTCAGTGTGCAATGTGTTCTTTTTCTGTATCAGTTTTGAGAGTATCTCAATAATGTTTTTTAGTGTTTTCCTGTTCTCCTTTCTTTGGATTTCTTCTTTCACAGACTTCTATAATTTCAGTAATTCTTATCATAGGTATTTGAGTATCCAGCCTTCATTGATGCTTTATCTCTTTCTCCATTCTCTTCCCCACAGTCCCTTCTATGTTTTCCTTTCAGATGAGGTCTCCCATGTAGCACAGGCTAGCCCCACTAGCTCCTCTTCTGCCTCAGCCTCACTCTCCCAGTGTTGTAGTCCTGTTTTGTCACCTACACTCATTTTGTTTACCTACCTTTCTCCTCTCTATTTTTCCTAAGATGTCTTATGACAGCATCTATTGTGTCTGTTTCTCTTTAGTTTCTTCTGGCATAAGGTTCATTTTTTAAGCCCTCCCTTGTTTTTTGCACCACCTCATTTCTGAGTTTTCCCCTCAGTTTATATTCATGCCTTTTGATTTCTTTGTGTCTTGGAGTGCAGACTCCACAGCTATGACAGTTCCAGGGTGTGTCTCTTGCTTCTTTAAAGGGCTATTGCTTAGCTCCGATTCTCATATGTTTTGTGGGATTTCACCTGTTCTGATTTTTTTACAAAAAAT
This sequence comes from Ondatra zibethicus, assembly GCA_004026605.1. Taxonomy (NCBI): domain Eukaryota; kingdom Metazoa; phylum Chordata; class Mammalia; order Rodentia; family Cricetidae; genus Ondatra; species Ondatra zibethicus. Next base: position 123,643 of record PVIU01001253.1, read on the forward strand.
TATTGTTTTTCCCTACACTTATAAAAGAATGTCTTTGTTCAGCCTGACTTTATTAATTCATGGAACTCCCTCTTTCATTGTTTTCCTAGCTTGTTTATCTTATTTAGAGATGCCATCTACTGGAGCCCAGGCTGTCCTGGATCTTGCTGGGTAGCAGAGGATGTCTTTGGACTTTCGCTTCTTTTGCCTCCACCTCCCAGGTGCTAGGATTATAGGCACGAACCACATCTCCTGGTTTGTTGTCTGAGGTTTCTGTCCTGCCTGGTTTCTGTCTTCCCACCAGGTCCCACAGCTGTTTAGCCCCAAAGAAATCCCAGATGTCTATATTAATGATAAACTAATTGGCCCATTAGCTCAGGCTTCTTATTAACTCTTATAATTTACATTAACCCATTATTCTTATCTATGTTAGCCACATGGCTCAGTACTTTTTTCAGTGGAGCAGGTCACATCTTGCTTCTTCAGTGTCTGGACAGTATTGGGGAGGAATGGGCTTCCTCCTTCCCAGAATTCTCCTGTTCTCATTGACCTGCCTCTACTTCCTGTCTGGTTGTCCCGCCTATACTTCCTGCCTGGCTACTGGCCAATCAGCATTTATTTCAAACATAATTCACAGAATATAGACAATTGTCCTGCACCACTTCCCCTTCTTTTTTTTTTTTTTTTTTTTTAAAAAAAAGCAAGAACACCCATAGTCCATTTTGGGGAGTGTGTGTGTTATTTTCCAGGCTACTTCATGCTGGTTGGGGGTGTAGTTATTTAGACCCATAAGGCTGCACTCCTGGGTCCTACAGGCAGGCACATGTGGGCAGACCCTTGGGAACAAAGGGCCCATGTGACCCACATGCACGCATGTGTGGTTACCTCCACTAAAGCCCTTGTGCACAGGTATGGGTCGCCCGTCATCTGTGTCACCAGCATCTGACGTACTCATGCAACTCCCTCTGTGCACATGTGCAAGGCATGGGTCACCTGCCATCTGCATCACCAGTGTCTGACGTACTCACGCACCCTGCAAGGCATAGGGTCACCCATCATCAGCGTCTGATGTAGTCATGTCTTCCCACTGTGCGCATGCGCTAGGCAGCCTTTAAAAGCTGGATGCGCCATCTTTACGTTATCTTCTTCTTCTTTCCGTGAATGTTTCCTCAGGCCTGTGAGCACTAGCCTTTTCTAATAAACTCCTAAGTGGGTTTGTTTGCGTCTTGTGTCTTCTTCCCACTCATGCCGGACATAACATTTGGTGCCAAGACTCGAGAGATTTTCCCGACCCAGGCCCTACCAACAGACTTCCACACTTATCCACCTTTGTTCAAAAAAAAAAATGGCCTCATTACAATTTAGATAACAATCAAAAATGGCCGCCTAATGGCACCTTTAACCCCGATATTTTGTGGGAGATTTCTAACTATTGTCAGTGCACAGGCAGATGGAAGGAGATTCCCTATATCCAAGCCTTTTTCTACTTCAGCTCTAAGTCTAAGCTCTCTGACCTTGCAAACTGTTCACCCGCTCACGTGTTTCTGGCTATGCCATCTGCTCCTGAAGAACCCCCCACTTCCGCTCTGGACCCAGCTAATGAACCTCCGCCTTTTCGACCTCAGCAGGAAGCTACCCCCATCCCCTCAGTTTCTGCTCCGGCCCCTTTGGCCCAGCTCTCACCCCTGCCTCTTTAGCTTCTGCAGCTGCCTCACCACCTCCCGCTGCTTGCTCTGTGGCTCCTTCTCCCCCACCCCCACTCCAACAGCCCCGCTAACTCATTCTTCCTCTCTGGTGCCTGCCTGCGGCAGCCGCCCTGCTCTGACACCTACCTTTACCCCTCCTCTCACACGCTCCCGTGCTGCCATGGAACCTAATCCTAACCAAGCCAAGCCCGCTACAGTTCTCCCGTTGCGAGAGGAGGCCAGCATAGATGGATTGATTAGGGTACATGTTCCTTTTTCACTCTCAGAGCTTTCCCATATAGAAAACTTACTGGGTTCCTATACGTCTAATTCTACCACTTTCATAAAACGATTCCAATATCTCACCCAATCCTATAACCTCACCTTTCATGACATCTATATGATCCTATCTAATAACCTACTTCCTGAAGAGCGCAGGCAAGTTTGGGAGCAGGCCAGGCAACATGCAGACGAGATTCATCAAACTCTTGCCTCCCACCCTTCCAGAGCAGAGGCGGTCCCAGAGCAGGAGCCACACTGGGATTATAATTCTCCAGGTGGAATTTTAGCTAGGGACAGGTTTTTAACTTTCCTCCTAGCAGGCCTCCCCAAGTCTGCCCTCAAGCCGTTAAACTATACTAAGCTCTCAGAGATAATTCAGGATATGAAGGAAAATCCTTTTGAGAGGCATTTTTGGAACGCCTCACAAAAGCTCTGTTACAGTATACTAGCTTATATCCAGAGACCACGGAAGGCAGACAGTTACTAATGACTCATTTTTTTTTTTAATCAGTTCTACTCTGACATTAGGGCTAAGCTTAGACGTTTGGAGAAAGGCCCTTGACCCCGCAGGCAGAAGTCCTAGGGCTGGCTTTTAAGGTATACCATGCGAGAAATGACAAAGCCTGCAATCACTGTCATGTGTTAACCATGGCCTCCTGACCAGCCAAGGTGACAGACCAGCCAATCCGTGCTGTCCATGCTGCTCCTCCACCCCCCCTCCCGGGGCTTGAGAACCACCAGGGCCATGTTTCAAATGTGGTAAAACCAGTCACTGGGCCTGAGCATGCCCCAATCCTCATCTTAGTCCTAGGAGACCTTGTCCAAAGTGTCATAGGGAAGGACATTGGTTGGTAGATTGTCCTCGTGCACATAGTGGCATGGAGACATTGGACCCAGAAAATTTCCAAGTTGACCTTCTAGGTCTGACCATGGATGAGTGAGGCTGCCCGGGCTCCTTTGACCCAACCACAACCATCATCTGTAATGAGGAGCCACGGGTAAACATCATGGTATCAGGACGGCCCATCTCCTTTCTCTTGGACACTGGAGCCACATACTCGATACTGAGGGAATTCTGGGGGCCTACTTCTCCTTCTAGTTTCCCTATTGTCGGGGTAGGAGGACAGCATTATCTACCTCAGCAGACCCCACCACTTAACTGCGTGTTTAGGGGCATTTATCTCACTCATTCATTTTTAGTCATGCCAACCTGCCCAGTATCTCTCATGGGAAGGGATTTTTTTAACAAAGGTAGGAGCCTCCATTTCCTTTGCTCCCATTAACCTTACTCCAGACTCGCCAGCAGCTCCACTCCTCCTTCTCCTAGCCTCTCAACCTCCCAACCCTAATGTGTCTTTTCCTCTACCAGTCTCCCAGGTAGACCCCCAAGTCTGGGATACCCAAAACCCCTCCGTTGCTAAACACCATTCCCCCATTGTTATCCAATTACAAGATCCTACTAAGTGCATTACCCAAGCTTAGTACCCCCTCTCTCTCCAGAGCCTTAAGGGACTTAAGCCTATTATTTCTGACCTTTTAAGAAAAAAAGCTGCTTCACCCCACCTCTTCTCCCTTTAACACTCCTATACTTGCTGTTAAAAAACCTAATGGAACCTATCGTCTGGTTCAAGACCTCCGGCTCATTAACTCTACAGTGGTTCCTCTTCATCCTGTAGTTCCTAATCCTCTCACCCTTCTATCACTATTCCTCCAGGAACCTCCCACTTCTCAGTTCTGGACCTCAAGGATGCTTTTTTCTCTATTCCTCTCAGCCATCAATCTCAAAACATCTTTGCCTTCACCTGGACTGGTCCTGACACTCACCTCTCCACACAGCTCACCTGGACTGTCCTTCCCCAGGGATTCTGGGACAGCCCACACCTGTTTGGCCAGGCTTTAGCTTCTGACCTGCTCTCACTGTCTCTCCCTGAGTCTAAACTCATACAGTATGTGGATGACATTTTACTTTGACGCCCATCTTTGGAGATCAGCAAAACTGATACCTCTGCTCTTTTAAATTTTCTGTCCAAAAGGGGCTATAGAGTCTTACCTTCTAAGGCCCAACTGTCTACCCCTCAGGTCATTTATTTGGGATTAACTATAACCCCAACCCAAAAAGCTATTACTCTAGACAGAAAAAAACTAATTCAGTCTCTTGCAGTTCCTTCCACCAAGGAAGAGGTTTTATCATTCCTAGGAGTAGCTGGCTTCCTACATTCCTGGATCCCCTCCTTTTCTCTCCTCGCCCACCCCTTATATGAGGCAGCTCTTGGCTCTCTGCATGAGCCCCTTCTCCATCCTGTTACTAAATCCTTCCAGAGACTCCAGCAAGCCCTTATCCAGGCTCCAGCTCTTCATCTTCCAGATTTAACTCACCTCTTTTCTCTTTATGTAGCAGAGAAGGAGGGATATGCCCTTGGGGTCCTAGGACATCAACTGGGGCCTTCTTTTGCACCTGTAGCATATCTGTCAAAGAAGATGGACCTCACCACTTGGGGCTGGGCACCCTGCATACATGCCTTAGTGGCTGCTGAGCTTCTTATTCGTGAGTCAAAAAAAAACTAACCTTTGGGTCACCCACCACTGTCTTCTCCCACCATAATCTGTCCCACCTCTTAACTTACAAAGGCTTACAAACCTTACCCCCTTCCCAAGTCCTTTCCCTCAAGGTGGCACTGGTAGAAGATGCCACACTCAGTTTCCAATGCTGCCCATCCCTTAATATCTCAAATCTCTTACCTCAACCTAATGTTAATGATTCCCCATCTCACTCCTGCATAGAGATCTTAGAGGATCTACTCCCCCACCCCTCACATATACAGGAGGGCAAACTGTCCCAGGCCACTTATACCTGGTACATAGATGGCAGCTCCTTTTTATGTGATGGGACCCATAGAGCAGGCTATGCCATAGTATCAGATACTGAGACAGTGGAGGCACAGGCACTCCCTGCCCATACCACTAATCAGTGGGCTGAGTTGATAGCTCTTACCTGTGCCTTCCAGTTAGCAAAGGGACAATCTTTAAATGTTTACACAGACTCCAAATATGCCTTTCATATCCTCCCGTCCCACACTGCTGTCTGGAAGGAGCGCGGGCTTCTTACAACAAAAGGAGGATCCATAACTAACTCAGGTTACATTATGGACCTGTTAAAAGCCTCCCATCTCCCCAAAGCTATAGGAATCATTCAGTGTCGGTCTCATCAGACCAACAGTTCCATTATTTCCAAGGGAAATAATCAGGCTGACCAAGCAGCTAAAACAGCAGCATTCCAAAGCCCAAAGCTACCTCAGTCACCTCAGGGGGTTCATACAGTACAACCCACACTCTCGAAGACACCCCCTGACACCCAGCAAATTCTGTCCTACCTACATCAGCTCTTTCATCGTAATAGAAAGGATCTGTTTCATTTTGTTAGGGCTCACCTCCAACCCACCCCTGAGGACATAAAGTTCCTAAAAGCTATCACTGCCTCTTGTCAAATCTGCCAAAAGTCAGATCCTAAGACCAAATATCGTAGCTTTCCTTTTCCCACCCACCAGGCCAGGGGCTCCCTTCCAGGAACTGACTGGCAGCTGGATTTTACCCATATGCCCACTGTCAGAAAAATTAAATACCTTCTGGTCTTGGTGGATACAATGTCTGGGTGGATTGAAGCGTTCCCCACCACTAATAAGAGAGCCCAGACAGTTTTTGACATTCTTCTCTGAGAAATCATCCCCAGGTTTGGAATCCCAACCTCTCTTCAGTCAGATAATGGCACTGAGTTCACTTCCCAGATTTCCCAAAACTTGTCTAAGGCTCTTAACATCCCTTGGCATTTTCATATCCCATACCACCCTTAGTCTTCAGGGAAAGCAGAATGAACTAACCGCTCCTTTAAAAATATTCTTATTAAAATGTCACAGGAACTTAACCTTGACTGTGTAAAACTTTTGCCTCTGGCCCTCCTTAGGCTTAGGGCTCTCCCAAAAAGCCCTCTTTTCATCTTGCCCTTTGAACTCATGTATGGGTGGCCAGTTTTAACCCCTGACCTCTCACCTTAAACCTCTCCCCTTCCTGATCACCTGCTTACTCCACTGTTATCCCATCTATGCTTCCTATTATGGGAATAAGTATCATTTAATTCTTTTCTTGTCATTCTTGGTATCGGGAACCCCTAAACCCCCTCCCCCTCTATCTTCCATCTGGGGACTCTCCTCTATTAATCACTAAGATCTAAATTTTTTTCCTCCCAAACATAATTTTTGTCTTTCCAGCATCTTGCGAGGTCCAAGCTGCCAGCAGACCCAGCTTCTCAGAGCCCGGAAAATACAGCTATAATCAGCCACCCCAGGATGTGGCCAAACACCCTAACTCTTCGATGCCCACAAAGTCAGTGTGAAACAGTCATGAGAGACCTTGTGGCACCCCATTCCCACCCATTAAGATCTTCAAACCCCCCAAATTTTTATAATAAACAAAAGGGTGGAATGTAATTATTTAGCCACCTATAAGGCTGCACTCCTGGGTCCTAAAGGCAGGCACATGTGGGCGGACCCTTGGGAACAAAGGGTCCATGTGACCCACGTGCGCGCATGCGTGGTTACCTCCACTAAAGCCCCTGTGCACAGGCGTGGGTCACCCGTCATCAGCGTCTATTGTAGTCATGTCTTCCCACTGTGTGCATGCACTAGGCAGCCTTTAAAAGCTGGATGTGCCATCTTTATGTCTTCTTCTTCTTCTTTCCGTGCACGTTTCCTCAGGCCTGTGAGCACTAGCCTTTTCTAATAAACTCCTAAGTGGGTTTGTTTGCATCTCATGTCTTCTTCCCACTCACGCCGGACATAACAGGGTGCTGATAATCTTATGGAGACCTAAAGAAAATTTAGAAGTATGATCAAGTCCTGACTGGAGTATCCTGTGAGGCTTGATCATCTCAGGCAGCATCTTGAATCTGTTCTGGATGTAGAACTCAGACATCTGGGCCATCTGTTCCTACTGGAGATTTCTCAGGTGGTCTTCCTTGATCAAAACTGATTTTTCTTAACTCAGAATGAACCCACAACCTCTCATTTGTTTCCTGTGGAAACAAAGCAAAACCTCTTCTCCATGGTAACATACCTTTTGACTTCAATTTTGAAGTCAAGGTATTTTAAAAATACCTGTCTTGGATTAATTCAGCAGCAATTATAAACAAATATCTTTTAGCAGCTGTTGCTCCTTCCTCAGCATTCAAACAATTCAAAGAGAGTATAATGACATACACTATCAAGATTCTCTGTGTATTTTTCATCTTTATGTGGCTTTATTTTAACCTCTATTTCTTTTATTTTTAATGTTTGGCTTTTTGAGACAGGGTTTCTGAGTATCTTTGTCCTGGAACTCACTCTGTCTTTGAACTCACAGAGATCTGCCTGTCTCTGCCTCTCAAGTGCTGGGATTAAAGGTGTGTGCTACCACACCTTGAACTCACAGAGATCTGTCTGCCTATGCCTCCCAAGCATTGGGATTAAAGGTGTGTGACATCACACCTTGAACTTGCAGAGGTCTGTCTGCTTCTGTCTCCCAAGTGTTGGGATTAAAAGTGTGTACCACCAAACCCAACTACTCTCTTTCTATTTTATTTTAGGACTTTAACCTCTTTCTTTACTCTCCCAAGCTTGCATATATTTTTAACACACTGTAAACCATTTAGAGGTTTTCTTTGTCTTTGAATCCCTCTTTACTATATATCTCTCTTTTTATGACCACACGAGTCTTTAATTTGCTAAACAGTATGGAGAGGATTAAAGCCATGGCTTTGACGGCTAGATCTAGCCCATTCCTTAGCTTTCTGAGATTCCAGGCTCATGGCGGAGGTACCATCCAGAGGCATGTTTATTGCCACAACTCTATGGCATTTTCAGGTCCCTGCCAGCAAGCAAGCTGCAGCAGTCAGCTCACAAACCACACTCAAAAGCTTGGTAGCTGAACCGCCTGCCTGAAAGAGTCAGAGTTTGCGCTGGCAGGATGGCTCAGAAAGCCAGCATTTTAAAATGGCACAGCTTTTTACCTGCTACTGATGAAAAACAAAAAGCATGCAGTCAGCTTTTCATCAACACCATTTAAGTGTTTTGTGGCAGGACCTCTTAAAAGAGCTGCAAGGTTTTGCAGCTACTGCTGAGTCAGGAAGCCTCTCTTTAATGAGAGCGCTTGCCTCTACCAAGCAGAGCCCACCTGAGAAAATGCTGCTATCAATAAGCCGTTCTTAACCCTATTCTTTTTTTGTCTAGAATTGCTTCCCAAGCTCTCTCAGGTTTTATGTGGATGCAGTCGTCCACGTGGGCACCATTTGTTGACTGAAGTTTCTGTCCTGCCTGGTTTCTATCCTCCCACCAGGTCCCACAGCCATTTATCCCCAAAGAAATCACACAGAAGTCTATATTAATGATAAATGGATTGGCCCATTAGCTCAGGCTTCTTATTAACTCTTATAACTTATATTAACCCATTATTCTTATCTATGTTAGCCACATGGTTCAGTTCCTTTTTCAGCAGGACAGGTCACATCTTGCTTCTTTGGTGTCTGGACAGGACTGGGGAGGAATGGGCTTCCTCCTTCCCAGAATTCTCCTGTTCTCATTGACCCGCCTCTACTTCCTGTCTGGTTGTCCCACCTATACTTCCTTTCTGGCTACTGGCCAATCAGTGTTTATTTCAAACATTGGTTTATGTTCCAAAGCTCGGTCCCTAGCTGGGGGCACTGTTTGGAAAGGTTAGGCAATCCCTAGGGGTAGAGCCTTGCTGGAGGATGTACATCATTGGATATGAGCTTTGAGTTTTTGCAGCCTGGTCCCCTTCCTGCCCCTGGCTTCCTGTGTGTGCATATGGTGTGACCTGCTAGCACCTGTTTCTGCCATCCCTTCCCTGCAACTGTAATCCAAAGCAAAACCCCTGTCTCTTAAAGTTGCTTTCTTTAGAGTATTTGATGACAGCTGCAGAAATGAACAATGCAAGAAGTCACTGCATTTTGACCAGGTTTTAAAGGGGAGGTCGTTTCTTTCCTTGGTAAGAAAGCTATCAGAATTCAGCATTCTCTGCTCATTGATCAGTTTCGTATAAAGGCTCTGAGTACCTCACATTTATTGATGTAGACAACCACTATTTGTACTTGGGCATCAAAGCTGATGGCTGCATGTTCATTAAGCAGGCAGTGCTGGTGTGTGTTGCTCAACACCCGTCTGAAAAGAAAGGATTTCTCATGGCTCCTCAGTAGAAGTACACGTGACTTTGAAAACTACTGGTGATTTGGTATTAACTTAGGCCAACTGAACCAAAATTTATAAGGGGCCCAGGCATGAAGCTTAAAGTAATATCTTCAGGTGACATTAGAAGATGGAGAACTCCTGGGGTGAGTTTACCAATCCTTGCTTCATCTGTGATGACAAGTCTGCTTCCTAAAATCTCAGATTCTCCACGTGACAGTCAAGACGAGAACAAGCCCTGTCTGGTGCCAGAGTACTCAGGAGAAGACTATATTGTGCTTCTCAGTGATGAGCATGGCCAGAGCAGAGCTGGTCTACTTGTCCTCCTACAGCTCCTCGACGTTCAGTCTGGCACCCTGCAATTGTGGGTGTGCAAGTGAAAGGAGAAATGAATTGGGCGATGCACTCATTTCTCCCTGGGTTTCTCTAGAAAACGTTCACAGGACCTGTAGGAATACATCAGGTCTTTCCTGCCATTTATCCGATATAAAATGCCATCAACGCTGTCTCTGAATAGTTGTCTGGGATGTCCCCTAACTCAGTGGCTCAGACAGCTCTTCAGCTCCACCTGCTGATGCTTCAAGTAGGTGCTGGGCTTTGTGATGGAGAGCCGACTCACATGGAGGAAAGTTAGTGTTCTGGTCACCCCTGCTTTTATTACCTGCTCACTAGTCTCTGAAATGAAGGTTCTCAATGGCTGCCCTATGACAATGAGGAGTGAGCAAGACAAAGGAAGGGGAGGTTATGCCTATGCCTATGCCTATGCTAGATTCAGCTTGTTAATGTCTCCTTTTCATTTCCCAACTCCTAGTTAGTATAGATAATGCCTTTATGTAAAAGGGCACATATTTCTTTTCTAATTGTCATTTGCTATTTAAACATGTGGATTCAAGACTCATGGGCAGCATTTAATGTGCTGAGTGATTGTCGCCATGTCCTGCCCAGCCTGAGAAGCCCTGAGTGTAAGAGCATCGCTCCCTGGATCGTCACTGTCTCTACTGCTCCTTGCCTGAAGCTCTTTCTCTTGTATTCTTCACTAGGAAACAGCTTGGGTCCCAGGATGAACAGGAACTTGGGGTCCGACTTCTCAGGGTATTGATTCTTGTGGCATTGCTAGCTCAAGCCACAGCCAAAGCTGGAAGTGAGCCAACATTTCTACTCAGTGCTCACCTTCCCCAGACCCCCATTCTTAGCGAGCTAGCCAGAAAACCCACTAACGTGGAGCATCAAAACCAAGACTGAGTGAGCCCTGACCTTGGGCATGAATGAGCACCCACAGCTTGCAACTCAAAATGGGTTTCGTTGTTACGTCTTTGTGCAGTGGGTGGTAGTTAACTCAGAAACTCACATCTGGTTAACAGTGTCAGTGCACTGCTCAGCCTTTAGTGGAATATCTGTACCTCCCCCAAGGTTTAGGGTCCATCACACAGGAGGGGGAACATATGTACCCCCCCAAGGTTTCGGGACCATCACCCAGGAGGGAGAACATCTGTACCACCCCCAAGGTTTAGGGACTGTCACACAGGAAGGGGAAGAAAGGATGAGAAGAGCCAGAGGGCAGGGAGAAGTGAAACAAGATAACATCTTCTGGATGTGATGGCAGGACAGGAGGGTTGTACTCAGGAACTCACAGAAGCTGCGCTTTCTCACACAAGGATCAAATCAGTCAACCTTCTAGAATGGAGTGGAAGAGGTTCATGAGCTCCCACTTTGGAGGGCTGCAGACAATTCCCGGGAGGGAAGAGTCAGTTTTTTAAAAATCGTACTCCAGCGATGGCCTCCCACTCATGAGCAGACGGGCAGCACAAATTAGACTCAATGGTGATGGAATCTAAAAAGGGGGCACAAAGCTGAGGAAGCCGGGAGGTGCAGGTCGATCTGGGAGGGGTTGGTGGGAGCAGCGAGGAAGGCGAAGTTGACCAAAAAGCATTGTATAAAATGCTCAAAAACTAATAAAAATACCAAAAAGTAAAGGGAATTATAGGAAGAAGGGAGGATTAGTACGGATAGGAGGGAGATAGGACCTGGGAGCTACAGTAGTCAGAATGCACTACATACATGAATAAAATTGTCAAAAAATTTAATAAAAGATAAAACAAGACAAAAACTTCAAGTAAACCAAGCTAATAACTCTTAGGCTTTTAGGCCTTCTCAAAGCTTGTGCTTTTCCCCTCCCCCTCAGATGAAGTTTCCCTGTGTAACCCTGTCTGTCCTGAAACTCTCTCTGTAGACCAGGCTGGCCTCGAACTCAGAGAACCACCAGCCTCTGCTCCCGAGTGCTGAGATGAAAGGCATGTGTTGCCACTGCCTGATTAAGCACGCACTTTTTTCATTTCTCTTCCATGGTAGGGCACATCCCTGGCCTCTGAATGACTGGGAACTATTCCATTTTTGGATATCAAGTATTATTTAAAATAAACAGCACCGTTCTGCGGGAGGTGGTTCAGTGGTTAAGAGCACTGACTGTTCTTCCAAGGACCAGGATTCAGTTCCCAGCACCCATGTGACAGCTCACAGCTATCTGTCCCTCCGGGTTCTGGGGTTCTGATGCCCCCTTCTGGCCTCTCTCAACATTGCACACACATGGTGCACAGACAGACATGCAGACAAAAGACAAATGCACTTTTGAAAAATGAACATTTTAGAGCTGAAAGAATTTTAGAATCAGCAGAATCCGGGTTATACGCCCCTCCCCACCCTTTCTGAGGCAGTGCACAAGGAGAGTACATTTTTGCCCTAGGTGATTCCTGGTAGCCTAGCTCCCGGTGTAACTGAATGTGCTGGGCACAAAACTTCAACTGGGGAAAATTCAGCAGACTTTTGTTGGCTGTATTTAAATTCAGTGAGATTTGACGTTTTCGATACTTGTTCCTCTCAGTTCATCTGGGCCCGTCTCACTCAGTCTTAGCTCTCAGGGCTCAAACAGGGCCCTCCCAGGGCTTCGCTATTTTGTGGTTTAATGAGTGATCTGGAAAATGGCCTGTCTCCAGCATGGTGTTATCATTTTCTCCTCCATCTCTACTTCATTGTGAGTCCAGGGGAGGGGCTGAGGGCACAAAGAAGCCGAGGACCCTGAGCCGAGCACACTGGGGTGTGGAGATTTATTTTCTTTGCTTTAATATAATAACACCCTCAGGGTCTAAGTTAGCATAATCGTTTTTTCCTCCGGCTGGGCTGCAGTCTGAACGCTGCCATCCCTCCGAGGGGAGATTGATGCTCCCTCTGCACAGGATGAAGGAGTTCAGCAGGGATTCTTCAGAATTTTTTTTGGGCTTGGAAGTTCTCCCCTAGGCTTGGCACTCAAAAGTCACAGAGCTCATCCTGGCTGAAAGGAAGAGATTCTGGTCCAGGAAAGAGAAACCCAACATAGGCTTTGTAATTCATTCTCTCCATGCTACTCAGCCTTTGCAAGTTCTTAATATCCCCCAAGACCTTCCTTTGTAATCAGCTGCAGGTTGGCCTTGTGTCTGTTGTTTGGAGGTGGGGGCAAGGAGGTGGAGGAGAAGGGTATTGATTTGAAACACCCCATGACCAGTGCACTAGGCCTTGCAGGCCAACACTCTTTTCCGAATGGAACTATTGCTACTAAATCAGCTTCCTGAATGCGTTGTCTGAAGAACTCTCTGAGAAGAACCCTTGCATTCCAGGTTGCTGGCATACCATCTGGCTGCCCAGACTAGAACTAAATTGCCTATTTTAGAACGTGAAGGCACACATACCCTCGCTGCCCCCAACCCCCATCTCTTGTCTTCCTGTTCTTCAAACTGGAAGGGGTTTGGAGAATATATTCCCGGACAACTGCCTCCCTGACCCCTTGGAGGGATGCCATCCCAGCAGCTGGACGGACAGGCAACACATGGACTCCAGCATCCGAGCCCTTCAGGTAAGGTTGCAGCTGCAGGAGGCTACCTCACCTGGGATCATACTAGCACAGGCAGCTGGCTGTTGGAACCCAATGGGAGCTGTTCTTTGGCCTGGTTGTAGCCCAAGAGTCCTAGCTGGCCTCATTGTTTCTATGTCCATATTGTCCTAGGTATCGTGGGAGGCTAATATGCCTCGTTAGGAAGAACCAACAGCCATGATGGTGGTTGTAGTACGGTTACAATCTTGTTTCAGCCTCTCTTTTACTTACTGTTTCCCTATCTTCCCTCCAACTCACACAACTATTTTTTGTGGCTCTTGGGCATCCTTCTAATTCTGAGACTGGCAGATCGTCCAGTGGGATACAAAAGGAACAAGAGGTTCAAGTTCAAAACCAGCCTCTGCTTTAGCCCTTTCTGGGCTTACTTTTGAGTGTGACCATTAGCCTGCATACAGATTCACCCTCATGGCCCTGGACATGTGGCTAGCGGTGACCCTCCACCCACCATCAGTGGCTTTCCCACTGAAGCAGGGTGACTTAGCTGTACCCCATCTAACATTCACACAGCCAGTAACTCCAAGCAAGCTCAGTTTCTTCTTATGGGAAGTCATAAGCAGGGCTGTCAGGAGGATGAGGCTTTCCACTATTGTTTTGGGGGAGACCAAAGTAAAACGTAAGGTCTCTAGACAAGTCTTTGGAGTCTTATATTCCCTGAAGACTCGTGCTTTTTTGTTTATTTCCTGTTTCTTTTTTTTTCTTCAAAAACCCCCAGAAAATCATTTGGTCTTTCCACAGAGCAAAGCAAAAGTTTCTAAGGCAAATATTATTTATTTTAGAAATATATTACTCTAAAGTTATTTACACACACGTATAGTTTGGGAATTTCATCTATACGAACAATGTATTTCAGTCACATGCTCTCCACCTCCTCCTAGAGCCCCCTTCATGTCACCTTCCCAATGTAATAGTCTGTATTTTGTACAATACTGAGTCCAGTTAGTGCATCCATATACGCTTGGATGCGGTCACCCACTAGAGCCCCTCTAGGAACCACAACACTAAAGAAAACTGACTCTCCTCCTCTAGCAGCCGTTAACTGTCAACCTCAGCTAGAGGCTGGGTATAAGTCTAGGGTTCTGGTGGTAGGAAGACCGGTGCTTCTCCTATATAAGGTGATATATTCTTTAAAATATTATTTATTTATTTTGTGAGAATATGTGTGTGTGTGTGTATATAGGTGTGTGTGTGTATAGGTGTGTGTGTATAGGTGTGTATGTATGTAGGTGTGTGTGTATAGGTGTGTGTGTATATAGGTGTGTGTGTATAGGTGTGTGTGTATAGGTGTGTGTGTGTATAGGTGTGTGTATAGGTGTGTGTGTATATAGGTGTGTGTGTATAGGTGTGTGTGTATAGGTGTGTTGTGTATAGGTGTGTGTGTATAGGTGTGTGTGTATATAGGTGTGTGTGTATAGGTATGTGTGTGTATAGGTGTGTGTGTATATAGGTGTGTGTATAGGTGTGTGTGTATATAGGTGTGTGTATAGGTGTGTGTGTATAGGTGTGTGTGTGTGTGTGTGTGTGTGTGTGTGTATAGGTGTGTGTGTATGTATGTATGTATTTGGGTTCCAAAAACATAGAATGAGCTGGAATTGCAGGCAGCTGACAGCTGCCTGACAGATGTGCTAGGACCAGATCTCAGGTCCTCTGGAAGAGGAGCAATGTCAGAACTGTTAAGCCACCCCACCTCCCCTCCACCCTATAAGCTGATAAAGTTTTGTGAATCTTTTAAATGAGTTTTGCTTTTCGCTTTAGAGCCAGCTATACGCTCCAGATCAAACCTTGACTAATATCCAGAAGAACATAGCAAGTATTTTTTCCCAATTAGATAACCTGGATATTACTGAGCTTTACTTGAAAACTGTTTAGTGAACGAATTTGTATTTTATTGTAGATTATTCATTTAATTTAAATTTTAGATATTTCAATCAAAATATAATTACATTTTCCTCCTTCCCTTTCTTCCTTCCAGTCATTTGTTCTCTTGACCCCTTCGTCTAGTCCTTCCCATATCTCTCCTACTCCCTCCCAACTGATGGCCTCTTTTATATTATTATTGTTACCTATATGTAAATACATAACTATAAAAATATAACCTGCTGAATCTGTTTGGTGTTGCTTATGTGTGTGTGATCTCAGGGTTGACCACTTGGAACTGGATGACTCCTGAGGGGGCTCATCCCTTGGAGACACTATTTCTCCCTCTCTTTATTTGCTTGTAGTTCTTGTCTAGGGCTGGGGCCTGTATTTTGTTTAAGAACTAATTTTATCCCTTGTATACCCAATTATCTTTTTTTACTTCCTCCATCTTTGCTGTTTTTCTTGTGCTTCTTTTCCTGTTCTGCAATCTTTCTCTAAAGTTAACTGTGAAGCATGCTTTGCTGGGACGGCTGGGTGGCATGTTCCGCTGACCCTGACTTCACCTGCTCACCTGTCTGGTGGGCATACGAACCTGGTCCAGCTTCAGCTTCCGAAACGATGAGCGCAGACCTAGAGTAGAACCTGCTAAACCAACTCACTTTCCTGAGGATCCGACCAGCCACTTTTCTTAAGGAGAACTTCGAGTTTCTACCACTCAAAATGTTGAATGTGCACCAAAGCTACACAGAGAAACCCTGCCTCGAAACAGCCCCCACCCCAATGTTGAGCATGTCACCCAGGTTTCACAGATCACCAGAAGGAAAAGCATTTCTGCACCGATCTATTACATCAGAGGCCCCTCTCAGAGACTTCACTGAGCTAATCCGGGGATTCATAAACTTTGGAGCATGTATTTGCTGAGGTCATTTCATGGGTAGATAGAAATAAGGACTCAAAGGGCCCTTAAAGGATTTCAGATGCACAAGGATGCAGAGATCAAGAGGACAAGCATGAGCAGAGGCCATGGGAGATGAAGAAGAATGGGCACAAAAGGAGGATGACCAAAATTCTATGGGACCAAGTACACAACCCGTAGTATAAAGGAAGCAAGACAGAAAAAGCAGGCCAACTGCATAGCTTTGTGAGTTCTTCAGTCCACGGAACTGGGGAGTCATTGACTACACTGAGTAGTGTATTCAGGTGTCACTGTGGGAGGAGTCTCTTCCAGAACGCTCCATGAGGCTTCTACTACATTCGTGAGTGTTGCTTCAGGTTACAGGTGTGAACTCCTTCCGGGACAAACCATGCCAGGGGAGTGCAGCTCAGCAGGGCACCAACACGTGTGTGACTTGTGAGCAGACCTCAGCCTGCAGTAAGGTGAGGGATGGCTGTGGGCAGACCTCAGCCTGCAGTGTGCTGAGGGATGGCTGTGGGCTCCTCTCTCCCAGCTTTGTTCCCTGGAAACCTGAAGTGCTACACATGGAAAGAACAAGATGGTTCACGGTGTTTACCATGAAATAGATAAATAAGCAAAAAAGCCATTGGAATTTTATTAACAACTATACAGATCTCCGGAAATAGTAAGCTATGTATGTGGGTGCAGGTAATCTTGCACATTTTTTTTTGTAAGCTGAAAGGCCTTTCTTTCACTGGGTTATTTATTAGGAAATATAAAAATGACTATAAGAGCCATACTTTCACCATTGGATTAAAAAGAAAAAGATAGGTAATGGAATGCTTGTTGGTGTTATTAGGATTGCTGACTAGTATACATTGCAAGCTTCTAGCACTCTAGGCAACTTCCTACGTGTTTTCTGGGCTTTATTTTCTCATTTCTTTAGCCATCTGATGGTTAATGCTGCCTCTATCCCCACTTATTCGTTCAACAAATCTTCAAGTTTCTGCGAAGTGTTGCGTGAGACATAGACCTGGCTATCTCTCTTGGTGCTTTCCTACTAGCAGAGGACAACCCTAAGTCATCTTACAGAGTCCTGGGAGTCCCAAGTGCCAGAAGGAATGTGAAACAGCATGGCGATGATGGAGAGTGACAGGAAGTGCCACTGCACAGAGGGCCGAAAGCAGGCACCTCGCCGAAGGGAAAACACCCGAGAAGTTGGCATTTCATAAACGAGATAAATTATTTGCTCAGGGTTCCACAATAGAAAATGGCAGAGCTGAAATTTAAGCTTGTGGATGTTAGACTCTGGAGTCGCCCCTGCCTTCACATCCTGGGCTAATTCTACCACTGGCCCGGAGTGCAGTTGGGAATGCAAAATCTCTGTCCCTCTATTCCAACTCCTGTGTCTGCAGATGCTCAGTGGTTGGACTGCCATGGCTGCTGCAGGGTGCTCAACTGCAATTGCATGGAAAACTGGTGCATATGTCTACGATTTGAGCTTACTTGCCAAGCAACAGAAGCCTGTCCTGCTGTGAGAACAGTGGGCAGGGCGAGCTGTGCAGCGTCAGCTCAGCTAGAGCACCGCCCAAGCTGAAACCTGCTCACATGACGTGAGAACATTGTGTCTCATGGTGTGGGACAATTCTATATTATGTCAATTATGTTTTAAATAAACGCTGATTGGCCAGTAGCCAGGCAGGAAGTATAGGCGAGACAACCAGACAGGAAGTAGAGGCAGGTCAATGAGAACAGGAGAATTCTGGGAAGGAGGAAGCCCATTCCTCCTGGAGTCCTGCCCAGACACAGAAGAAGAAAGATGTGACCTGCCCTGCTGAAAAAGATACCAAGCCATGTGGCTAACATAGATAAGAATAATGGGCTAATATAAGTTATAGGAGTTAATAAGAAGCCTGAGCTAATGGGCCAGTCAGTTTATCATTAATATAGACTCTCTGTGATTTTCTCTGGGATTTATGGGCTGTGGGAACTGCCCCAACAAGCGGGCCCTCATGTCACAGTCTCACTTCGTACCCTGAGTTCTACAGGATAAAGGTAGCTACGGTGGAAACATGGTCCCCACACATCTCCTTGTTTATTCCCTTCCTTCTTGCTGTAGTCACTGTTAGACAGGAATGCAAAAACCCTGCCTCCTGTACATTTATCAGCCCACCCTTTTCATCCAGAGTTTCTGTGACCTTTTTTTCCCCTCTCCTTTCAAGGATGGGGGCTGGGACCTGGCTGATCCCACTGTACTAGGTGTTTAAAAGGACTTTTGTCAAATGCTCCCTTGTCAGAACTGGCAGCAGACACCTGCTCACAGGAAATAAAGAAGGTGCTATTACGGGGTGACTAGATTTTGATGAGCCCCAGAAGAGACGCTGACCGTTAGGTGTAAAAAAGGATGGTCTTCTAGTGATTTTTGAGTAAGTCTCTCAGGTTTTTAGAGAAGTCACAGATGAAGCAAGAAAATACATAACCTATTCTTTCATAGCTGTTGCATATTTATCAACTACATATTAAGCATTTCTTATGGCATAGGAAAATTATAAATCCAGAAAATATTGAGAATTCATTGCAATAAGGAAGAGACAGGCATGAATAATATTTTTCTTTTCAGTGTGATAAATATTGCAAAATAGGCATAAACAGAATGATGTGTGTGGCGGGGAACAGAGTGACTGCTGGGAAATGAAAAATAAGCTTCATGAGTATGATATTGTAGCAACTGGACTTTTGCAGATGAGTAGAACTGTCAGGTGAGCTAGGAAGGACAGCAGTATTCAGACATGGAATTCAGAGCTGACCAAGTTCATTCAGGAAGCAACACAGTGGCTTCAAGATTCCCTGAAAGAGAAGTAGAGGGTGGAGCAAAAGAGGAGGCTAGGCCAGATGGAGGGCTGGAGCCCTTGCCCCTTTGTAGGGTTGAGGCATAGACTTCCTAACAGAAGGATGCCACAGCAGATCCAGTTGACAGAGAACCGAGGTTCAGATGGTAATTTGATGAAACAAGACTTTAGATTTTGGAGTTAATGGCAAATGCCAAATCCGTTGCTAAGGATTTTTGTTTTAGTTGAATATATATATATATATATATATTATATGAGAGCTCTATCTGCATGTACGACATTATGCCAGAAGAGGTCCCAGATCTCATTACAGATAATGACATGAGCCACCATGTGGTTGCTGGGAACTGAACTCAGGACCTCTGGAAGAGCAGCCAGTGCTCTTAACTGCTGAGCCATCTCTCCAGCCCCCCCGTGTGTATAGTTTATTAATGTGATCATTTTATTCATGGGTGTGCTCATGTGCATGATGGACAGTGTGTTATAAGGGCTTCAGACCCTTAAATCATAAGTTCACTCTGTCAGTGAGCTGGCTTCACAGCATCGGGATTTATGTTCTGGACCCTCACCCAGACAGCGTGGGAGTGTAGATTGGAATGACTCTTCTGAAGGGCAGTTCTGCAGCTTGGATCAAAACAGCTTTTGAAATCTGAATAGCTTCCACCATAACTTCCTGACCACAAATACATCTACAGTGTACTCACTCATTGTGATGTGGCTAGCAATGTTAAACACGGGTGAGAATGTGCATTCTCTAATATGATATAACTGAATGCCCTCTAAATAGAAACGTGATTACGTGGGAGTTTGCTTGTTTATATGAGAATATATTCCTATATTTAAAAGTAAGCTAAAAAGTCAATATTTCTGTAAAAACTAGAAATGTGTTCTATGTGCATGTAAAAATATATACCAAGTTATTAACCATGGTTTTTACCAGATAATAAGATAATAGGCAATCCTTCACTTCTACTATTAGCTAATCTACATAATTTCTAGGATTCTTTAATAATAAACATGCACTAACGAATGACCTGTGCAATGCAAAGTTCCACCACATCATTCCCCACATGTGTGTAGTCTTGCTGGTTGCCTGGTCACCAAACCTGTTTAAGATTCTTCCATTCTTCCACTCAGGACCATTTTGCAAATAATTACATGGAGAAAATATTAAAGTATTGAGACCATGCACTATGGTTGGAAGATTTGTGCCTGTGCTGATTGGGTATGTGATGGGCATGACAAACTGGGCTTATCTCCACTCCTTTCTGGCAAGTGCTAATCTTTGTATTAAATATAGATGACTGATTTTCAAGATTTCTGTCTCTCGAGTAACTGAGTACCATAATAAATTGGACAAAGAGTGGACTACTTTTCAAATCATCTGTGCTATGTGAAAGCTGTACCCAACATCTGGATGTCCTTTAAAAATGATACCGTTTTCACATTCTGTTCATATGGATGGCAATAGTCTTGGTCAAGACAGTCCTCTGAGCGCAACTGTATATCTGGTTTGCCTCCTATTTGACTTCGTGATTAAGTGAGCATCACACAAACCCAGCGTCTAGCACTTAGTAACATAGACCTGGTGTCTAACGTTCAGTAAGCGCTCTGTAGCTTGAGTTTCAGGACAATCTTAAATGTGCTGTGCAGAGGGGTCAACTCACCATTCACTGTGCAGAGCCCAGGCTGAAAAGAAATGGCATACAGCCCTCCATCCTCTTTTCATCTCCTCTTCCCCCCAAAACTTAGAAATCTTCTTTTTCTAGACTAATTCTGGTACACATTGATTTCTTCTCTGCCTGTCTCAGGTCGCTCTTGTCTGAGAAGATCTGAGCTGCCCTTGGTCCCCCGCATCCTATTTATATCTTCACTGTGGAATAAGATATAGAGATATCAATTGGTGTGCACATTCCTTATATCTTCACTGTGGAATAAGATATAGAGATATCAATTGGTGTGCACATTCTGCTATTTTTTTGTCTCTCAGTTTCACGGGATACAAGGTTATTTGTGTTTCCTAGAAAAGTTTTTCTTTCCTGGAAGGTTTTGCAAGCTTATAGGAGAAGTTGCAGGAAGGCCAACGTTCCCTAGTGTGTTAGAAAATTATAAACTCTCTAAAGGCAGTGTAGAGTGGAGCAGAATGTTGAGGCGCAGGGTGAGAGAGGCAGAGTCTGAGATCCCAGAAGTGTCTGAGGAGTGGATAGTCCAGACAGCACTGAGAACTAATGCTTAACGGGGTGTGTGTATGTGTGTGCATGCACGCGCATGCGTGAGAGTGTGTGTGTGCGTGCACGCATGCGTGAGTGTGTGTGTGTGTGTGTGTGTGTGTGTGTGTGTGTGTGTGTGTGTGTGTGTATTTCTTCTGAAGAAAACACTGCCGGGGCAGCTGGGAAAGATGGGCTGAGTGTTCTGTTGTTGGGTAGTCAGACTCTGAGAATTGTGTTAGATGAGAGGGAGAGAGAGAGAGAGAGAGAGAGAGAGAGAGAGAGAGGAAAGAGGGAGGGAGGCAGGGAGGGAGAAAGATTTGGCTCTCTTTTTAAGATTTCTTGTAAATCTTGTTCCTCATGGAGGAGGAGGCAGGCGGACTAAAGTCTGAGAGAGCACACATACCCATCCCCAAAGGACCTGAGTGTTGAGTTGGTTTAAGTGGATGAAAGCAAAATGTGTCTATTTTCGGTGTCATTGGCTCCGAGTCCCTTAGATACACTTTTCAGACTTTGTTTCTCATCAATATTGGCCCAACATGCTGCCTATGGTCATATAGATTTCTGGCTTTTGTGGCTCCAAAGAGAGATTGATTGGACTGTTGCATTCCCTTTGTGAGGATTAGTAATTTGGGAGCCAGAAGCAAAAATTTAAAGGATTGCAGTTATTGATGAGGTCTGCAATTCTTATGTGTGAGAAAAGTCATTTTCAGGTTCGAACTAAGAATAGCTAATCCATTTTGAGGCGTCTTGAGATTTCCGGTATCACATTAATAAAAGAACACCCCTCCACTCGGTGTGCGTGCCACCGTAACAGCTCCAGCATCGCCTTTTTCCTTATGCTTAGCTGCATTATCAAAAACAACGCCATTGCTTATGGTTTGGTTGATGCCATGGCTGTGGTAATATAATGTCATTTTGGACGAGTCACTATAGGTCCGGGTCTCTCTCAGTCATTATGGTTCATATAGCAAATGGGACTATTAGTGTGTGCTGGAGCCATAGGGTGACATAGTGTGAAAAGGAATATGGATTATACGCTGTGGATAAGAAATGAAAGCAGGAGCTCTGGCTTCAGATTGGATAAGCTACCACATAGTCAGCAACTTCTAGAGTACCTGAATAACCTCACCTCAAGTCTTGAATTAACAAGGACTAGTGGGAAGTACAGGGCCTCATTATGTGCGTTCATTCTCTGAAGGAACATGTATAACGTAATCTAGAATGATGAGTGGGATTTGAGTACAGAGGAAGGGGGAGATGCAACCCACTAGTATTGAAATTAAAGTAATTTGATATCCCAATCCATGATATTTTTCCATCGCACTTTAAGCATGTGTTCGAAGGCAAACTCTTGCCTTTTTTTTTTTTAAAGGACATACTTAGTTTCACTTACTTTCTCTTGCATTACCTTTAATGGAAGATTTAATAGACCCAGTGCTATAGTTCTGAGCCTTCTTCAGAGATGAGAGGTGAGCTCACTTCTGAGACAACACTGTTCTTGCTAGTCTGCCTGTGTGGAAGAGCAGCACCAGCAAGGAGGAGGAGGACACAGCATAGAGCATTGCAAACAAAAAGGAAGACACAGCATAGAGCCATGGTCCAGGCTGTCTGCTATAAGATCCTGGATACTAGCAATGTGATGGCATCTAGAGATGGAGACGTCAATGAGGATATTAAGTCACCATTGGTGCCATAAACAGGTTAGTAGCCTTGTTTTTCCATTTTCCGCTATATGACGATAGTGTTCTTTCCTTCTGCCAAAAGCTCCATCTTGAAACTGAAGAGCAGATCCTACCAGATGTTGCCAGCAGCTTGATCTTGGCCCCTCTCTCCTTCCCAAACTATAAGGAGTAAATTTTTGTTCTTAACAGGTGCCCAGTGTCACCTTAAAAAAAAAAAAGCAGCGTGAAGAGATTAATTAGGCTACAAGGCAGAATGAGGCCATGGGATGTGAGAGACTTGGAGATCAACAGGCTCTTGCTGTCCACGCGTGGATCAGTAATGAAGCCACCACCGAAAAGAGAAGGGGCCCAAGATGCTGCCAACCAACCAGGCTGTTGCAAGCCCACATTGCACAGCAACAGCTGATCCCATGGTTCTCCTCTGCTGCTGGGATCCTGCAGCAGATTGTCTTGTTCCTCCAAGTACCCACCCCACAAAAGACGCACACCTGACAGCCTGCATTTTCCAAACAGAAACTTAGAAGGGTTAAGGAAACTGGCCAAGGTTGTTAGCTGGCAATCAGTACAACATTAAAGTCTCAACCCAGAACCATAAGTGTCATTCTGGCATCAAACCTGACGCTGGGAGAGAAGAGAAGGGATGTTTACAGGGAACCTCTGCCAGGGTTACTGCGTTTCCTTGAGAAGGAAGATAATTTAATGGCTGGTATCAGGATGAAGCAATGACTGTATTCAAAGGATTTGTGCCTTGTATTTCCCAAGACACTGTTTTTTTGTCCTTTGTCATCAGTAGTGTGATGACTAGAGAGTGGCATTTTTAAAAAGCATCAATAATGAGTTAAAATAGCTTCTTGATGAAAAAAATTCTTGATAACCTCTAAAAGAACCACATTCTGTCCCTTGCCGGCAGTTGACTCAAGAGAGCAAATGAAACCAAAGTTTCCAGCATGGGGTCTTTTGTTGGCCTGGTATCTGAAAACAAATAAGCCAGTAAACTCCTAGTGCGAGCTTGTGGGGTGTGTGTCAGGACTGCCATTCAGCAGTCGAGAAGCACAAGCTCACATTCTTAAAGTGCCTGTGCTTTCCAGGCACATAGTTCAATGATTTTTTGACTTATCATAGGAGGAGTAATGCTGAATTCACATCCTGGCTTCAGTTGTTGTTCTCAAGTTCACAGCTACTAGAAGGGGAAGCACTTTTAACAGAGAAGCTATGATCAAATGCACCGTGATTAATTGCTTCCTCTGACTCTCTGGGACTCCAGTGAAATGGATCTGCAGAGGACTTTCTTGACTTTAAAGAAAACATACTTATGTTTTGATAAAAAGCAACACATGTGCACACCGCAGGTAATAATCATAGCTACTGCATACTAATGCTTCTATCCCTTACCACCTCACCTCTCATTGGTGGATATTAATTAGTCTTTCCTGGTGTTACCTGGTATTTGGTTCAGATGATTTGATATTGCAGTACTTTGACCTGACAGGATATCAAATTACTGAACTCTTGCTTTTCCAGCAGCACCCACTGCACCCCTCAGATACTGCCTTACTAAGACTTGGCTCCTTGCCCACTTAAAGAGGAGACCCCCCCCTCAGGTTCAGGCTCAGCTAGGGAAGAGTTGTGGGATGGGAAGGAATCCGTATTGTGCACTGTGCCAATTGATGGTTCTGTTTCTGGATTTTTATTTTAGTATTATTTTGTACAAATATTTTTTCTTTTATTTTTGAGATTCTCATACAATTATATCATCTTCTCCTCTCCTTTCTTTCCTCCAAATCTTTTCATATACCTTCGTTGCTCTTCAACTTCTCTTGTCACTGTTATTGCCTATGTATACGTATATACACGTATCTTCCTAAATATAGCCTGCTCCATCTGTGTAATGCTACCCGCAAGTATGTTTTCGGGGCTGATAGTTTGGTATTGTGTAACCAGTTGGTGTGGTCCTCCCTGGGGAAGACTATGTCTCCCACGCTCAGCCTTCCTTACTTGCCTGTAGTCCTTTGCATAGGCTTGAGGCCTTGTGCTCGTTTCCTCCTCCATGTTAGCATGTTTATTGCTGTTTTCCTTGTTCCCATGTTTTGGCAGCCATGTTGGTGAGGCTTTATGGGCACAATTTCTGACATTATTAGAAGACACAGTCTCACAGCAAATCCCCTGTTCCTCTGGCTCAGACAATCTTTCCAAGCCCCTTTACAATGTTCCCTGAGCCTTAGATCTGGGGGTTGTTTTGTAGATGTTTCCATCAGCACTGGGCTCCGCAACTCTGCATTTTGATTGGTCGTGGTTTCTGCAGTGCTCTCCTTCTCTTGCAGAGAGAGGTTTCCTGGATGAGGACAGAGGTTGTCTGAAGCTGTGAAGTGAAGTAAACGCCAGTCCTGTTGCAAGGACTTTTCAGATGTGACGGGAAAGGGTCATAACGGATTTGGGTAGGCTCTGCATCTAATGGTGGTAGATTTCTAAGAAAAGGTAACCGTTAGCCTGAGAGCTTCAGAGAGACAGAACCAACAGGATGTTTGTGAGCATAGGCAGGATTACTTGAAGGAACAGGCTCATGATTATGGAAGCTGGCAGGGCTCAAATCTAGAGGCCAAGGAGCAAGCTTCAGACCCAGAGAAGAGAGGAGCTGGCATGATAGCTCATGCTGGACGGCTTTCGGCAGCACAGTTCCTTCTTGTTTCAGGACTCAGTCTCCTGTTCTACTCCAGCTTCCTGCTAATCAGACGTGGCCTACCTACATTAGAATGGGCAACCTGCTTTACTCAAAGTATTTACCACTGTCGCAAACTCTGGTCTTCTCCCAATACTCTCATAGAATCATTCGGATTAGTACTTGATTAAACATCTGAGGAACATGGGTCAGTCAAGTCGATACAGAAGTTAACCATCCCAGAGACATACAGACCAAGATGAAGGTGGTGAAGACTGAAGCGGAGACTAGCAAGGCAGATGCCAAGGAAGATGATGCAGGACCCGAGAGGCAGGATGTTTTCTCCCTAAGGGACTCTAAGAAATCCACTCTCAGTATTTTCATTTTGAAGAGCTGACATGCAGAACTGTGAATAAACATGCTTGTGCTGTAAGCTACCAGGTTGCTGGCATCTTGTTGCTGTAAAACCTGGGAAAACAACATGTAGATAAACTCATGAGAGCCATAGCTGCCTTCCCTGTTAGAGTAAGAGTCTCGGGCACTGCTGAGAATGGGCTGAGAACAATGCAGGCCCACAGCTTAGTGTGGAACTGGGAAGAGCTAGGGAGGACAAAGATTAGCTTTGATGTGGGGTTCTCAGGGTTGACCACACACAAAATTCAAAGGCAAGCCTTCCTGAAAGGAATGGCCGTATCTGTACCAGAAAAGCAGGGTCAACTTTCTTGCGTAGGAAGCCGTGTTTCAAAGTCAATAAAAAAATATGACGTTTGAAAGGCATAAGTGGGAAACAGTATACAAAAAGAATAATGAATGACCAGTAGACAGACATGTGACTGGTCCAGCTCATTGGGAGGCTGGCTGCCTAGAATCACACTCAGGATTTGCTCCCCACAGATGCCTGTTAAGATCTGTCACCAGAGGACCAGAGGGAAGGCCTTCACTGAGCCAGATCCAGCAAAGTGGGCCCTGTGTGGCTTGATTTCTCAGTGGGAGGAACTGGTGCAAACCTAGAGTAGAGATATTTGGAAATGGAAACAACCAATCAACTAAACAAAAGGCATGGGTCTGTCGAAGCCCACTTCACCTTCAGCACAGTGACGTGTACTAGAAGAATGTAAGAATTCCAGGGAGGAGGACTCACTGGAGGCTAAGAATAGTTCAAGCTGGAGGGAACTGTTTGGCTCAGGTTGTTGTATCAGTGCTTTCCACTTGGGGCTGTGGTATGGAATATTTAACTATGTAAAAATGTGTTAACATTTGTTTATGCTGCAAAATATTACTTTAACTATGTGGAGGTGTGTTGCATTTGTTTCTGCTGCCTTTGTTAACAATGTAAAGATGTGTTGCATTTGTTTCTGCTGCCTTTGTTAACAATGTAAAGATGTGTTGCATTTGTTTCTGCTGCCTTTGTTAACAATGTAAAGATGTGTTGCATTTGTTTCTGCTGCCTTTGTTAACAATGTAAAGATGTGTTGCATTTGTTTATGCTGCATTTGTTCAATTATGTAAAGATGTGCTGCTGTTTCACCTTGCCTGCCTAGGGTACCTGACTGGTCTAATAAAAATCAGACTGACCAATTGCTAGGCAGAAGGGGGATAGGAGGGCCAGGCAGGCAGAGAATAAATAGGAGGAGAAATCTGGGCTCAAGAAGAATGAGAGGAGAACGAAGAGAATGAGGGAGGAAGAGAGGGACACACCCAGTGCGTAAGATATACAGAAGGAAAGAAAGATAGTAAGCGCCGAGGCAAAATGCAGATGAAGAGAAACAGGTTAAGTTCTAAGAGCACAAGAGAAGGCCAAGCATTCGTAACTAATGAG
Source organism: Ondatra zibethicus (assembly GCA_004026605.1). Classification (NCBI taxonomy): domain Eukaryota; kingdom Metazoa; phylum Chordata; class Mammalia; order Rodentia; family Cricetidae; genus Ondatra; species Ondatra zibethicus. The sequence continues at coordinate 150,708 of PVIU01001253.1, forward strand.
AAATCTCCATGTCATGATTTGGGAGTTGGTTAGTGGCCCAAAAGAAAAGAAAAAAAGCTTGGTACAGGACTAGACATTAGAATCCTCAAAAAGCCTTTTACATGCACTATGCCTACCAGACTGCTGGAACAGCACCATTTGCAAATACTCTGAATTGGGAGCTAGCCACATATACATCCATGGTAGTCTGGATAAATAATTAGGGAGATTTCCCTTAATGAAGCACTGTTCAGCAATGAGGATGGAGCACCAACCTCTACCAACAGGAGGGAAATCTCTGAAGTAAAATGTTGAGGAAAAGCCCCTTTTAAATTTCCATAGTTAGGCAACGTGTCAATGACAAGAGGGTCTGGGGGGTGAGCTCTGTGCACGAAGACTCTGTGCCATCTGTATTCCTTTCTGTAAAACCAATCTAAAACTCAAAAGTCTTATAAGGGGTGTGGATGTAGTTCTGTGGCAGGGTGTCTCCCTAACAGGCTCCAGAGTCAGTTCCTAGAAGTGCAAAGTGGAAGCTTACATATTAAAGAGCTGTCTGGGTTGTTTCCTATGATAAAAATATCCCAACAAAAGTGAATGAAGAGAATAAAGGATTTATTACAGTTCACCATTGCAGGTTCCAGTCTACTGTGGGTCGGACATCACAGCTTCAGGCACTTTGAAGAAGTGATCACTGTCAAGATTCAAGAGCAACGAGTTAATCCACGTAACTAGTTATCAGCTGGCTTTCACTACCCTTACAGTTCAGAATCCTGTGCCTAAGGAACAGTGCCACCCACAGTGGGCAGGTCTATCCCACTTCAGCATGTTTAAGATAATCCCCAACAGACATGCCCACAGGCCCACTTGGTCTAGACTATGCCCCACTGAGATGTTTCCCTGGTGACGTGTCAAGTTGACAACTAGAACAACCATCCCAATAGTATACTGTATGCATGATTGAATCTACATTATCCACGAAGATGAACAAAGTTAGTCTGCTATTGGAAGCTGGGTTAGTTATCATTGGGAGAATGGTAGGCCTGGACGGGCAAGTGAGGAGGCTTTCATTGTGATGTTCCATCTACTGATCTCTGTGGTAGTCATGTCCCGTAGCTCTGTGCTTCTGTGAAAATGTATTGAGCTGTACACCTGTGGGCTTTTTATTTTCTGTGCATATATTTCATGTCAAAAAAAGCTAAATGCTCTTTTAACTGCTAGTCCTATCAAGACTAAATTAGAATGTGTGTGTGTGGGGAGGGGTCCTACGTAATTTTTACTGTATCCCAGCTTAACTTGTATCTGAGATTGTCTGTCACTGCTGTTCGTCTTGTAGGCAGAGGAGTTGGACACCAGTATCGCATACTATCATATATCCAAACTTCTCCCCCAAGAGGCAGAGCTCAGAGCTCTTGGATCCTCAAAGATGGGAGGGACTGAGGCTAGGAGGACTCCACAAGAGATGCACATTTGCAGCCCAGGAAACACTCACCTTCCAATTCTCATTTTCTGTTTTTCTGGCGCTGTCTATGCTTCTGCCTGGGAATTTAATTCTCCATCTTAAATGCCCTTGTCTTATGTTGGCCCTTTAGGGGCAAACGCTGTGGACAAAGCCTCACCATGCTTCCCACAAACAGAATTAGAGAGCAAATAGTCTCATGCATCTTAAGAGATATTTTATCTAATTTGTTCTTTCTTGAGTCTCTAAGTGAGATTTCAGAAAAGTGTTGGGGAACTAAACGGCATAGAAGCACATGTCTGCTTTCCTGACAGGCACCCTCAGAGTGTGGAAGTTAGTGTCTAGTATGTAACATAGCCACGTGTGGAAATCTGTGGAGAGCGAGATTTCTTAGGGGCAGGGACTAACAGGTTCTGGCTTATGGAAGGGCTGTGCTCCACAGGCAAGTGTGTGTGTTGAGTCACCCCTTTATTTCTTCCAGACAGTTCACTGGACTCCCCAATGGGGCCCCTACTATCAACTACCCATTACAAGCATGGATGGATTTACGGCTGTAATTTCATGCTGATACATCCCATTCCTTGTCATACTGGATGAGAACACACCAGCACTGATGACAACTGACGTTTGCTGAGTGGCCGAGTTGTACCACGTACTTTCTACAAATTATTTAATTTAAGCTCACTTCGGTCATACGAGTGCCTACTTTCCGGCTGAGGACGTGGATGCCCAGAATGAATAACTTCTCAAGGTCCCAGCACCCGTGTCAGAAGCACAGCAGGCTGTGTTGAAGCAACTGAGTTCCACAGCACATGCTCTTCCTGTGGTGGGATTCTTCTTCTGAAGGGATGATCCATCTTGCTGTGGTTTTGATCCCTTCTCTCCATCCACACTCCTTCCCTTCCTTCCTTCCTTCCTTCCTTCCTTCCTTCCTTCCTTCCTTCCTTCCTTCCTTCCCATCTTCTCACAGTTAGTTTGAAAGGACACCCCCTGCCTCCCCCACTTCTCATTTCTATGAAGAGTACACAGTAAGTTCAACTATGCTAGGATGCTTGGAACTTGCTGTGTAATTTCTTTGCAGAGTATTTGGGCTTGAGGAAAAACTCCACAGTATGGACAATACATCACCCTGGTGTATTTATGAAGGTGACAAGAACTCATCCAGGTCCATCAAAACGTGACCTATTTGGATAAATTTTATGGTGATGCAGGTATATCCATTTGTGTTGCCATTGACCTCTTGCTGCTCTGGCACCATCAGAGTGGAATGATTCCAAACAAGACTGTATAGACCACAGTGACTAACACAAGGTCACTGGCCTTGGGGAGAAGACTCTGGCCACCCTGTGTCTCACTAAGGTTGGGCTCAGGGCAAAGCTGATGTACAGGTGTTCTACAGTGCCCATTTCTTCTTCTGTGCATTTCAGGTCTTTCCTGGTGGTGAATGTAAGGCCGGGGGGCACATGGAAATTACATCACTCAGGTCATTACTGACTCTGCTAGCACGTGGTGTGCCATGGTGGGGTAGGGGGCAGCATCCTCATTGAATATTCATCGGCACTTGGGCAGTGGAAGGGTCACGGTCCTCCTCCCAGAAACAAGTGATATATTATGCACCGAGTTTTTCCCATGTACAAGCATCAGGTCAGCCCCAGCGGATGTGAGGCTGACATCTCCGCCAGGACACATGAAGAGGCAGGTTGGGGTGCCTGACACACCACAGCACAGGGCATATAAGATGTGAGTTTTGTTTTCTGTATTGCACATAGATTTTGCATTGAAGAAGACACTTTAAGGTTTCTGTGCTCAAAACAACAAAATCTGACACTGACCTGAAATACTTCAAGTTAGCCACAGTGTCCGTGTTTTTATTTCCTTTATGGTAAGGGCCCAGTCTACTGCTGTTTCACGGTAAGGATGGTAGGTGACTGCAGATAACGACAGAATGCAAGGATGCTGCTTCTAGCTCCATTCTGGGAAGCCACTAGAGAGGAATGCTCGGCTGCTCTACAAATTCAAATATGCAGAACCAGGAACTTCGTAACAGTGGAGCATGATCCATAGGGTCAGGATTTCCCTGGCTGGCGCTTATCAAGTACTAGGATTTCACATTTTCTCCTGGATGCTGGTGGCCTCAGTCACTCAGTAGGTGCACATGTGACTTCATGCCCCACGTTGTGCTTCTGGGCTCTGTGAGGTTGGTATAGCAATGGAAATTCGGAAATTCACAATGGAGACGATGCTAACTTGCATTAGCCTGGGTTCCTAGAAAGAAAAGTTAAGGTTCAAGCTTGTTAGTTCAGCTTGGTTTTAGGGAGCAGGGCTGAGGGCTGTGGGGGTGGGACAGAAAAGAGAAGGGGCAAGAAGGGTGTTTGTAGAACTAATTTCCACCAACTGAGTGAGATATTTTGCTTGATTTCATGAGATAATTTAAGAAAGAGTATCAGCTGGATTTTGGGATGATCCACCCTGAGGAGATAAATGGGGGGCTTATCCACCACTTCCTGTTTTCCCCATCAGCTCCAGAAGAGGTCTGCCACGTGTTCTTTACTGCCTGTGGATTCTTAGCTATATGCACAGCCCCTGAATCTTGCAAACTCCTGGAGCAGAGTGGGGCAGGCAAAGCTGCTGCATCTGTGTCTACCTCTGGCTCTCGCAATGCCCAGATTCTGCTTAAACTTTGGCTCTCCAGTCAGCACCTGCAGCTATCTGTGGCTTTCTCTGGGTAGAGAAATGTGCTAAGTCCACATGCCAGGGAGCTAACATCCCTGGGAATTGAGAGGTGATGGGCGGATGGTTTGCTACCTTACTGGATATGCCCATTAGAACGCATGTGCTGTGTGGTCTTCTGAGACTTTGGGTAGCGTCTAAGTTAGCTACAGCAGCTACTTATCCACCAATACATCCTTCAACTGCTGTCTTCTGGTTCCTCTCTCGTCTTGCTATCCCTTCATCAATGGTCCCAGGGTTTCTGGGAATGTGACTGGGTGGTAGAGGTGACGGAGCACTGCGTAGCAGGTGTGAGACCCTGGTGTAGTAGGAGGCCGCTTGTTCGTTTCCCTGCTGCCCTGCAACTCAGCCCCGAAATAACCACACAGAAACTTATTAATTAAATCACTGCTTGGCCCATTAGCTCTAGCTTCTTATTGGCTAACTCTTACATATTAATTTAACCCATTTCTTTAATCTGTGATCGCCACGAGGCTGTGGCTTACCGGGCTTACGGGGCAAAGTTCCAGCATCTGTCTCCGTCAGGACTACATGGCTTTTCTCCTGACTCCGCCTTCCTTCTCCCAGTATTCAGTTTAGTTTTCCCTGCCTATCTCTGTTCTACCCTATCAGGCCAAGCCAGTTTCTTTATTAACCAATGGTATTCACAGCACCTGGATTCAATCTCTCTCTCTCTCTCTCTCTCTCTCTCTCTCTCTCTCTCTCTCACACACACACACACACACACACGGTGGCTATGGAAGAAGGATGGGGGTGGGAGGGAGAGAGAGATAGGGGCAGAGAGATTTAATTTAAGATTTAGAGTAACCTGGCACTGTGGTACACACCTGCAATCCTAGCACTTGGGAAGTGGGGCAAGGTGGATCAGGAGTTCAAAGTCATCTTTGGCAAAATAATGAGCTGAGGGCAGCCTGGGCTGCCTGAGTATTGAAACTCCATCGGAAAACAAGAGCCAAATACTATTAGAATCACCTCTAAACACTTCCCTTAGCACCTGATCCGGGGAGAATCCAACCTTAGGGAACAAAGAGGCTCTTGTGCAGGTGAGAGCGTTGCAGTTCAGGCCAGTGGCAAGTGCTGCCGTATTATGTCTCTGTGAAGTTACTCGAGGGCACTAGAACTGGTCGCTAATGGCCACTGAGGCAGTGGTCAGGGGAAGCTGAGAGGATTAAAGGTATCATAGGTATCAAAAGTATCATACACACTGGAAAAAGAATCATGGCTCAGTAACATAAGTAGTATTTACCCTTGTAGTGACCATGCTAAACACAATGTGACATGTGATTAATGCCTTAAGTCTCGCCATCTGTCAAACGATAGCCTAAAACCTCCAAAGATTAAGTCCCTGGGGGCGGGTGTGGAGAAATGATTCGGCTTTTAAGCGTACTAACTGCCCTTACAGAGGTCTGGAATCCCATCCCCAGCACCCACAGGGTGGCTCGCAAACATTTATAACACCCGTCTCAGGAGCTCTGACGCCCTCTTCTGGCCCCCACAGGCACCTGCATGTGCTATACAGACACGCACGCAGGCGTCATACCCATACACAGGAAATAAATATAAAATGATCAAGTCACTTTCCAAAGGTAATACTAAGGCAAGGACAACCGTGGTACCTGAACCCATGTCCCCATGCCCTCCCCCCACCAGGCAGAACATCTGTGTTCTTGGTTCAAGCTGATGAGTCTTAGTCACAGCTATGTAGGTGTTCATGACCATGGTAGCCAGCCAGCCAGCCTGTTCCGCTGATGTCTGCCAGAGCCAGTCCCTTAGGTGAGTGTGTCAGTGCGTGTGCATAGGATATAGGGAGTGTGAGAGGTGGGGGAATATGAAGATATAGACCATTCCCCTGAAAGAGAGAGAGAGGGAGAGAGCCTCCTATTTCGGCAAGCAGAAACTGGACTGAACGCTGGTTCTTGGTTTGGGTGTTTTTCCAGGCCCAGGGGGCTGTTTCTAAATTAAACTCTTAACTAGCCATCTAGTAACACAGAACAAAGCAACTCTTGGGTGACTTGAGTGTAAATGGGTCAGAGGCAGTGAGATTAAAGTTACACACACACACACACACACACACACACACACACACACACACACACACACACGAGTTAAAAAGTACAGTCTCCAGAGAGGCTGGCTCCTGTGTGCAGTTCCCACGGAGGCAGCCTGTCAGAGAAAGACTGTCTCAGCCAAACCCCAAGCCCCATTGGCCTCCTTGCCAGGGCTTCTTACTGAACTCGGGAGGAGCCCATCTTCCTAAATCCCTGCTAGTCTGTCAGAGCCGAGGGCCCATTTCTGTGCAAATGATTCATTGTTAGAATTTATGCCACTTCCTCGCAGTCTCAGGGACTCTATTTTTTTTTTTATGTCAGTTCCTGTGTAGTGTTTCAATGAGTCTTTCTTCCTCTCCTGTCCGTCTCTCTAGCCCACCTTTGCCAACACATTTGAAACAGCAGCTGCGGGCTGGCTTTGCGCCTCACCCCAACCTCTCTCTGCCTCTAGCAATCTATTTGTGACAAGTGCAGAGCAGGCAGGCGCGATGACGTCATCGCATAGGATGGGAGGAAAGGGAGCATTGTGGAGTCGGTCCTCCCGCTGCCACATGCTGTGAGTTCAGCAAAATCGCGGTTCTCCCCTTCAACCCCCCCCCCTCCACTGTCCTCACTTCTGTTTGAACATAGAAGTCTCTGTGGCTATCAGTCCTTCTCCAGGGCCCTGTTTTAAGAACACAAGAGTGAGGAAAGGATTAGAACAGTTTGGAGTCCTTCTCATTCACAAGCTTTCTCAGTAAAAATTTGTCCTTGTGGCAGTTCAGCACTGTGTCCCCAAGTGTGTGGCAGAGGGACAGTGTTTATAAGGAGCAAACAGGCTGACTGATACGTGGACACATCACAACTGGGGCCATCTAGCCTTGGTGGGCTCAGTTGCAGACAATTCTAGTCTCAAGGTAGGGGAAATGAAGGATCCAGAGCCGGGGAAAATAGACTTCTCTCTGCATTTTAATGGCAGTGGATACAGTTTCCAAAGCCTGGCCACGGCCCCTGCCGATTCCTTTGCATTTGGCTTTGGGTTTTAACGAGCACCCAGAGTGTCATCTCACAAGCTTTTTTGCTGAGCATCTAGACAATGCCTCCGGGGCGCTGTGCTGTGGCAGCGACTGCCCGACTGCCTGGGACATTACAGGGGCTTCTACTCAGCCACTTTGCTTCTGTGGCTCCTGGCAGGCAGTTGCATCTGTGAGTGGAACAGATTTCCAAGAACGTGCATCGCAACCTGTGAAGCGTTCTGCTGCGCTGGTGGCATATGCTGACTTAGAATAGTGCCCACTTAACCGGCTGTGCAGGCTCAGGGAAGGAATCTGATGTGCGCTCCTCCTGACATGCTGCTGTGCGTGTGGAAGCCATGATGAAGTTGAGCAGCAGATGGAAAACTCTGAACTTTTTATTGGCCATATGTCACTTTTGAGTGTTGGCCAACAAACCAAATTTGTAGCTAATATATAATGATTTAAGCAGGAAAAAAAAAAAAAAGAGCAGCCGTGCTTTGATTCTTGAGGCTGCTCGTCTTCCAGCTCCCTTAGCTGGCCGGAGTTCCTGGATGCTCTCCTTTAGCCTTGTACTGCCTCCCTGTATCATCCCCAGTTGGCTTCATCTCCCCAGCCCCATGTGTGAGCCACCCCCAGCTTGACCTGTTTTTCTGCTGCTTCTTCCTTGAAGACTGAAGCGTCAGACTTTTTGTTATTACAACGATTTTTTCAGTTTGATAGAAAATGCTCCAAGGAATGGGCATCAATGTTCTGCCGACTGGACAGAGTCTTTGGTCTTCTCCGACGTCTCCGCCAGTGCCAGCATCTTGCCATCCCTTCTGGGTGCCTGGGATGGCTTCCTGTTCAACCCAAAGTGCTTGTCCTTGGCATAGACTTGTGGGAGGGCAGCCCTTCCTGATTTATGAGGTTGTGACCTGGGAGGGAGCTCCCCTGGAAAAGTGCCACTCTTTTCCTGTCAGAGTCATCTAGGAGGAAGTGATGGCTGCTAGGAATAAAGAGACCGGGCCATCTTCTGGCTCTTTATTCTTTTTGGCTCTTCTGTCTCATGAATGGAAGCGCGGAGACACCGTTCTCAGCAGCTGCGGACAGACTGGCTGGCCTCCTGCTTGTGGCCTGGGAGAAGATGGTCCCTGTTTTAAAGTGTGAGCTTGGTGCTGGAAAAAGCCAAGAAAGGAGAGGGGGGCCATGGGAATTTAAGCCCGCAGACCTGCCAACAACCAAGTCAGCAGTTCAGTCAGGAGTGTGTCATTGCTGCAGCTGTCTCAAAACGACTCTACAGTTGACATCTTAACCAACCCCAGCCCAAGTTTCTGTACATTAATTCCCGCAAAATTCAGCCTTCACCCAATGTTATTCAAAAGTCATAGAGCAGCATCGTGACTAAAACTACAGCAGAGCGTGTCAAACGCAACGATTTCCGCAACATCTGGAGTAAAGCCCATTAAATAGGGAATAAAATTCACATTCATCATGGATGCTTGCCCTGCTTTTGTGTTTTTATGACGAGAGGAGATGGAAGCATCTTTCCTGTGGGGAGCTCCAGTTATCTGCTGCACTGGACACCCCACAAAGAACTGGAGTTTGGTTTATGTATTTGCAGGAGCTGACTGTCCTTTTAGGTCTGATTAAGATTTTTGTCCCGAAGCAACTTTACTTTGGGGAGTTTCCAAGGGAGGCTAGAATGGCTGCGTGAACTGCCAGGTGTGCATGGCTAACCGTCACAGCATCTTTTACACAGGAGGAGATTGGAGAGCACTCAAGTGCTCATCGTTGGAGAGCAAAGTTATTGCACAGCCACATAGCAGAGTGCAGCTGTGCAGAGCAACGGTGGTCTCCATACCCAGAGGACTGAGCTCCAAGGCATATGCCAGCGAAAGCCAGGTACAGAGCAGAGTGTACGTGTCCAGATGGTATTTGTTCATGCTCAGAAAAGGATTGTTTGGAAGGCTATATAAGGGAGCAAGCTGGGGAGACACAAGGAAAGGGCATAGAAGAGGCAACAAACTGGTGATGTCTTAATCTCTTAGGATCTACTCTTTCTACCTTCTGTCCTGAGGCAATCTCTCTCTCCTGGCTCACGTCTAACATATTCTAAATGCCAAAGCCTCCAGCTTCCTTGATTTCTCTGTCCACTGTGAACCACACTCTTCTTTAGCACAAAGCCACTCTAGTCCAGGCTACCAAAATTCTGCTCAGTAAGCCCTGTGTACTAGAGGCGGAGCTGAGCTCTCCGACTGCCTGCTGTCTTTGCATGGATATTACAGTGGTTGTACTGCAATCTACATTTTCCAAATGAAGACATGGAGGCCCGGAGAAGTAATCTTGCCTTGATTTATGTGGGCCTGAAGTATTGAGCTCCACATAGCTTATCTCTAGCGCAAGTTTATCATGATGTTTTATGTGTAGGCCACCGGCAACACTTTCCCACTCCTCCTGCTGTCTGTTCGCCTCAGCTCTGCATTTACTTGTTTCCACCGCACCACACACACTACCACACATATGCAGACACGCTAATGTGCACACATCTTTATTGGCTCTACTTTCTTTCCAAACAAGGGTGTATTCAAGGTCCCTCCCCATCCTTGTCTCTCTAGTACCTACCTCCTGTCTTCTCAGAAGAGTTTTGACTCACCCAATGGGCTTACCTTCCAAGCCTGTGCCTATGTAAGCAGACACTCATTTCCTCCTGTCTGTTGGACATTTCATCTTGTTGAAACCCAAGAACCATATTGCCTGGAAAGTAGTCTCCTCGCTGACCTTTACCCCCAAGAAATCAGCAGAGTATTCAGGCCATATTGAAAGCATAAAGAAGCTGGTTCTGAGATCAGTGAATGCATCAGAAGCAGCAGCAACAGAGTAGATGAACTTGGAAGCAAGAATAAAGGGCAAGCAGGCAAAAAGCGAAACGATCTCCTTCTTCCTTGTCCTTTTATCCAGGCTGTCATCATGAGCTGCTGCCTGAATTCAGGACGGACTTCCTGTATCGACTGAGGCCATCTCTTATGGACATGCCCACAGGCCAACCTGACGTAGACAAACCTTCACTGAGGCTCTCCTCTCAGGGGAGTGTAGGTTCGCTCAGTTCAATTTAAGCCCAGCTCCACCGCGTCTCAACGTGACACACAAACATATCACTTAAAAGCCATAACCTTTCACCCCTTTCTCCTCTCATGTTAGTTACCTCATTCTCTCTCTCTCCCTCCCTCCCATCCTCCTTCCCTCTGATACTGGAGGGTGGAACCCAGTGCCTCGCCACTGATCTCCATCTCACTCGTTTCCCCTTCTAAGTTCCAGAAAAACAGTGGGGAAAAGTGCGCCTAAGTCGCCCAATCAGGCTTTGAACTTTAGGCCTCTGGAACTTGTAATCCTCCTGCCGCAGTCTTCATGAGCTACCGTGACCCACTCCACCTCTAGTCTTGCTCTTCTCCAACAATAAGTAACCCTCATAGACCATGGTACCTGTGAGACCAGCATGAGCCCTGCCAAGTGCCAACCAGGGTTTCAAAAATGAAACTTCCTAAAAGAAAAGGCCACGAGTACATGCTATTATAAAGCTGGTAATTCTCCGTGAATTAACTATAAAACTAACAGAGTCTGAGTAAAATTAGTAAGAGTTATTAAATCTTTTCGTGAAACTGGATACACTGGGATAAGAGTTGCAGTGGAGAAGCAAGCATGCCAAAGTATCCAGGAAAATTTGGAAAAGGAGAAATGAATGGGAGGAGCAATCCCCTCAGCTACTCCCTTGTAAAGCAGCGACAGTAACATAAGTAACACAGATTCATATCTGTGCATGGATGCACAGAACCACAGGATCAACAGAATTGAAGCTGACCTTGCTACTGGTGAGGATTTAGTGCTTAATAAAGGTTGAATATCTTCATCAGTACAGAGCAGTTTTACAATTCAATAAATAATGCTGGGACAATTGAGTAGCCATCTGGAAAATAATAGAGTTGTATTTCTAAAACTCTTCCTAACAAAATGAGTGCCAGATGGACTATCAACATGGAAGTTTAACTGTCAAGGGTCTAGAAAGACACTGAAAAACTATTTAATGGTCTTGCAGTTGAAAAGGCCTTTTGAAGCACGATAAAATTCAGGAGCCATGAAAGAAAAGATTAATACATTTGGTCATAAAAATCTAACATTTCTCCACAGTAGGAAACACTAAATAAAGTCAAAAGACAATTCAGGTACAGGTTAAAAAAAATATTTGTAACAACCAAGTCAGATGAAGGGCTAAATCTGTTAAAATACAACAAACTTCTAGAAGTCAACAGAAAAAGAATCAGCCCTGTTTTGGAAAACATACCTGGGTCCCTCACAACTGGCATGCTTAATTCAAATAGCATTTTAAAACTGAGATGGCTCAGCGGTTAAGAGCATTGACTGCTCTTCCCGAGGACCCAGGTTCGATTCCCAGCATCCACATGGCGGCTCACAACTGTCTGAAGATTCAGTTGCAGGGGATCTAACATATTCACACCAATGCACATTAAATAAAGTTAAATAAACCATAAAAATATTTTTTTTAAAAAAAAACTGAGAGTCCAAGATTTCACAAATGTATTTTTGACCAGCTTGTTTTGACAAGCACGTAGGGCACTGTACACCGGGATGGAAAGTAGAACTCTGAAGGGCGCCACTTCAGAGTCTCCACCGAAATTCCCACTGTGAGAAACCCTTTACATGCCACCTGCATACTGGGAGTGCCTCCTACTATCACACAGACTCTCACAATTAAATACTCCTGTGTCTGAATAAATATAGAAATAGGTCAATGTATTTCCTGTAACATTGAACATGGTGGTGTGCTTTATCATTAAGAACATTAAAGAAAAAGTAAAAGAAAACAGAAAAACAAAGCCCGGAGACTATTGTGCTACTCTCTGCTTGTGCTGATTGTATTTGCCTCGTGTCAGGATGGGAAAGTCTGTGCTCTCTCACCCGTCTTCTCTGCCGTCGACACTCCTTACACTCTGGTTGTGTTGTTAGCCTGCATGTTCCCATTCGAACTTCCTGTTCCTCTCCGTGCTATCCCCTCCCTGCAGTCCTTCGCTTGCTGAGCGCTCATCTGGCCTCCGTGCATCCTAGTTCTGAAGGGCTGCTGGGTCCTCCTCTGCTGCCCATCCCAACTACAAGTCTGCCCTCCCTCCTCTTTTTGTTTGTTTATTTGTTTCTTTAAACAAGGATTTTTGCATTTTTACTTAGCTGGTGTTTGTGTGACAGGGGAGGGGCACAAACATACCATGGCCTGCATGTGGAGTTCAGAGGACAACTTCCTTGTGGGAACACACCCTTGTCTTCCACCTTGTGTGTCCAATGTCATCAGACTTGGTGGCAAGTCCCTTTACCAGATGAGCCATCTCACTGGCCCCTGCTCTTACTTTTGCCAAATTCCAAGAGGAATTTGGGGTAACCTCTTTAAACAATAACGACATCTTGAGGCTCTTCCTTTGATGCAATACAACAGACGTTAGACAAAATTAGCTTACATTTTATACCCAAGACAAAAATATCTTCTTTGTTCTTTTTTTGATTACATAAATAATATACACATATTTTTAAAAAATGGAAAACCTTAGACCTGGCCCCCATATGTGTACATGTTTGTGATGTATGTGGTATGCATGTAAAAGATAAAAGAAAAATAAATTTCTTCGAGTAGAATTCTCAGGCAAAGAATATACTTATGTTGAAAAGTTGGCACTTTTTATCAAAATGATCTCTGGAAAGATTCATAGTTTATTCAATAACATTGACCGAGACCCCAGTGTGTGCTAAGAGCCACGTGCTGGGTCGTTGTGGAGTCTGGTATGTTGCCAAAGGAAGATTCATAGTGTTGTTGAGTTGGTAGACATGAATTGACTCAGTTGGAAGTTCAAGGATGACTTCCTGAAGGAGGCGAAATTAAAGGTAAGACCTGAGGGTCAAACAGGTGTTAACTGACGAATACGGGAGGTGAGTGCGCGGCTGCTCATATAAACACAGCTGGACCAGAAGTGAAGAGAGCTTGCTTGGAAATGGGTGGGTGGTGGGCATGGACTGTCGAGGCTGTAAGGAAAAAGAACTGACCAGAGGTGGGCTTAGAGGTCATGACAAGGATTCCACTTTAATTTTTATTTTTTAAAGATTTATTTCTTTCTTTTATGTATATGAGTACTCTATCTGCATGTACGACTTTAAGCCAGAAGAGGGTATCAGATTCCACTACAGATGGTTGTGAGCTACCATGTGGTTCCTGGGAATTGGACTCAGGACCTCTGGACAAGCAGCCGGTGCTCTTAACCGCTGAGCCATCTCTCCAGTCCCCCTGCTTTATTTTTTAACAGGAAGAAGAGATATAAGTAGAGTCTGAAGATCATATTTATATCTTGAAAGATAATTTTGGCCAAATAGAGAGAACTGAGCAGCAGAAGCAAAGTGGAAGACAAGTTGATAAGGTAGGAGGTCATTGCAGGAATCCAAGTGGCAAGCGAGACTACCTTAAACAGTTACAGACAGGCATGGTCAAGGCAGAAGTACAGGAGAGCAGGTTGGTTTTTGAGTTTTAAAAAAATGAACATATTTGATTATTTTTGTCTTTGCCAATCTAAGGGTGTGTGTATCGGTCTACAACATATAGTATATAAATACAGTATATGTATATATATTATATATAAAATGTTTCTTCTTTTGATAATGATTGAGGTTGAACATCTTTTTGTATTTTACTGACTGTTTTCATTTTCACCTCTTTCTTTTGGATTACTTATGAGTGCCCTTCAGCCATTTTCTTCCTGAGGTGTGTAATCTCTTTCCTTCCAGAAGGTAGTCCAAGGTCCCAGGCTGCATTTTCATTACCATGTGTTTGCTGTCCCACTGACAGATGAGGCTTCCTTAGGTTTTATTTATCATTTAATTAAATATGCAAATAAATTATTATCATGTTGATAAAAGACAGAACTTAATAAGAATCCCAGTGCAAAATCAAAGCAAGGTTAAACCAACTTAAAATACCTAATGAATAACTGACCGTCAACAATATACATGATATATGCTGTCTAATTTAGGGTGTATGTGTGTATACCATAGCTAAATAAGACAGTCTTTTCCTTCATTATTTCTGGTTTGGTATGATGCTTAAAAGTTTCCCCCATCTGAAAGATATAGTAAGTTATCTTGTGCTGCTTTCACAACCATATATATTCAGGTTCTATCAAAGAACATGCAAACCAGACATCTTTATCCCGTTTTCCATCCTCTCTACCCCCAGCTTTACCAGATGGACAATAAAAAACAGTGTTGAGCTAGTGCTTCAGATCTAAAACCAGCAACGTAAAACTGGCCCCGTGTCAGCTTTTGCTACCCTGAATGACTTTGACTTTGCAGCTAACATGGACACAGATCAAGGTCCTCCCTAGGTTAATATACCACTTCTCTGTATATGGGCCAAGGGGCTACCAGACCATGAGTTTTTGGAAGGCAGAAAGCACATCTATTTAATTCATTTGATACATATGTGGCTGGGCCTCCTTCACAACCTCAGTCAGCGTAACATTGAAGTACATCACTCCGTGAAGACAGCACACATTCTCAGCACAGTGAGGAGGTTGGGTGCTCCTCAGCATGATGAGGCAGTTAGGGTAAGTGAGCGCTCACCAGACGCCACACAGCATGGCGCATACAGCAACTCAGGCCGAGCAACATTGCTGACCACTTTCTCTCGTCTCCTTTAAATTCTCTCCAGAGAGTAAAAAGCCAACACGACAGAATACACCCCCTCCCTATGAAGTACCCATAATGGGGATGTTGTTTTCTTCAAATTTTCTTCAAGCGTTTGCATTCATCATGTTTGGATCCTTAGTGTTTTACCATGGATTTCTGCACAGTCAGTCAGGGCTGGCAGAACCCATGAATTAGGTGGAAATCTGATTCCTGCCCATGCAGTACTTAGTTGTAATCTAAAACAAAACAAAACAAAAACAAAAAGCAAAAAACCCAACATTTCCCTTTCCAATTCTTCTTTTGCATTTTGGGGAAAAACTGGACTCTTTTGGAAACACGCCATCATCACACAGGCTATCAGGTCAAGTTCATCTTAGACTCTCTGCAAGGGGTTTAGTCATTGAAGCAGCGCTGTCTTCAGAAGCTTCTTAGCACAGACCCAGCAGACCATCTTGTTGCATTGAGCCATTGGTCTGGGTGGGCTGAAATCCTAGCTTTAGCCTTTCTGTCCTGGGTGGCCAGCAGGTCCTGGTAGACTTGGACAGAAGCTGTCAGCTGGAAACCTTCAGCCTCTATGTAGATGTTTACCTCTTCTCTGAGCAAAGGATGCAGGGAATTGAGACATTTGTGCAACACCAGACAAAGTTCATTTGAACAGTTCTGGTCGCAAGGAGCAAGCTGTTTTGAACCTCAGCATCCTTATCTGAAAACCTCACAGAAAAGGGCTCCAGATGATTTGGGCAGAGCAACCAATCCAGATGTCCAGTAGATGCTCCCATGATGGGTATTAAGAGAACATAATTTTCCAGCTGTAGAGCTACTTCAGGCTTCCTGTCTCTCTTGGGCTGTTGACGGGAAGATTCCTTGAGCACCAAGGACAACAAAAGGCAGACTTTGTCCTGAGTTCTCAGAATGTAGATTCCTTGCTGTTTTGAAAGCCTGGATGATGGCTCCCTGGTATCTCTTCAAATGCTTCAGACTGTGAGTTATGGCTTCCGCTGACCTCTCTGCAGGGTGGGACAATGGCAGGCAACATCTGTGGGCCACAGTAAAGAGCCAGCAGATCAAAGCTGCAGCTGGGTTAATGATGCTATGGTGTCGGTGTAGCTGTCTTGAGGGTGATAAAAAAAAGAGAGAGAGAAAGTGAAATAAGGAAAAAAATCCCAAATTCCCAAACAAAGGCAGATGTTTTGTCTTAGGAAAGAAGCTTGAAGGATATCGATTCAGAAATTTGACAGTCTAACAGCAAACTGAATACTTAACTGGATTAAAACAAATTAAAAGGAAGTTTACAGTGAAACTGACCCTTCAAAGGAATACAGTCTATATCCTCTCTATTCCTAAGCTTCTCACTTTCTTCCTTTCTTCAATATAAAAGTCACTCTTCCTGTTATTATCTCTCGGGCTCAGGATGGGCTGGCCTGGGGATGTGATGGATGGAACCTCCTCTTGGGAATTTCAGAAATTCTACCTTTCGACTTGTCTGGCTGCATAAGAGACCAACGTTAGTGAGTCTGGCGTTGTAAGGAGGAAATGGTCCCTGTGTCTGCAGGACAGTGCAGAGAGCCTTGAGATTTGTGAGCACACAATTCTGTTCCCACTGGGCCCTCTGCTCTGGTATGACTGTGGGAAAGTAACTCCACTTTTTACTGTCGTTCTCATTCAGACTTCAAAGTCATGCATGGATTTGCTGTGTAGAGTTATGTCGGTTAAATGCACACCTCTGGGATATGTAGGACTTCAAATAAAGGCTGTGTCCTCTTTGCTAAGACTCATCCTACCTGAAGGGGTGACTTTTTGAATTAGGCACTCTCTTAAAATGGGACAGAGGTGAGATCTTGGAAGTTGAAAGCTAAACAATACAGCTAAGGTTACAGTAGATCAAGGCTGGCTTAGGTCAAAAGAAGTCTAAGTCTGCTAGAGTCAATATGGAACAGTTCAGAAGGTGAAGAGGCGTGTCAGAGGAGAGGGAGCCAGGAAGCGATCTGCAGAGCACCAGGGGAGTAGTCCTCCTCTCCATGTCAAGGTGACTTGGCATTTGGCCTAGCCTTGGTTCCAAGATAAGGTTCAAAGAAAGCAGAGAGAGGGCTGTATCCACTCCCTTGCTACAGGCTGCAGGCAGATGTTGAGTGCTGGCTGGAAAGCACATAGGGGGAGGCTGCGGAGAGATTGAAACTGGCAGACTGGGAGAAGGCAGAGATAAAAGTAGAAAAGAAAATGAAATAGACTCAAAGTCTCTGTTTTTAGGTAATGAATGGTCGCAATTCATCTACTTTTATGTTGTCTGGAGTTTGTCCTTTACAGAGTCTACTCTCCATACTAAAGTGGTTTCTTGGGCCTCCCTGAGTCCTATGCACTGACTTCCCATCAGATGTGAAGATGCCATAGGGTGGAAAGACGCATCATGGGAACAAGGGAAAAAGTGAAACTGCAGTGCTATTAAAAATGAATAAAGAGAGAGGAAGGAAGCCATTATACTTGGAATACCATAGTTCAGTTTTCATTAGCCAGTCAGATGGATTATGAGCTGCATACAAGAACAGGACATATCAAAGGACTTTAGAAAAGACTTTAGGGAGAGGGGCAGAGAAGAATGGATCAGGCTCTAGACCAGTAAGAGTCTTTAGAGCAGTGGTTCTCAACCTTCCTAATGCTGCGACCTTCATGTTGTGGTGACCCCCAAGTAGAAAATTACTTCATTACTACTTCATAACTGTAATTTTGCTATTGTAGTGAATCATAAGTTTTCCAATTGTCTTAAGTGACCCCTGTGAAAGGGTTGTTTGACTCCAAATCGGGTAGCCATCACAGTTGAGAACCACTACTCTAGAAGGAGAGGTGTTCGAAGATACAGAGAGGTCAGGAAAAGGAAACAAAGAAACCTCTCTTCAAAGCCTAGTCAGACCTTTTGTGTCTGGGGAAAGAGGGCTGATTTTATTCATGGAAGCCACAGGAGGCAGTCAACAGCAGCTTCAGAGAAGGCAGTGTGTGTGGGGGTGTGTGTGGAGGGTGGGATGGGGGGGTGCTTTGGATAAGCCCACCTATTGAGAATCAGAGCACTGCCACAGTTTAAAGCCAAATTAGAAGCAAAGTTTAATTAAATACTGGCCAGATGGGTGGGCTCTGGCCAGGTCCACACCCAGGTTCCTTGGAAATGGCCCTAACTCATGGTTTGCATCAGCTTAAGAAGGAAAACCCATAATTCATTGTATTTCCCATCAGGGGCAAGCTTACATCCTGATGTACCTCTAGCCTACATCCAATCAGGGGCGAGCGTATATCCTTACGTATTTCCTGCCTGTGAACCTCGCGCCCACATGTAATCAAGTACATCTTGTGCAGTTGGATCAAATAAACTTGTTTAGGGACGTGAAAACTTGTGGCTTGTTATCTCCCATAAACAACAGCCTCCAGTATTTCAGGAACCATCTGTCCTTGCAGATCTGGGCTTGCAGATCAGAGGCATTTTTGTTTCATGGATCTATAGGTCATAGTAATTAAAACTTAAAATGTAACTTTGGCTCTCACTATTTTACCTGGAAGTAGTTTGGGAGAAGACCTTGGCTCTGCTTTGAACTCAGACAAAGGACTTTGTTCAGTGAGATATGTTAAGAAGCAGCCAGGAGAGGGGTCTTATTTGAAGCCAACTCCATACCCAAGGTCAACCATGATACCTAAATGCCACTCTCCCAGCTGCTAGTGTACCCAGTACTTTGCCAAGATGTTTAGAGGCTTTCCAGTGAGAGCTTATTAGTCAGGTCAGAACACAGAGTGTGCAGCCTGGAGCAGGGTGTGGGATCCGAACACGATAAGAGCGAAGGAGTTTCCTTGGAGGCTGTGAATATGTTCCAGGCCAGGTGGTGGGCTCTGTTTACCAAGTGGGCTGCTCTGTTATGGCCAGTCTCAATTGTCAACTTGATGGGACTGAGAATCAAACCTCTGGACAAATCTGGGGACATTTCTAAGGGAAGTTTAACTGAGGAGGGAAGACCCACCCAGAATGTGGTTAGTACCATGTATTCCTCTATGAGCTGGGACCTTGGGCTAAATAGAGAAAAAAAGCATTTATACGTGTCTTTGTTTCCTGACTGTGCATGCTATGGGACCTCATACCCCTGGTGTCACGCCTTCCCTGCTGTGATGGACCATACCGATAACTCTAAGCCAGGTAATCCTGCTCCCTCCAACAGTGCTGCTATTTAAACATTTACTTATTTATTATTTTGGGCATGCGTGTGGCATGGTGTGGAGGCCAGAAGACACCCTCCACCTCTGCATGAGTTTCAGGCTTGCGTGTGGCATGGTGTGGAGGCCAGAGGACACCCTCCACCTCTACATGAGATTCAGGCATGCGTGTGGCATGGTGTGGAGGCCAGAGGACACCCTCCACCTCTGCATGAGTTTCAGGCATGCGTGTGGCATGGTGTGGAGGCCAGAGGACACCCTCCACCTCTGCATGAGTTTCAGGCATGCGTGTGGCATGGTGTGGAGGTCAGAGGACACCCTCCACCTCTGCATGAGTTTCAGGGATTGAAGTCAGGCTACCAGTGTTCCCTGGCAGGTGCCTTCACCTGCTGACTCCTATCACTGGCTCCAAAGCTGCCTCTCATCAGGTACTTGGTTGCAACAAGAAACATTGAACTAAGATGGCTCAGTGGTTAAGAGCACTCACTGCTCTTCCAGAGGACATAGACTCCATCCCCAGCACCCACATGGTATTGTCTGTAACTCTAGTACTAGGGAATCTGATGCCCACTTCTGGCTTCCTAGGGCATTGTACATGTGTGTGGTACAGACATGCAGGCAAAGCATCCATACACATCAATTATTATTTTTCTTCTTGTTGTTATTATTATTTGCCTAGTATAAGGTCTTCGATCTTTAAGGTTCTTTTTCATTTTCTGAGACTGAGATCAATCTCTTGTATCTTGTCTTGATACCTGCGTTCCCATCCTCTTGAAATTCCAGAGAGTTCCAAATAAGTGTAAACAGAGATGGGACACCCTACCACCCCAGACTGGAGCCTGAAGCATCCTTCCTGCAGCCACACACACCATCTTACCTGTGTGAGAGCCACTGCCAGTGGGGCTTCTCATACTCACACGTATTCCCAAGAATCTTAGCTTATCCGTAGTAAGCAGGCATCATTTCCTATTCAGTAAGTGAGAATTCAGAGTCTAATAAAGGTAAATGTCCTGCTAGGGTCACAGTGCCTAGGCGTCCAACCGGACCGACTCTGATTTTTCTAATTAATTCCATTTTCAGATGTACTATTGGGATTGCTAAGATTTTTCTCAAATTCTCAATTTATTTCACGAAACCTTTACAGACTCAAGAAAATGCAGGTAAGCTTAACGGAAGTCACCTTGAAAAACATCGTCAAATCAGGACTGGTGTGGTGGTTTGGGTGAGAATGGCACCCATAGGCCCATGTGTTTGAATGTTTGGTCTCCAGTTAGTAGAACTGTTTGGAAGGGCTGGAGGTGTGGCCTTGTTGGAATATGTGTGGCCTTGCTGGAGGAGGTGAACTCTGAGGTCCACTGTCTCCCTCTGACTGCTGCCCACAGATCAGGATGTAAAGTACTTGACTGCTTCTCCAGCACCGTATCTTCCTCAGAAGTCCATTCAGCAGTGTTAGCGATTTCCAAAGTGTCCAGATGCTAAAACAGAATGAAAACACTTGTAAAGAACTTTCCACAGCAGGCAATGTTGGCTCCAGAATTCAGGCCTGGGCCAGACTCGTGTTCAGACAATTTAGACTATCATATAAGTAACACATTCTGAGACTACTATGAAATGAAAGAATTTTGGCAAAGAAACAGTCAATTACCACCCAGTTTTAACCCTAAAATGGTATCAGGTGCCTCCATTGTGTCTACTTCCACTGTGAGGAATCCTATTAGAACGGGCGGCCTGTTATTGAGAGGTGGCAGGAGGAGATGACGTGGGCAGCTGACAGTTGGTTCTGATGTCTAGAGTCTGGGGCTGTGGGCTCCTGAGTGCTTCTGCAATGACATCACTTGGTGTCCCATTGCAAGCATCCTCTGATTGCCTGACTGGGCTAGCTCATGGTATTTATTTCAGCTCCTAGAGACTTGGGGGGGGGGTCTCTTGATTTCTATCAGCCAGTCCTTGAAGTTTTCCTTTCCAAATCCCAAACAACTGCGCCCACGGTCACGGAAGTAGATTTCTAGGTTTCTTCTGAGGCTAGGCTTCATCTGCATTTATTCTTTCACCAGGGGCCAGACAGGCTGCTGTTACTGGGAATCTGACCACAAGGAACACACATAAGTCCTTCTTTTTATGAAAATCATTCACTGGTGCCTGGGTGAACTTTCTGGTGAACCCCACCCCATGCTGGGGCAGGCTTTGCAGTAGGACCCTACTCAGTCACATGTTTGGAAGGCCTTAGTGACTATCCAGAGGTGATGCAGTCAAGTGCCCACCCTCAAGATGCTTGGCTTGTTCATGTTGTGCTTATATGGTTTCTAGGACCTTTGTATTTCTATTAGCCAGGGGATGCTACTGATGGTTCAGGTGGTCACACAGAGTAGGGAAATTGCTTCTGCAATTGCTGCCTCCTGGCCTATGACTACTTCATCTCTGCCCTGATTCCCAGTATAAAATCTGTAAGTCATGAGCAGGGTAACTTTGGTGCTAACTGAAAATACTTGAGTTGAGGTTACCGTGACCCCCAAATATGCTCTGGTTAAAACATGGCAACCTGGAATATGTCCACAAAACTATGGAATGCAGTGTGGTATGATGTACCAGAACTTAGCCATGTACTTGGAGATCCTATGGACTTCTAGGGCTCAGAGATAAAGCAAGGGTTATGTTACACCTTATTGAACTGAGAACTCTTGCCCCCTTCAGCATGGCTCCTCACTTTCAGGGAAGGTGTGGCTCTGTTGAGGTTCACTGTCTTTGTGGGTATGTTGCAATATTATTAGGGGGATCCACCCAAACCCCAAAAAAGCCCTATGCAAAGAACTGACAGATTAAGAGACTGGGTTTCCCTCTGTGGTGGCTTGAATGGGAATGACTCCCATTCGTCCCTATATTTGAATGCTTAGTCACCAGGGAGTGGAACTGTTTGGGGAGGATTAGGAGGTGTGGCCTTGTTAGAGGAGGTGTTTCAGTGGGGGAAGGATTTGAGATTTCAAAAGCTCACATTAGGCCCAGTCTCTCCCTCCTTCTTCCTCCCTCCTTCCCTCCCTTGGTACCTTTGCCTGCAGATAAGGATGTAAAGCCCTCAGCTACTGTTCTAGCACCTTGCTTGTCTGCTTTCTGCTATGATTGTAATGGACTAACCCTCTAAAATTATAAGCAAGCCCCTAATTAAATGCCCCCCGTTTTATTGTAAGAGGTGCCCTGATCACGGTGTCTCTTTACAGCAATGGAACAGTAACTAACATACCCTATACATGGTGTTACACCTGAGCTCATGGAAAGATCGGCTCCATTGTCAGACTGGTTTGTAGGAGCCCTGATCATGTCTGACATGGGGTCTTGGCACTAGATTGAGTCCATAGCTTCCCCAGGTCTCAAGATACTTGCATCATTTGGTCCAGGATGTGCAAGTGCTAATGAGTGTTCAAATGTTTTATCCACTACTCAGAGTAACTGGAATAATGCTGAAGATGCCACCAAAAACATTCCAAAACTAGGTAAAGTTTCACTCACAGAAAAAGACCAGCAAATTAGTTAATGGTGTTGAGGGACCAACAGTAAGAGTCTCCCACAAGACTTGCCTTCAACATAAGAAGAATGTGTACCTTGTAACCACTCTCCCTTGCAGCCCAGTGGTATATGCACTGTTTTCCCCGTAGCTACAGAAGGCTTTCATCTTCCCCTTTTCCTCAAAGTGGGGAGGCAAACAATCCAGACATCAAGGAACAAAGCCAAATACTACAAAAAGCTAATGGACTATTCACACCAAATGAGAACTTTAAAGAGGCACTTTATATGCAGAAAGGACCCAGAGCCAGCACCAATGTTCTTATAAGCAGAAAAACAAAATCTACAAATCAAGTTGTAGAGAAAGGGTATCATTGTATCCCTTCATATATTCGGAGCCCGTGTGTGATTGTGGAGGACTTTGTGAGACACCCTGCTTTGTCGGTAACAAACAACAGTCCTAGCCTGGCCTAATAACCATTCAAAACCTCATCCAGACCAGGCCTAGGTTCTTCTCATTTGTCTTGCTTGTTGTCTTGCTGATGTTCACTGGATGAGCAAGCCTTTTTCCTAACTCATGCTGTGGCTGCCATCCAGAATACCACTGGGACCAAAGGCGGTGGATTTTTCTCTCTGTGTCTCAGGGGACAAGGTGGAGATCCTCCTAGCAATGCATCTGTCTTCTAGCTTGTGTTCAGAGCGACACATATCACAGTCCTCCCTGGCCATCCAGGGACGGGTGGACTGAAGGCTCTCCAGAGTCTGCTATGCTCCTCCAGCATCTGCTGTGCTCCTCCAGCGTCTGCTGTGCTCCTCCAGCGTCTGGAGAACCCCTGCCCTTAGACTCCAGGGCCCTGCTCTGACCAGGTGCAGAGTGGTCATCTAGAGCTGGCGATGGCTTAGCTGGTAGGAGAGCGGTCAGATTACAGGAAGTGATAGTTCATATTTACATGGTGCTTTGACTCTTGGAAGGAGTGCACACGATTAGTCTGGTCATTCAGCCTTCACAGTGCCATTCCCATGTCACCCTTGTGGCACGGAGAGGTAACTTTTCCACTTTATAAGGTCCAGCACTGTCTTTCGTTCCTGAGTTCGGGGCTGCCTCTGCATTCCACAGGTACATTCAAGATAAACTGATAAGCATTGTGAATTGAGAAGAGGGCACGGACTGTCACACAAAGCAATGTGACCACAGAGGCAAGTGAAGGCAGTGACACTTGGATCATAGCGCAGAGAACTCCTGCTTCAAGAAGCCATTGGCTCCAAGTATCGGCTTTGGATAGACATCTTTTAGGGGGACAGTGGGTACAGACTATGCCTGATGCTGCTCGTCTACCTTAAGAAGGGTCTTCGCCTTGTCACGAGGATTAGGAAAATGTTTACAGTGGTGGTTGGCACTGTCAGTGGGAGCGTTTTTGGGATTTCCACCACAGCTGAGTTCGCTGTGTTAGCTTTCTAGCCTCCCTTTTTATCCAGCATCCTTTGTTTATAGATCCTGGACCCTATGCAAGATCTACTTAATCATAGCCTCTAGCTGGAGGCTGGGAGCTTGCATTTTATTAAATGTCCTTGGCAATTCTGCAAACTGGCCGAGGGAGCCAATTCTCCAACCTATCCTGGAGCCAACTTAAGCTAATGTTCCATACCATGGTCCGACTTCCCCCTCTCCAGCTACTCTCTTCTCTGGCTACACTGTAGCTGTCAGTGCCTAGTTCCTCATCTTTTTGTAAAAGGAGCTGTTGTTTCCTCCGAGCACATCTGGCTGTACTCAGCTCTTTCTTCCCCTTCCACTATAGGCTCTTTCTGGCCTGAGTGTATGCAAAGCAAACACTTCTTTTTTTGCTACATCTTCTCTACCTCTTCCCCTTTATCTAGCAGACTGTGAGCCATGGTTGGGATGCTGATGAGTAGGCCATGGCACTCCCTCAGTGGTCACTTCTGCATGGAATCTTCTATTGTCTTCCACTCCTGGGCAAATTTTCTTCTGTACCAGTTTTAAGACCACACCTGGCTCCTCCAGACCTGTTGCTGTGCCTTTGGTCCCATCCCCACCAACAACTCGGTCACCATTCTGCCCTTTCCACTTTGCCTGTTTGCTCAGGATGTGAGTCTCCTCCTTATGGCTATTGCCACCGTTGAAAATGCTCGGAGTGATCTCTGTCTGTGGCCTGGCTGCTTAGCCAGACTGCTGACCTCACCCCTGCACATGAACATAATGGTCCTAGCTACAGGTAGAAGAGAATTCTTAGTCTGAACTGGGAACCTTTTCAGTGGCAAGGAGGGAAGGCTGGGGATACAGCCTCTTCTCAAGCGATAAACCTTTCCTGGAGACATGAAACGAGGACAGGCAGCCAAGTGACAGACACTCCTGGGCTTCTGTAGCCATCTCTTCCAATTTGTAGGCTTATTTGGCTCTCCTCACTATTGGGTTTTCGTTCTCTTCCAGTCCTTCCCTTGCTTTGTCCTTTGCTGCAAGGGGTTCAGAGTGGGAGGGTAGTGGCAGGGGTGGGGGTGGGGTGTGATGGTCACATCCTGTCATGGCATAGGAAGCCCACAGGCATGGAGCTTCCACAGGGGGCGGGGGGGGGGAGTCTTTTGTCTTCCCACATTGCTTTGTTCCTGAAGGAAGAGAGGGCACAGCGACTTGTCCCAAGGAAAATTTATTACCTCTTATTTCTTCAGTGTGACCCTTCTCTAATCATCAAAGCCAACAGTTTCTGTAAGAACAGACGTCGGACCTATGCTTCCACATAGTCTTCCATTTGACAAATGCTTACTCAGATATACTCTGCCTGGGGCCTTGGGACAGGGGTACTGGCAACAGGCATGGAGAGGGGAAAGACAGAGACAAGTCTGTGACTTTCACAAGGCCCGCAGCAGTGCAGACCCCCGGGAATGGATCTCTAGGAGACTTAGGCAACTGATGGAACTAAAGGCAATGGGGGAATTACACATCAAACTCAAGTCCCAGAGGTCTCAGGAAATCCTCGTCGGCTGGTGTACCTGGGGGAATCGTCATGGCAGAGGAAGCCCTGTGACCAGTCATGAGGGTCAGGTGGGCTTGTCACCAGACAGATAGGTGAGGTGGCTCTCTGGGTGGAGTCAGCCTAAGTTGCAGGGTTTGAGAGGGCTCTGGTGTATTTGAACAGTAAACAGTGTTTCCTTCGGGTGAGCCTGGGATTTCTGAGAAAGGAAGTGAATGAGAAAGCCTGAGATGCTGGGGCAGGCAGCTCCATGTCCCAGGCACACAGGGTAAGATCTGATGTGACTGAGTGCCACACTGAGCCAAATCATGGTTGGAAGCTGAGTCTCATCTCCTAGATCAGGAAGATCTCAACACTGCAGCTTGGGAGGAATGGGTGGTGGCCACAACATCCTGGGGAAGGTAGATAGTGCAGGAATGGACTACTCGGTGGCGACCGTTTCTGGTAGCATGAAGAGTAGCTAAGATCTGTGAGGTACAGGGAGGCTGTTTATGCTTCTGTACTGATTTCTGTGGCTAGGAAGCCCTTCAGCCCAATGTTCATTTCCATTACTATGTCTAATGTGTATCTTGTGTAAGAGCAAACCATCTAGGGACAATATAACAAACCATAGTCCATGCTCCAGAAAAAGAGGAGAGTAAGGGGAACATACGCAGAGGACCACAGAACCGTGGAGAGCATCTTAGGAGATGTTATAGCATTGTGCTTAAACACAGTAAGGATGGAGCACAGCCTTGTTTATAGCTAGTGCTTTGTTTTGTCTTGTTAATGAATTTTAGGATAACGGTTGGAAATCTAATTAAGTGCTTTGGAAGCTGTGGTTTAGTTGTTTCCAGTTGTGCAATGTTCCGAGCTTCTTCTTGCGACTAGAAGGCATCCTGGCATGTTAACCAGTTGTTCCAAGGCCTTTGATTAGGTGATTGCTCCATCCCAGCCAGGAAGTATGTGTGTTGGGCTTTGGTTTTTGGTAAGAATATATCCTTGGGATAGTATGTTGATCATGCACGGTCTCAGAGGTGGAAATCACATTACTGTCTTTATGGTGTCTTTTTAGGGATGTTGAAATGTGTGGGTGACAGAGCATGTAAGGAACCAAATGGAAATCATCCAATTTCATAAAAACACTTACGGGAACTCAAAGGCTCAAGGCTAGGACCTGGACAAAATTAGTTGTCTGGATTCTTTTCCCTCATCATTATGAATCTTCCTTCTCTTTCAGAGCCGTTGATCCATCAAAGAATAACTGAAAATATTGTGACAAAATCGTATCATTTTCGTTCTCAATAAGAGGACAAGAAAGACCACCCAAGTTGAAAGGGAACAATTAGCCATTTTAATTATCAACAGTACATTGCCAATGGTGCTTAACTTTGTTCTCGTGGTAACGTTGTGTACTGATATGGTTAAAGTGAATATAAGAATAGATTTTCTTCTCTTTCCTTTTGGCAGGGTGTGGTGGGGGAGGGTGGTTGGAGTTGGGAAGCTGAAGGTGAGCTTGATGCCCGGCTCCACTAGTTCTCTCAGGGCCCATGTAGCGATTTGACATGAACTAAAGCTCTTTATATAACAGAAATTCACCTTCTTTAATACTGGAAAGCAAAGTTCAAATTCAGGTGTTTCCAAGGCTGCATTCCTGCGGTCGTCTCTGGGGGCCAATCTTCCCTTGCCTTTCCCTGCGCCTGCTGGCTTCAGGAGCTCTCGTGCTGCGTGCTTAGAGCTCTGACTACCGCCTCTGGAGCGCATGCTCATCTCCGCTGCATGGCTCCACATCTGAAACACCCTCTTAGAGGCGCAGTGTGAATCTGGGTCAGTCTCTGAGATCTTTACCCCTACGCAAAGGGTTCTTACACACGTACAGACTCCATAGGATACAACACCAAAGGCATACCGTCTGCTGGCACAGGGTGAGACGCAGCCCATCCGATAGACAGTGGAGCAGTCTCCTGGATTCTGTGTGAGTGGATGAAGTTATAGGAGTTCCTGAGAGTCCTTGGAGCAAAAGGAGTGGTATAATTTACTGGAGAGAGTTTGTAAATTTGTTTTTTAAAGCATGGTGTATTCTGAAATCTTATCAACAACAGATTGAAAGGCTGAACATTAGATTGACCAAGAGAAAGCAGTCTGCAAGAGACACTCAGTCATTTCAAACAGCCCTTGCTACTCTTGTTTTCTTCAGAAATACAGAACATGTTGAACTAGTCTAGTCGGACATTTGAAAACATTGAATCTCTGAAATACTGAAGTATTATGGAATAAAAAGAAAGTCTTCCTAAACAAAACTGAGACATCCTAATAAATATTATACATGTTCGTCCTTTCTTTCTTTCTTTCTTTCTTTCTTTCTTTCTTTCTTTCTTTCTTTCTTTCTTTCTTTCTTTCTTTCTTTCTTTCTTTCTTTTTTTTGAAACAGGATTTCTCTGTAGCTTTGGCTCCTGTCCTGGAACTAGCTCTTGTCGACCAGGCTGGCCTCGAACTCACAGAGATCTGCCTGTTTTTGCCTCCCGAGTGCTGGGATTAAAGGTGTGCGCCACCACTGCCCGCCAAATGTGTATGTAGCCCAGGCTGGCCTCGAACTCCTGCCTCTGCCTTCTTCAGCAAATCCTACTGGTGTGCGTATAGTTTATTACATGTTCGTTCCTAAAGATGTTCCAAGAAGGCCGAGTTCTTTTCTTTTTTCTATATGGGAACATTAAATCCTAGAACGCCTAGGATCATGAATGAAAAATCAGCTCCTTCAACAACTGCAAAGTGCCTCTGTTTTCTTCTGCTATCTGAGAAAACAGCCACTCATGCGTTCAGCTCACTCTCCTGCAGTGTTTGAGACAGACCTAGTGAAATTGCAGGGTTCCTTCTTTCAGAGTAAGCAGTACGAACGAAATCATGTCAGCACCATTTCCCAATTTCATTTTTAATTGGCTAGTGTGCCATTGATCACTGGAGAGGAAGTGAGTAAATGAGGTTTGGTTTGGGCTTAGGAACCTGCATTATTACCCTGTGCATCCGATTATATCATCTCCCACCATCCACCTGTAATGTAGTTATTTATTAGTATAATGTGGTTACAGATCTATCTGCAGGGCTTAACGATGGAAATTGAAACTCTGTGATGATTTAGTTGAAAGTTACCGGAGCGTTCGCAAAGCTGTCAGGATTACAAGAGAAACCACATGAAGAAAATGCCTGTGCTACTTGCTCTTAAGTGGGTATTCAAACGTCGTCAGCACTCTTATCCGCAGAAAGCTCCTCTAATTTATAAGCTCCTGGACGAGGGATGATGGTAGCTGTAGGTCCAAAGGAAAGTAGCTTGTAAGAATGACATTAGGAAGAGTGATTGCGTGTTTTAACACATAAATCAGGAAATAGGACAAAAGAATTCCCCTGATTTGTTAATTTACTTGCCTCTTAAATAGTATCCCCAGTTAATAAATCTTATAGAAAACATTAACAATAAAAAAGCACAAATCTCTTATTCAACAAGCAGTGTATACCACTTTTATGACCGGCGTGGTTTTAGTGGTCAATGGGAGAAAGAACTCGCAGAAAAAGCAAGTGTCTGCAGATGGAATTCAATCACTTTGCCAACAGGTGTTTATCGAGTGCCTTCTACAGACCAAGTATGGGCTGTTGTCGATGCTCAGCCACTTCATAGCCACATACATCTGTGATTGCAACCACTTGGGGATGCAGATGGCTCTGAGTGCTGTCCCTGGGGTTTCTGGGAGTGCTCAGAAGTCTGCCATGAGTCTCTTGACCTTTCTTGGTTCTTTGTTTCTGAGCTAACTATGCTTGAGCTCGGTAGACTTGAGTCCCAATGCAAAGAAGTAGCAGATTTGGGCTGAAATTTTGCTCTCATTTCCAATGATGCCTCCATGACCACAGGCTCACGCTAGTGGATTATAGGAATTGACACTAGAAATCTGTCTGAGTTTGATGTTGGTGTCCTAGGAGTGGGCCCTGTGACCTAGAACTGGCAGTACCATTGCTGCGAGCATGCTGGGTCACAGTGTTCAGCTAGTTCGTTATTTTATTCTTCCTGTGACCATGACCTCTCCCTGAAATTGTATCTTCACATGCCATTCTGGTGGTCTCTGATCTACTTCTACAACCTCAGGATATCAGTTCCTTTCATGTACTGAGAACCCCTGAGATCTGCACCCACTAGGCTGAGATATACATATGTATAATTTTGTTTTGTTTTATGTTTTAAAGCTGAAAATGAAATTCTTTTTCATACAATATAGTCTGACCATGGTTTACCTCCCCCAATTCTTCTCAGATCCTGCCCAGCTCTCCACCACTTCTTCATGCCTTCTTTCTGTCTATCTTAGAAAATAAACAGCCAGCTGGGCGGTGGCCGTGCACACCTTTAATCCCAGCACTCGGGAGGCAGAGGCAGGCGAATCTCTGTGAGTTTGAGGCCAGCCTGGTCTACAAGAGCTAGTTCCAGGACAGGATCCAAAGCTATAGAGAAACCCTGTCTCAGAAAAACCAAAAAAAAAAGAAAGAAAGAAGAAAATAAACAGCCAAACAAACCAGAATTTAGAAGCAAAAAGATAAAACATAGGAAATACCACACACAAACATACACACACTAAAATACAAAATCAGAAACCATAATATCCAAGCAAAATACCAATACTGCCCAAACAAAACAATCTGACATAGAAGTTTTCAAAAATACCAGTGAGTTAGATTTGTGTTGGTTACTTACTACTGAGTATGGGACCTACCATGAAGTGTGGTTAATATACCCAGTGAGACTGCACCAGAGCAAAAAAAAATTCCTTTGCAAGGGGATGTCAATTAGAGATAGAAAACAGATTATACCTGAGGAATTTGGGGCTGGTGGGCTTGGAAATACAACCACTAGGCCCAAACTAAATAGCATGAAGTTCAAGGCAGAGCAGCCAGCCAGCAGTTTACAGAAGTAAACACATAGATGAACTAGCAACCAACCACAAAGGCAAAATGCTGATACGACTCATAGAAAGAAATGAGGTTGAAGTCTGGGGACAGTAATTAGAAACATGGGTTTTGTGGCAAAGATAAATTAACTGACAAAGAACTAAGTGATCTATATCCAGAGCTTCAGGATGGAGAATTATAGCTAACGTGTGGTTTACCATTCAATATACAAATATCGAACTTCTCTGAAGCAGTGTGCTGGGCGGTGGTGACCCAGGGGTGATTCAACTGGCCTTTCAGTAGTTTCTGGTTTCAGAAAGCATCGGAAAGATATGGCCTGGAAGGCCAATCCAAACACTTCTTTACACATGTCCTGTGAACTAAGAATAGATTGGTACCTAGCCTAGTTGTCATCAGAGAAGCTTCATCCAGCAACTGATGGAAACAGAGGCAGACCTACAGTCAAACATTAGGCGGAGCCCAGGGAATCCTGGAGAGGACAGGGAGAAAGGGCTATAGAGGGACAGTTAAGGACACCACAAGAAACCTCACAGAATCAACCAACCTGGGCTCATAGGGGCTCACAGAGACTGAACCGCCAACCAGAGAGCTTACATGGGACTGACCTAGACCCACTGCAATATGTTATAGTTGTGTAGCTTGGTACCCTTGTGGGACTCCTAACAGTAGGAACAGGGGCTGTCTCTGTCTCTACTGGCTTTTGGGACCCTGCTCCTCAAACTGCTTCTCCTTGCCCAGCCTTGATACAAGAAAGGGTGCTTAGTCTTACTGAAACTTGATGTGCCATGTTTTATTGATACTCATGGGAGACCTGCCCTTTCCTAAACAGAAATAGAGGAGGAGTGTATTGGAGGATGGGAATAGAAAGGGGATAAGAGGAGGGAGGAGAAACTGAGACCAGAATGTAAAATAAATGAATAAATTAAAAAAAGAAAAAAACTAAATGGACAACCAAATAAAAAGGAATGGCTTGTCTACCTGGGAAGAGACAATCCAAAAGAATAACGTCTGACCCAAGAAAATATATGAACTTCAAATTTCAATATTTGTGAATAAAATATTATGGGAATACCTCCAGGCTTATTCATCTTTGTGTTACTGTCCATAGCTGTCTTGGGGACAGAAACTACATAAGCCACACATGCTAGAAAACTCAGTGTCCTTATGCCCCTGGGACAAGAGGGTGGGTGACATAAGAAATGTAAGACTTACACAAAAACATGGAGGAAAAGATGTCCTCAAATGTGTTTCTGGAGCAAAGGTTGCAAAGGAGGTTTAGTTTACACTTTCCTGATTTTCTCTGGAACCAAAATACAACCAATGTAAGAGACTTGAGAATTATGGTTCTTCATTGGCTGTCACTTATACAAGAGCCCAGAAGGAACAAGATAAAGAAATGAGCATTCTGTAATATACTTACTTTATAAGCAGTCGCAACAATACTTCAACTTATTCATCATTCTACTTTTTACACACAAGCCCAACTTCTGCTGTCTTACCCACTGTCTCCTCTCCTATGTGTTATTAAAACACTGTTTGGCAAAGATAGCCTACACCAGATGGAGTTAAAAAGAAAGGGCTATGTATCAGTCATCTGCAAGGCATGCTTTCCAACCCCTCAGCAAGCCCAGGGTTCTACAGGGTCTCTGTGGTGAATTTTCTAGTGTGGCCTGAGGAAAGGGTTCTCTTTGAGAGACTCCTTCCTCCTGTAACCTAGGATAGGGACACAGGATTCTGATGCCAGTGAGAAAGGCTGTATTATCGAACATGGCCAATCTCTTCCCCCTCATTTGGCTGAGGATTGCTGAGGGAGGTAACAGATCCAGGACTCTTAAGCCCAGTTTTCCTTTTACCTTGGGGTTTGTCAGGTGAAAGTGCAAGCTCATCTTCTGATGGGGTCCACATGGGTTCATGGAGAGGAGAACAGCACAGGGCGGGTTAGAACATCTTGTTTGAGTCCTCACACTGCCTGCCAGCAGCATTGTGACTTGATGAGATTTACTTGTCTTCCACACTCTGGTGATTTTTAAATGAGAAGAAGTAATAGCAGCTTTATCACAGGGTTATTGTGAGGATTAAACAAATTAGTCTATAAAAGCAATTTAGAATATCTGGCACACAGGTGGGTACTTAATGTTCGCAGCGATGATAGTAATGACGGCGGTGATGCTGGTGACGGTAATGAACATAGTGATAGTGGTGATGCTGATGATGATAATGATGAAAATGGGGATGGTGGTGATGCTGATGTTGATGGTGGTAATGCTGATGTTGATGGTTTGGTGATGTTGATGTTGATGGTGGTGATGCTGATGATAATGATGAACATGGGGATGGTGGTGATGCTGATGTTGATGGTGGTGATGCTGAAGATGATGGTGACCCTTTTGAATTTTCTCCTTTGGCAATACCAGAGT
Source organism: Ondatra zibethicus (assembly GCA_004026605.1). NCBI lineage: Eukaryota > Metazoa > Chordata > Mammalia > Rodentia > Cricetidae > Ondatra > Ondatra zibethicus. The sequence continues at coordinate 183,633 of PVIU01001253.1, forward strand.
CAACCCTAAACACTATTTAAGAATCTTGATAATCTAATTGCATCTTCCCCTACCCCGATGTCCTTTGCAGAGTTTTCTCCAGATCCCCATTATCATTCGTTTGTTGTCCAGCCTCTGTTCTGTCATCTTAATCCTGATTATAATGACCTAACACGTGTCCCAAGATACCAGTTTGTTATCAGTGTGAGCAGCACGGGGTGACTCAACGTTACAGCAAACCACTGTTGACCTGCTTTCTAACTTAGATCACCTGTCATTCCCTCTGCCTCAGAAGCAGAGGCCACTACAGGCTTGTCAGACTGAATTGAATTCTGTTCTTGCTCTGACAGTGATGAAGGTCCCGTTCTCAAAAATGTATTGCTGCCTTAAATTAGCCTTGAGTTTGAGGGCTGGACAGGTATCCACTTTTTTTTTAACGTTGAACTCCTTGGTGCCTTCCATCTGGCTGTTCTGCCCTAGGAAACAGTTTTACATCTCCAGCCTGATTGATACAAGGAATGTTTTATGATTCTTCAGGAGGATTGATCCGTATCCACAGTTTCCAGGGAGCCCTCTAGCCTTGCTTGCTTCCTTATCTGTTGCTGACTTAATTTGTTATTGACTCAGCGTCCTTCTGCTTGCACTTGGCTGCTCACCTCCATGGCAGAGATGCTTGCAAAGGCCTGACTTTAGGTTGCAGAGAGGCGAACGTTTCAGCTATCAATTTCTGTGTAACAAATGACCCTAAACTTAGCTGCCTGAAACAACAAGCATCTGTTATCTCAGTTGCAGTGGACCAAGAGACTGGAAGTGGGATCCTTGGGTTAGAAGGACTCGGGATCTCAGAATGCTGCAAGTAAGATGTCAGCCAGGAAAGCAGTCATCTGAGAGGTAGAAGACACCCCAAGATCACTGGTTTAGATACTGGCTGGAGGCTTCAGTCTCTTGCCATGGTGGCCTCGCTACAGGCTAATCACACAATCCAGTAGCTTCCTCCATGTGAGCAGAGATCCGTGGAAGTGGCAAATACCGATTTTATAACATGGTACGGACGAGGGACACCTCTGTGCAGTGTGCTCATTCAGTTGATCGGTGCCATGGGGGCAAGGCTACCCTGAGTCTGTCACAAGTGGGGGCTGGGCATCACAGCCCACCCTCTGAGTTCTCGTTTTCTCACCAGTGTCACAGGTAGCACACCTTCATTCCTGCCTGAGGCCCCAGCATTTAGTATTTAAAAGATGAATCAGCTTGTATTAAACCAGACGGAGGAGAAGATATGGCTCCTCAGGTGTCCTTTCGCAAAGATAGTTCAACGCAGCTGAAGCACAGCATCTCTTCACCTGTGAAATGAGAAAATCCACTTCTCCATCTGCTGCTGCACCAGTGGACAGTGCAGGGAACACAGAATAACCACCTTGGGCATTCCTGTCCATGAAGGAGAAACGGGGAGGCAAGAAGTCATTGGTGCTTCAGAAACAGCAACCCTACCTCCAGTTGAAAGGTTCAAACATTCTTTTGCTAAGTGTGGAAGTCTGGGAATAATTCTCCCTGGGCCAGAGGCTTTTGCTTCCTTTCTGGGTCTTCTATCTTTTTGTGTGTGTGCAGGTGAGGGGTGGGCAAGTGCACAGGAGTGTGCAGGTGAGGGGTGGGGAGAGGACAACTTTGGGGGCTTGTTCCTTGGGTGCTTTAAGATAACAGCATCAATATCAATATATTTATTTATAATATATTTACATATAATAAATATATAACACATAATAATAAAATTATTACTAATTGTTATTTTATATAGTGTCTCTCACTGGTCCAGAGCTCCCTAAGTAGACTGGCCTAGGTGGGCAGATCTGTCCATCTCTGACTCCCCAGCTCTAGGATTATAAATGTGCAACCCCAAGTCTGGCTTTTCCACAGAGATCTGGGCCATAGCCTCAGGTCCTAGAGTTTGCAAAGCAAGCGCTTTCCCGAGGACAGCTTGTATTTTCCTCGTTTCCCTGCATCTCCATTCTTGTCACACTCACTGGCCAGAAGTTCTAGCATGGTGCCGGGGAGGGGGCAGGAGGGGTGAGAGGCGAGTCTTCAGAGATGAGACGTTTGATTTTTATGAATCAGCTGGACCAGGCCGTGGGATATCCAGATAGCTGGCTAAATATCAGTTCTGGGTGTGTCTAAAAAATGTTTCTGCAAGTGATCCGCCTTTGAATTGGTAGGCTAAATGTAACTGGTGGCTCTCAGCAGTGTGGGTGGATATCATTCAATCCATCAGGAGCCTGAAGAGAAACCAAAAGAAAAAAAGAAAGAAATCAAACCAAAAGCCAAA
>PVIU01001253.1:186028-227210 GCA_004026605.1 Ondatra zibethicus
CTCCCTCCCTCCCTCCCTCCCTCCCTCCCTCCTTCCCTCCCTTCCTCCTTACTTCTTCCCTCCCTCCCTTCCTCCCTCTTTCTATCCCTCCCTTCCACAAGTTGGTATGTTCCACTGGAGAACCGTGGCCAACAGGAGAAATGTTCTGAGTTTTTCTCAACCCACTGTGGTGCTAACTGTAGATATTTTTTTTTGCTTCATTCTGCTTTTGAGACAGGGTCTCACTGTATTCCAGGCTGAAATGGAATTCACCCTGTAGTTCAGGCTGGCCTCTAACTCTAGGCTTCTAGCCCAGCCTCCTGAATGCTGGGGATTACAAATGCAAAACCATCTGCACCTGAGGATTGTTCCGAAGGCTTTAAAGGTCAACTTATTTAATAGTTATGTTTCCTATTCTTAAGCTTATTGATAAGTTATTACCTAGGATATGATTTCTCTTGGTGAATATTTCATGTGTTTTATAAACAATATGTACTATCCTGCTATTGTTTGTTCTATAAGTGTTAATTAGGCCAAATTGATTTTGTTCATGTCTATATTCTTATTTATTTTTGAATATTTTTCTGTAAAGCAGTGAAAGAAAGGTGTGCGATTTCTAAATACAACTATAGAATCAGCCATTTCTCCTTCCCATTCTATTCCTTTCGGTTGAATTTAGTCTGATGCTTTGTCCTTATAGAGCAGTGGCTCTCAACCTTCCTAATGCTGCGACTCTTTAATACAGTTCCTCCTGTTGTGGGGACCCCTAGCCATACAGTTATTTCATTGCTACTTTATACTGTAATTTTCCTACTGTTATGGATCGTAATGTAAGTACCTGATATGCGACCCCAAAAGGGTTGTGACCCACAGGTTGAGAACCACTGTTATGGATGAATAACCAGGTGGTATATGACAACTGAACGCAAGATATCTACTTGAGAGCTGCATTGAGGGGGTCACAGTACTGGCTTTTCTTACCCTCCATTTATCTGCAATCAGACATCAAAGGCAGGCTACCCAGAAGGGAGGCCTAATCATGGTGAGATAACGCTTCTTAGCTGAGCTTCATAGCTCACAGCCTTCTCCCAGTAAGTAGCCCTCCCAAGCAACTGGGGAGCAAATCTTCATTCTAGAAGGAATATGAAGACCTAGGTAAGACGTGACTGACCAAATTCAAGATGTCTCCTTGGGTTTGGATTTTAGCTAATCAGCACTTTAGTATAATTAGACTTTTGTGATATTTGTATTTTACTCAGAAATCTTAATTTAGGGCTAGTTTGTCTCAGTGAGTTGATCCTCTCATTGATATTTGATATCTTTTTTATTACCATTATTTCCCTTGACATGAAGTTTACATGGTTTGACATTAATAGCCAGTAAGGTTTCCTTATTTCCTCCGGCTTTACTTTGTGTAGTGTTTTCAGGAAACACCAATCAAAAGACTGACCATTGTTCTGTCCTAAAACAATAGCAATAATAGCTAAAATGTACTATCAGAAATTGAGTTTAAATATTATGTTATTGACTATGTTCTCTCTGCTAAGAAATCTGCCAAATGCTGTATTATTCAATAATCCAAAATACTGTGATTATCTGTTTCCAACAGTTAATAGAGGGGATCGCTAAAATGATATATTTGTTGGCTAAAATCACACTGTAACTAAGTAATAGACTCAGAATGCAAAGTTTAGTCTGATTCTATGATTTAATGTCTTAACCACTAGATTATTCTCATTGTCTTGTTTTTGAGCTTGGGGTTGCTGATTGCTTTTCCTTTGCAATGGGCCAGTTAGTAAGTAGATTACGTGTACAGGCCGTAGAGTTTCTCTCACAGCTGTGGCCCTCTCCCTATAACACAAAAGCATCTGTGGCATAGTCTTAGCCACTTTCCAATAAAGTGTTATTTAGAGAACAGGCGGTGAGTTGGGCTGTTTTGAGATGTCACTTACCAAGTCCTCTAAGTTTTAGGTGGATTCCTTAGTTTCTGTCTGTTGAGATCTGTATTTCTCTTGTTCTTATTTTGCGAGTTCATTCCAGGTCATCATAGCTAGTGGCAAAGCTTTATTCACATTTCAAGTTAGTCATATGTGCTTTAAATCAAACCTACTTCCCCCATTATGAGTTTTTTTTCCTAATGAGGCTTGTGTGTGTGTGTGTGTGTGTGTGTGTGTGTATGTGTGTGTATTTGTCTGTCTTTGCAGTATCTCAGATAAGGCAGACTCAAAGGCATTGTGGGAACACTGGTTTGCAGGGCTCTGCCAAGGGGAATAGGAAGAGAGAGCTTCATGGCAGGGTGAGGCTTTACTGCAGCCTGCCTGTGGGATCTTGAATCACTGAAGGTTATCCAGCGCACAGCCGCACACAGCTGCACACAACTCCAGTGGTCACTCCCCTGAAAGAGTTACTTAGATCATCCTGTGGGCTTCCAATTTCAGGTGTCACGGGACTGAATCCTTAAAGAGAGTCCCTCTGTGTCCTTCTTGGAGATATGCTGTGTACGACACAGGCACCCTTGTTCTTAAGGTGTGTGCCAAGTGACCTGAAGTGTGCCTTTGTGGCACCCACTCTCACTGTCTAGTTCCAGAATTTGAAGTCTTACAAAATGAAAGAGGAAAGTTTCTTATACAAATAGTCTATAATTATAAATTCACTTTTTGCTGCAGGGTAATAAAGACACCAGATCTCTCTCTCTCTCTCATGCACATGCACATGCACATGCGCGCGCGCACACACACAAATCTCAATGACAAATGCAAAATACTTAGGAATAAATTTAAAGGAGAGCGGTTCTAAGACATAAGAACATTCTAAACTTTTTTTGATAATACTGAAAAATGGAAACAAATAAAATGAGAAGACAACATTTCATTAATGGAGTTTTGACAAAATCATCATTAGATGGATTGTAGTTCTCTAAGAACCGATGGTTTTGTTTTTTAGAGGGGGACGTCTTGAGTTGGGATTTCCAGGAGGCTGACTGGACTGCAGTTTCCTTGCAGGGCTTTGGGTTTCTAGTGCTGTGGTCTGGGGGAGGGGTAGTGAGTGGGGCAAGCTGAGAAAGGCCTGCATGGCAGTTGGAAGAGGGCTCCCCTATGCTCATGGGCAGTCCTAGTACCAGCTCAGACCTCAAGAACTGCACTGAGCTGGGACAGAGGACTGGCTTGTGCGGCCCCTCACCCACAGGCAATCATCTAATGCATGCTGTTTCTGGAAGGAGGCCTGATCAAGGGGAGCTGTATTCTTCTCCAGCCAAGCGTACATCTGCAGCAATATCCTGGCAGGACACCTAGCATCTGGGGAGTCAGTGTTTGCTCTGGGATGAAGACCTGGTGGCTCATTACAGCATTGGCCAGAGACAGGAAACTGCACACTATTTCTGTCTTTCTAGTTTGAAACAATAATAATAAAAAGCAATGGGGCATATTACCAATATAAAACAATATAAAAAATGTAAAACAATATTTTTAACCAATAAGAATGATGGGGAATTTTCTTCAAGGTATTGTAATGCACTAGGGAGTGGCCTGTTACCATCAACACTGACTGACTTGCATAAGAATACGTAGGCTGACTGTTGGAAGAGAAACGCAAGCCCAGAGCTAAATAAACTGACAAGATGATCCCCCATGGTACGGTTAAGGGGAATGTTTTTATTGTAGCTATGAGAGAGAGAGAGAGAGAGAGAGAGAGAGAGAGAGAGAGAGAGAGAGAATGGCTGAGGCATCTGGAAAAGTCCAGAGTAGAGAGAGAAAGCAAGAAAGCAGTGAAGGCTGAGAGGAAGCCTGAACGTGGCCAGCAGACTGGACCTGGCCAGGGGAGAAGCAGGAGCAGGGCAGAGAGAGAGAGGAACAAAGAGAAAGGGAGGGCACGGGAAAGCAGAGAGGTGGGGAGGAGGGACACACAGAGAGAGCATATCCAAAATAGTGGGGTTATAAGGAGAATGAGTAGCTGATGGGAAGCAAGCCCATGAGTTGGGCAAGTTCTGGGAAGCCTTGAGAGCAGGTAAGAGGGGCTAGGAGGCTAGCGTGAAATATGTACTGGGTGCTTGCGGTACCGAAGGAGCCTGGAGGCCAGCATGCACTTTTACATATTGACAGACTCCACAGACAGCCATTTGTCCCTTGCACCTTTATGAATTTGGGGAAATGGAGTTTCCTTTGAACTTGTGAGAACCATTGTCTGATTCCTAAGACATGCCGGATCTCAGTGTGGTAGAAACAAGATTGGCTCCAAAATGAAAGTAAATTCCTTAGCTTTCAACTTAAACTTTTGAATTGAAATTTTAAATGTAAAAATGAAAACTTAATAATACAGAAGCATGTAATAATAAAGGAGGAAATAGACTTTCTGAGTGTGAGGGCTAAGACAGAAAAATTAGCTCCAAAATTAGTTAACATTTCAGAATGGCAGTAAACCTACAGTAATTCACAAATCTTGCATTGATAAGAAGCTTATTATATACCAGACAGTGTTCTTAGGACTTGATAGGGATTCATATCTAGTCCTAAAAGCATGTATTTATTATTATTATTAGTAGGAGTAGTAGTATTAGCCATACTGCAGATTGAATCCTGGGCCTCACACATGGTAGGTAAGCACTTTACCTATAAGCTATAAAGCTATATCCCCAAATTTCTCTCTCTTTTTCATTTTATAATTCTCATTTTATATTTGCGTGTGTGTGTGCACAGGTGTGTGTGCATGTTTGTGTGTGTTTATGCATGTGCTTGCAGGTGTTGTGTGGTGACTGGAATGAGAAATGTCCCCCTAGGCTCAGACATTTGAGCACTTGTTCTGTGGTGTGTGGCACTGTTTGGGAGGCGCCCCAGCCTTGCTGGAGGACATCACTGAGGGTGGGCCTCGGGGGTCACAGCCCTAGCCTCCTTCCAGTTGCTCTCTCTGCTTTGTGGCTCGTGTTTAAGGTGTGTTTTCTGAGTGTTTTGCTACTGAAGTCATACCTGCTGCTTGATGTCACGAGGGACTCGTATCTCTCTGGAGCCATTTGCCAAAGTAACCCCTTCCTTCTCTAAGTTGCCTTGGTCATAGTGTTTTGTCATTGCAATGGAAAAGTAGCTAATATAGGAGTCATCCTAGAGAAACAGAATATCTAACTGACGACATGACCTCTGCATGGTTAAGGGGAAGGTTTTTTTTTTTTTTTTTTTTTTTTTTTTTTTTTTTTTTTTTTTTTTTTTTTTTTTTTTTTTTTTTTTTTTTTTTTTTTTTTTTTTTTTTTTTTAAATTGTAGATACGAGAGAGAAAAAAGGCAGAGACATCTGGAAGAGTCCAGAGAAGAGGGAGAAAGAAGTAGATTGAATATGGCCAGCAGACTGGTCATGGCAGGGGAGAAGCAGGAACAGAGAGGAGTAGGGAAGAAGGGAAACAGGAGAAGGAGCATATCAAATACAGCAGGGCTGTAAAGAGAATGAGTAGTTGGGGAGAGAAACCAGGGAACTGGAGGGAACTTAGAGTAGGGAGGAGGTGAGAAGGGGCAGGATGCTATCATGGACTTTGAAATGTGTAACAGGTACTTGTGATACTGAGGGAGTCAGGAGGCCAGCATGGGCTTTGGTATACTAATAGCCACCATGGACAGCCATTTGTCCCTTCTGCCAGTGATAGGGGACATGACTCCTTTTGGTAGAGGGGAACTGACTTTACAAGTTCCCGAGGAACTAACTGTCAGGAATCTTCCTACAGTCCAGGTCGAGCCCATTTCTAGATATTATGGAATTTGGGGAAATAGAGTTTCCTTTGGACCTGACAAAGAATTGTAAGGATTAATTTTTATGGTGAGCTTGGTGGTATCTGGATCTGTCTCTTCAACTCAAGGAAGTCTACAGCTGCTCCCCTGGTAGCATGAGGAACACTGAAGGCCGCGTTATAAAACCTTTGGTGGGCTTATTAAGATAAACGGATCTGATACTCCCAATTTACCTTTTGGATGGAGCATGAGATTTAGGACTCTTAAAAAAAAAGCTTTTAACAATTTATGGAAAAATGAAAAAAAAAAAAAAACCAAACAAGGATTCGGTCTGGTTGCTTCTAGTATCTCTGGATGAACCGACAAAGAAAACTCATGAGCTCAGTAATAAAATTAACTGGCCCCAGATTTGCATAAATGGTCTAAAGAAGTGGTGCTCAGCCTTCCTAATGCGGCAGCCCTTTAATATAGTTTCTCATATTGTGGTCACCCCCAACTATAAAATTATTTCATTGCTACTTCATAACTGTAATTTTGCTACTGTTATGAATTATAGCCTAAATATCTGATATGCAGAATATCTGCTATGCAATCCCCATGGGATCACAATCCACAGGATGTTCTAAGTGAGCCCTGGAAGAGAATCTTCTCTTCAGTAGCCACGGAATGCAAGCTGCTGAATATCAAAGCCAAGTCGTCATTATAAAATTAATTAATCTGCAGCAGAAATTCAAATCCCTGCTTGGGAGGGTGCTAGCAATCAAAGCAAAGGCACTGATAAGTACGGGTGGAATCCTATCTGTGACAGGAGGGCCCGGATGAGGCTGAGGACTTTGAACTCTTAATTTCTGAAGGGTCTATCTCACCCGAGGAATCAGTTTCTCCATTCTCTGCAGAGTATGCATCCCTGCTCACCCCCTGCAGTATATTCCAGCAAAGACTAAAGGCCAGCAGTTCTGCAGGAATCCCCAGGTCTTTGGTGCCAGATTGGGCCTGCTAAGATACCCAGACTAATGAAAAAAAAAAACCCAAAACAACTAAAACAACTACCAGATTCTCGGCCCCTTCAGTCTGAGACAATCATTGCTGGGCTGCCTGGACCACGTCTTGTAATCCAGTTTAATACATCCCTGTTTAAAACATCTATTTATTCTGTAAGTTATTTTCCTTTAGAGAACCTTTACAGAATTTATGTGCACGTGTGTGTGTGTGTGTGTGTGTGTGTGTGTGTGTGTGTGTGTGTGTGTGTATGCAGATCAAAGTCAATCGTGGTTGTCATTCCTCAGGACCTATGTGCCTTGTTGAGACAGGGTCTCTCACTATGACCTGGAGTTGCCAGTTAGGCTAGGCTGGCCATCATGTCGCCCCAGGGATCTATCTACCTGTCTATACCTCACCAGGATCGGTATTATAGGTGTACCACAGTATTCTTGGATTTTTATGTGGGTTCTAGGGATCAAATTCTGGTCCTCATGCTTGCGGATCAAGCAGGTTACTGGAAGAACTGAAATCTTCCTAACCATCTCCTCTTCTGTTTTCTTTTTACTTTTATTTTGAGACAGGTGCTCCTTAACTTACCCAGGCTGGCCTTGAACTGACAATCCTCTTGCAAATAGCCTCCTGAGTAGTTGGGGTTGCACAACTGGTCTTGACTTTAACGTGTTATTATGGTCTCTGTTTCATACAGGAGCAGACCAAGGACTAGACAGGGCTAGCAGGTACTCAAGTCAAGTTAAACAAGGACTACGGAAAGGAAAAGTGCAGCTCTGAACCAGTTTGGAGCGGGCTACGCTATAAATGAACATAAATGACAGTGACATCTCAGCAAAGAGCTTTCACAGGAAAGACTGATTAATTTCCACTTATGGGTGTGAATATTTTGTTTACATGTTTGTATGTCCTCTACACGTGTGCCTAGTGCTGGAAGAGAGCATCAGATCCTCTGAACTAGAGTTACAAATGGTTATGAGCCATCCTGATGGTGCTGGGAACTAAACCTGGGTCGTCTTTAAGAGCAGCATGGGCTCCTAACCACTGAGCCATCTCTCCAGCTCCTTGTAAGCAAATATTAAGACAGAATGGTAAACTAGAATGACAAGAATGTAGGGAAATAGCTGCTTTCACACAGCGAGTGAGAATGCTGAGTTCAAATTTTTGAAAGAATCTTTTTTAAAGGTTTGGCAATATTTTGTTAAAAGTTTTGACCCAGATATGCTACTATTTAATAAAAAAGGTTATCTTAAGAAAAGAGTATGTATATGTGTTTATGTGTTTGCATGTACATATGTGTACTCATATATATGTGTATGAGTGTTTGTGTGTGCATGTATGCATGTATGTGCAAGCATGTTTGTATGTGCATATGCCTGTCTGTGCATGTGGACATATGTGTGCATGTATGTGCATGTGTATCTGGAGTAATGACAAAGTTTTATCTCTTAAAGAAGAAGGTATTTAGAGCTGGATGTGGTAGCACATGTCTTTAATCCCAGTCCCTAGAAGGCGGAGGCAGGTGGATCTCTGAGTTTGAGGCTAACCTGGTTTACAGAGTGAGTTCCAGGACAGCCAGGGTTACCCAGTGAAACCCTGTCTCAAGAAAAATAAACAAATTAAAAATAAAAAAGAAAAGAAGAAGACGGAGATGAAGACGAAGACGAAGACAAAAAAGAAGAAGAAGAGAAGAAGACATTTCAACTACTGTTCGACCATTACTGGCAAGCATGTGCATCTACATTAACCTGTGGGAAACTGATTGAGATTTTCTCACAGAGGAAGGAAGATATGCACAGGGCAGTGCATGTAATAATCCAGAGGTGTCCATCCTAAAATGTTGGAAGCGTTACCCTTAGATGGTGAGTTTATGAAGATTTTTCTCTTTATCAACCCTTAGGTCCTCCTTTTCCACCATGAGCTTGTGTGACTCATGTCATTGCACGCAGATTTTGTAACTTATTATCATCTTTGAGCAGATTTCTTTAATTCTAGAGTCTTTCCAAAAACGATCACCTGCAGTTACCTTTTGAGTTCAGCATTTAAAATTTCCGATAAGATGCACTTCAACCTGGTCCTTTGGCTTCCTTCTGCTGCTTTTTTAGCATGGCTCCTCGGGGCGTGTTTGCTCCTTGTATGGAGAGAGAGCGTGCTGTGTCATTTGATGAGTACAGCAGGCAGGGAACAAAGCTGCACGGTATTCTAAGTAGGTGTGGATCTGAATGAATCAGCTGAGAAAAGGCTTTGGGATAGTTTCTCAGGATCTTTACTTTCTTTTTAGTATTTTGTATTCAGGGGAAAATTGAGAGCCCAAGGAGGAGAGGGAATCTATCAGGTTTCTAGGTTTTTAAAATTCCTGTCTTGAAGCCCATCCACTGAGTTTCCTCTCCAGGATCCCTGAACTCTCCCTGCCCTTGAATTTAAACATCTTCCCGAGGAAGGAGAGAAAATGGGACTTTAGTTTTTAGTTTTCAGGGCTGATTTAGAGAGGCAAATAGCTCACAGGTGGTGTCAAAGTCGCTGTTTTTATTTTGCATACCCACAGCCCCTTTGCTGACATCGCCTCCATGTTCCTTCTGCCTCCATAGGATTCCTATGTACACAACCAAGAAGAGGAAAGAAAGAGGCACGTGTGACAGCGTTGCCATGGACACAGTGGGTGCAAGTGGGTGTGAAGCCTTCTCAAACAGAGCAGAATTTATGATACCACGATGGCTGTAAATGGCCCTGTTCTTTTTTTTTTTCAAGTCATTAATTGACTACTTCATTCAATCACTATTTATTGATCTGCTGAATATGAATTTCATTCACTCCCATGTGTGCCAGAAACCAAGCTACTTCCTGTCCTCAAGCAACTCATAGGTAACACTTCTGATACCTGGATGTTCATCTGAATGGCTTGGAGAGTTGCAAGAGGACAGGTTGCTAGACCCAATCTCAGACCTACTGTGTCCAAACTGATAAGGGGACGGTTGTGAAACGTTAATTTTAGCAAATTTTACCAGCTAATTCCTTCATTGAGCTCCGCTCTGAGAATCACTGCTAGAGAGCATTGGCTTTGTGATGTGTGAAAGAAAATACTAGTGACTAAGAGGTCACCTTCAATGCATTTGCTAAGCCAGCCAGCCCTTCCTTTTCTCTTCTGTTCCCCAATTTCTCCTGTGAGCACCCACATCAAGGATGACATTCTTTCCTGTTGCTAGGTAACCAGTCTCCCAAACACTTAGCGCGCTATAACCACAATGATGTGCTTTCTCACAATGCCGTGGGCTGGCTTGGATCTGCTGTGTGATTCTCCTGTCTGCCTGGTATAGCCAAGGCCACTCAGGTGGCTGAATTAAGTTGGGTGGTCCAAGAGACATTTTGTTCTATGAGGGTCCCTCTCCAATGTCTTTCACTATTCAGTAATCCAATTTGAACCTTGTGTTCATTTGTCATAAGACTTTGAAAAAGAAAGAAAAAGAACTAAACACTGGAGACAGATGGACCTCGTCATGCCATACTGTCTAGCAATCAGAGCAGGGGTCAGTCCGACCCAGACCTACTAAAGGAGAAATGGACCCACCTCTTGTTGAGAAGAACAGGAAAATGACGATGACCATCTCTAGCTGACAGAGATTTTCGAAGATTCCCCTGAGTTCTTATGCTGGCTTATAAGATTTTTCTACCTGTTGGCTTCAAAATGCTTCAGGTTAACAGCCCAAAGACTGCTCTAGAAACTGGGCAGCTTAGATGAACATCTTGGCTAATGTGTGAGTAGCCATAAATGAGCCATAAAGTTTAGTAGGGGAAGGCTGTAAACAGAAGATGGGTCACTCCTTAATGACTATATAAAAGAGAGCTAATGATAAATGAAGGGCAAACAAGGGTGCGGACGTAGTTGCAAGGCAAGCACACTATTGGATATTTCTAGACACTAATGCACAGTGAAGCCACAGTTGGATATTGTTATAGTCCTCATCTTTATAATTAGGAGTCCAGATTTTTCAGGCTATAAATAGACATTTTTTCTGCTTTGTTCTATGGCTGGACATTATTGGGTAAACCAGCTTAGGTTGGCTCTGGAAAATGGTGAGTTTGGATGGATGGAGCAAGCAGCAATGGAATGCCAGGTCCCTGCTGGCCTCATAGAGCTAATACTTGGGATGTGAGTCAGGTTATGTTTCTTCATCCAAATACCTGAATTCAGGTTGCTCCAAGTTAAGACTAACTCCTTGCAAGAGCTACAAGTCCAAATGGAACTAGCCTTCTGCACTGCCTTCATCTTCTGGGAATACTTCCCCTCCCGTCTTACTCCCACCACTCTGGCTTTCTTTTGTTGGAGGGAATTCTGGCTATGGCTGCCTTGGGGCTCCTGTGCCACTCTTGTTCTGCCTGGGATGTCCCTCCCTATGGTCTCTGTCTGTATTCAGGTTATCACTCTATATAAAGTAGAATGTCTCCTCCCATCCTCCATGCTAACCATCGCCATCATCTTGACTTGCTATCTCCATGAACTTGCTATGTCTACCATACTATACAGTAAACTGCTTATTTCCTTGTCTGTATGCTGTCGTCTCTCTTTCCTCAGCTTCATGTTATTTCTGTTTTTGTTTTTAGTGCTTGAGGTAGGACCTTGTGAGTACTCAGGAATCATTTCTTAAAAGAAAAGAACCTTCTTGTGAGACTTATATAACTAAATATAAAACCTAGGTCATAGTAGCTCTCTCTCCTCTCTCCCTCTCCTTCCCTTTGTCTTTCTCGTCCTCTCTCTTCTTGCCATGCTGCCGATTTAATCCAGGGATTTGTACAATAGCCCATAACAGACCCTCCTGGAGCACTTGCTGCACTGATCTCTTAGCCACGGGTTGCAGGGCAAAGAGACTTCTAACTTCTCTGTGACTTAGGCATGCAATTAGTTTTTCCAAGTCACATCTGGCATGAAGACCAGAGAAGAGACTTGACTTCTACAAATCATAAGGAATTATGGGTAGGAAAACATTTTGGCAAGATACCAATGACCTCTCTATTCTCTATTAGAGTCTTGTTTAGGGTGAGAACACCACTGTCTGGTTCACAGTTAATTCCTTTGGGTCCATTCTGTTGAAGGAGAAAAACATTGTGAACTTATTACAGTCTTAATGTACGAGGAAGGAAGGGGGATGCTGGGACCCTTAGGGAGGAAGGGAAAACCAACTCAGAACAGAGGTATCAGAGTCTGAGACATTGAAAGAAAGGACTGAGGTGGGGAGGGTATCTTTTGTTTGTTTATTTTTCTTTGCTTTTGAGACAGTCTGATTATGTAGCCAAGGCTAGCCAGGTGTTTATAAGCCTCCTTCCTCTGCCTTCACAGGTAGAGCAGCACTCCAAGTGAGATGTGGGGCCTGATACTGTCCAGGCACATTGCAGTGCATGCCAGGAAGACCTAGGTGAAACTTTGTTAGGGTTTAGAATTCTTCTGAAATAAACTGTGGTTATTTTCTAAAATATGAATAAGCATAAAGACCCAGGTTTGTCTCAAATGACCTGGACTGAAATTCCCTTTCATCATTTCGCCCGTGAGATCAGGAGGGCATTGCTCAATCATCTTTGTGAATTCCAGTTTTACCTTCTATTAGGAAGGGGATGGGGTTAGAGAAGAACTACTTTGCTGGGTCATTAGGGAGGCTGTGTGAAAGATTGTGTGCAAGGCCTTGGGAGCATACACATCTGTTTTCATCATGGCTGCTGCTCATCAGAAGTAGAATAGAATAGTAATGACTGTCTCGGTTCCAGCATTTCATAACCCCAAATTTCTGCGTTTCCTTGTCCATGTGGCACAGTAAATACAATAATTAAAAGATGAATACTCCAAAGCACTGTGGAAGTCACACAATATTAAGCAGTGAAATTAAATGGCTAAGTGTCGCAAACAAATGTTAATTATTACCCAGCATTAGGGTATAGTTACTATCATCTAGGCATTCAATTCTAGACCAGCTCCTGAAAACATGATGGCCCTTCATCCTGACTTTGGTCCCCATCCTCTTCCATCCCTCCAGTTGCAAGGTCAAACTGCCCTGCCTGCTTACAGGCTCCCCAGATAGAAGGTAAACACACACTGTTTTCTTGTCGGACTGCCATGAGTGATCCTAGGGGCCATAAAGGAAGGTCATATTTTAAGAGCTAGCACTGCAGATCTATCTGAAGGTAGCCAGAACTGTTGATGAAGAAGGGTACCCGTTTCTCTCCCAGAAGGCTTTATAAAATGGATGTCTTGCCTGAAGATGGAGTGTGGATCCTAGGATATCTCAAGATCCACCTCATTAATATTCCTCCTCACTCTCTGAGTTTGTCTAGCTGCTCTTTCCGAAAGTAAGTCCTTTCAGTAATTAAATCTCTGAAGGTGCTGGGCATTCATTATCTTGAGCATTAATTCTGAAGGTCGATCAGAGGATTCTGCAATTTCAAATCATTTGGTAAATGGTCATTTGATTATTACTTAGTGGAGAAAGTTAGAAAGAGATCTTTAGACTCCATTGTTGTTTGGATGCCTGTTCTTGAGGTTTCTGTGTTTAAATATCTTTGATTAAATTTCTATACAGACAGATATCCTTTGGAGTTGCCTTGTAGACACAACTACCTCTCTGTGCTATGGGAGCTGCTTAGGGACTGAACACGTCTGTGTCCTTGTGCATCTCTCCCTGTCTGTCACAATATAGGGCATAATCAATACATAGTACCTGCTGTTTATGTTTTTCACTGGAAGTTAGTTTTGACCTTTCAAAAACTCACACCAATCTTAGAGGGAATCGACTAATTGATTAGGGTCAAATTTAGAACTATAAGCTGAAGAAAACCTATCATCCATCTGTTATTTGGAAATAGTTGATGAAGATCTCTGATAATTCTGAATGATCTTTAAGTGTATATGATTCTTACTTTTGGTTGTCAATTTGTCACAAGTGGAATCATCTCAAAAAATAATTTCACCCAGATCAGGTTGACCTGCGGGGATATGGACTGTTTTCCAATCAGCACTTGCCTTTGTGGGGGATATGAAGGTATTTGAAGCCTGAACATTGGAATCCTAATTCTGGACATATAAGAGAATATTATTTTCAGAGAATGTAAACTCGAATACTCCATGACACAATGCTGAGTCTCTAGATACCCCAGAACATACACTTAGATACACTGTGGTTTGGTGAAATTCTTTGGCTCTGGAGTTTCCCATTTTGCCAAGACAAAAGTGCCAATGAGATGTTGGTTGCCTTGCAGGTCTGAGACTAGAGGTGATGATGATCCACGACACCAGTTTTGAGGACCAATTGAACAGAGCTTACGTTTCTTTCAAAAATGTAAATTCAGAAAGAGGCCCATCACAGGGTTATTGAAGGGACTAAAATAACTGTGTGGAAAATAATGTGGTAAGTGTCAGATCTATAGCAAAGTGGTACCTAGTAAGAGGTTAATCTTGTCTGTGAAGGGAATGCTTTCTGCATCTGAGAGCATCCTGACCCTTGGCACACCAAGGAGAGAAGGAAGTAGTCTGGGCAGGCTTTCCAGCTCAGGAGGCTGCAGTGTGCTTCTTCTTAAGGTGGAAAGCCTTGCTATGTTCCCATAGGCTTTTCTATCCACCCTTTCTTGTCTTTGATCTCCCTGCTGCTCTGTTAAATAGAACTGTCTATTCCTTGTAAACATGGTTTAATGATTGCATAGTATCTTTGCATGGAGTTCTTCCTAATGAAGGCTCAAGGCAAAAGGTTCTTAGAGCTTCTCCAATGCTTCTTGGCTCCCTAGCCTTCCTGTTGACAGTTCTCTGAGTCTTGTTCCACGAACTGAGCTCCACTCTCTGGGCAGTGGAAGCTGAAAAATCTTCACCTCTAATGTGGAGGAAGGATGGAGCTGATGACAACCAGATGAGTCATTGCTGGAGACAAAGGTATCACATACCCTATCGACATTTCTTGCCAAGGGGATGGAATGAGTCAATTTTAGTAGAGTTTATCAGAGTACCCGCTACATGGGAAGCACTATTGAAGTGTTAATTTAAAAACTGTACTATGTAATTTAGTTTTTATACCCTTCTTTCCATGAGGCCATCAGAGGAAGGTGTTTGCTTTCACTGAAGCAAATTTTATGCAACTCATTCAGTTCCACAATCAAGAAAGAACGTCAGCCTTTCCACAGCTCCCCAAGACAACAGGTGCCCTGTAAAGATTCCCTCTTTTCTTGGTTCTGCCCCCTTCTTTTTTTGTTCTATCTTCCTTCCTTCTTTCCTTCCTTCCTTCCTTCCTTCCTTCCTTCCTTCCTTCCTTCCTTCCTTCCTTCCGTCCTTCCTTTCTTTCTCTGTCTTTTCTGGGGGAGAGTACAGTGGCATTCAAAGGCTTTCTGCTGTGATCTTCCCCCTCACATCTGCACTTTACCACATGAGTCATGGGGGGGGGGTGTCTCTGACAGAGGTGCAGCTGGTTCTGTGGCAATCAAAGAGCTTCTCACGCCCTGCTCCAAGGCACATGGCAGTGCAGCAAATTGAGGCTCAGATGCCAGCAAAAAGCCAAGCCTCCTTTCATCTCTCTCTTTTTGAAGACACCCTTTGTCGTGGTTTCCTCGTGAATAGCATCTTGAGGCGGTGTTCGATTTGGCCTGCTTGTCTTGCGTTTCATTCTGCTTTCCACTTGAGGCCATGGAAAGCCTGGGTCTGTGGGAAAAGTCCTCTGCAGACCATATAGAAAGGACTAACTTTGGGGGCCTTGCCACAGCCACTGGCCTGTTCAGGATGCCCTATCTGCTCAGCGTTCATTGCACCTTACAGGGAACTAACATGGAATTACCCACAAACGTCATGGAATGACCTCTAAAATAGATGAGCTTTCTCATTGAAATTTGTGCATCAGAGTTAGGGCTATTATGTAAAAATCTCTGTCTTTCAAATATTTTCATCTGGTTGCTGTGAATCATGGAGCACCTTTGAAGCCCAGAATTTGTTTAGAGAGCATGTTGGGTCCTGGGAATAACCAGAGCCTGAAGATTTTGATCCTCATACAAGTAAAGAGCAGAGAGATAGAGATAGAGATGATAGAGTCTAAGTTCTGTGTTTAGCATTGGCTGTTGGTTTTTATTACCAGTTGTTTCCACCCAGACTCAGTGGCCTAAGGTAGATGCAATAGTGCGAGATAGTTGAACTATCTAAATTCTGTCTTAAAAGGGTCCCATGAGAAGTCCTGGGGTCATCAGGAAGATCCTGATGGACAGGGCTTTCATCTTGATTCTTCTGCTTGCTCTCACAAGATCTGTTAACACGGTCTGGTCCTTGGCCAGGTAAGGTGCCTTGCTGAGAACTTCAGTTGCCATCTGAGGAGCAGAGGACCATTTCTGCTTTCCCAGGCCTAGCCCCAAATCTGGGCTGAGAATCTACATGGGGCCCCCACTGTGAACAAGCAAGAGACATACCTTATATCTAAGCTTTGTATTACCCTAGTTCTCTTGGGAAAAGAATCCTTCCAGGGTCCAGATTTCAGTTATAGAACCGAGTATGGCTGATGGCAGTTTCAGAGTATGGCTGCTGTACATCTGGTGTCAAACCCCAGAATGCCTTCTCTAGTGTATAGGCCATATAGAATACTGTCACATTTCCAGTGAGCAGTGAGGCCATCTTTCCATAATTTGCTGGTGTTGGATTCCTAACAAAGCAAATGTTGTAGAATTGATGTTGCACACTTAGGTCTTATCAATAAAGGTTTTCTGTTCAATGCTTTCTTTCTCTTTACCTCTTTCTTTGAAATCCAGCCCCATGTTCTAAGGCAGCTCATGCCGCATACAGGTGTTTGATTTCACAGCAGAGTAACCACGACCCTGAGCTTGTGTAGCTAGTCAGTGGATGGTCCAGGTTTCAAACTTAGTATGGATGTGTTGTGCTTGGTAGGCTCCACTGTCTGAGGTCCTTGTTTTCCCAAGTCTTAGTCCTTCAGTTTGGGCATAAGGGCAGTCTTCCTTTCTATTTGGTATTCTGTGATTTTAATGTAGCCTCAGAGTTCATTTTTTTTTGGGCACTTACTCCCCAGTGAAGCACTGCTGAGAAATGGGACATTTAAGAGGTATCCAGGTTATGAGGGCTCTGCAGGAGGGGGTTCGCGATGCCCAGGGTGAGTTTGTTGTATAGGCATACTAAACATCTGTATAGAGGAACCTTAGTACTGGGGCACACACCAGAGAGAGCTGTCTGTGCCTTATATACTTCTGGACGAGTTGTGCACCCTGTCCTGGCTCTTGTCCTTGTTTCTTAAGGGTACAATAGTCCGTCTTCATAGAAGCTGGGGTGGAGGACAGGAAAGTGTAGTACTCTTAGAGCCTGAATGTCTGGTCCCAGCTCTTCTGTTAACCCTTTACCAGTTTAACTTCCCTATGCTCTAGTTTCCTCAGCCATAAAAATAGAAATGTTATGGCTCCTTTCTCATAGAGCTGCTGATCTACCTCAAGGAACTCACTCACCAGAATAGTGCTTGGCCTGTTCGCTGTCAGAAAATATCACTTCGTATCAGTTACCGATATTTCAAGCCAGCATTTTATCTACCTCCAGTGTTCTGTTCGGGCCAGATGTGTTGGTGCTTCCAACTACCAGCCTGATTCTGATCTTGACCACATGAGCTCATAAAGACAACCCTTTCTTTTCACACTAATTATCTGTAGAGTGTGTCGATAGGCGTGTAAACCAAAATACATTTTTTTAAAGACACTTGAGAAAATTGGATAGCTCTCCATAGACCCTCAGGGGAGCCAACGGACATACAGCCTAAGAGGCCAGAGAAATGTCGCTGTCCTAATACAGAGATACAGAGACATAGCTCATTGGATAGAGCTTGGCAGTGGTGCACAGCATGGCAATTACTACAGAGACCTTATAGACTGACTTGCTCAGTGATAGGCAAGGACCCAGGGCTGAAGTGACTGCCCTATGCTGGCCCCTCTGTATCAGATATGAATCAGGGCCTTGACCACTTTATGTGGTCAAGCTCATTTATTTTTTGGAGTCCACTAATTAATTTAGATTGTTGTGACAAATGACTTGGATTTTCTATTTTGTAATTATCTACTCATCAAATTTTTTTTTCTTGAATAAAAACTGTGGTAGACAGGTAGTTGTGACAAAGCAATATATTTAGAGAAAAGTGTCATTGCTCAAACTAGCCGAATGTCAGAAATAGGAAGAAACATGCAATTACCAGTTTGCCTTATAGTCAAAAAGCTCTGTTGGTATGATAGCTAGATTAGGTGTATGATACCATTTCTGCCTTCAGTTCAGGTGACTCTGAGGATACCAGAAGGCACACCAACCTTCCGGCATTGCTGTCTCTCAGAACCCCTCTTTGATATGTTGGCACAAATGTATTATCAATACAAAACAAAAGTGGAAAGCTTGCCTTGGCCCTTGGTGCACTTCTATACCAGTCACTGGGTTTCTATTGCTTCAGGTCTTTGCTGCTTCAGTGTGCTGTTTAGGTGGGAAAGGCCCCCTCATTTGAAGCCTCTGCCTCAGAGCTGGCTTAATGAGGTCCCTGGAACTGGTGCTATGCTTTGCTGCACAATTTTAGTTCCCCAGAGAGATGGAAGGCATGAAACAGGCAAAGGGGGCCTCCTCAAATAGGCCTGAGCCACCAAGAGCTCCGACTGTGATTCCATCACGTGGTATTGGATGGTAGTGGGGTGGGATGAGGGACCCCTTTGACAGAAAGAGAGTTGAAAGGGAAAGAAAGTTGAGAGATAAATGTTTCAGTTGGGGACTAGGAGTAGAGGCCACTGCATCTGATCATATACAGGTTCTCTGCTGCAGTGGCTTCTGAATATCCCAGGGGAGATTTCTATCTGACATGGGACAAGGCTTTAATTAAGGTTTCTCTTGAGGAAAAGCAACTTTTCTTTCCATGTTGGGTGCTAGGATTAATGTCAGTTTGGATGCTATCCCCATGTGGCTGGTGAAAGAATAAAAAAGCACAGATGTATAGATAGTGGGTGGCCATGCCTTCTCCCTTCCCCGCCAGCTTCCATTTGAATAGCAGTTCTTTGCAAATAAAAAAGTAGAAATGTGCATATACACAGAGAGACAGAGGGAGGCAGAGAGAGAGAGAGAGGCCGAGAGACAGAGAGGCATACACTCAGACATCTTAGATGAAGGCATCTTTATTTTCTTGTCTAAAGGTATACAGCCCATCAGAGGGCTCTCTGCCCCAGTCTCTAACAGGGAGATGATATGCAACCTTGCGGGAAGGAAACCCACTCGATGGATTTTTGACTTTCCTGGTGAAGTCCTCTCTCTCCCAGCCAGTTCTCAAGGTAGCAATTTCCCACTTGATTGAAGTGCAGCCCGATGACTGGGAGAGTCAGGTAACTCAGCTCTAAACCCAGACTGCTCTATTTTCTTGGTGTTAGACCATAGGTGTTAAAGTGTCCTTGGGGAGGCTTCATTTCCTCAGCTGTAAAATGGGATCTTTTCCATTGCTACCTGATGTCAAAGCTGGTGACACCATCCATATAACTGTGGGGTAAGGTCCTTGTCAACTGTCAGTACTCAGTCCTTGTTACCAGTGTTAACAACAAACAAGGACTTGTGGTTTTTGACAATGTGGAGACAAAGGGTGAAATTACATCACTGGGGAGAAAAAGACATCAAAGAATAAAGTTCATTTAAAGCAACATGATTTGGAATACAAAGCTTAGCTATAACGAAAGACTGTTGCATGGTTGTGCTTATCCTGATGCATTTACAGTATTGAGATATTACCAAATTAATTAGATGATTTATCTTATCAAACTGCTGGTACTATTGGGTGTGGAAGGTTACTTGGCAGGAAAATGTGCCAACTATGGTGGTTTGCTTGAGGATAGCCCCTTTGGCTCATGTATTTGAATGATTAATCACCAGGGAGTGGAAGAGTTTGGGATGGATTAGGAGGTGTGGCCATGTTGGAGACAGTGTGTCACTGGAGGTTAGTTTTGACCTTTCAAAAACCCACACCGATTTCAGTCTCTCTCTCTGTTTGCTGTCTTTGGATCAGGCCATAAAGATCTCAGCTACTGCTCCAGTGTGATGCCCGAGCTTCTTGCTATGAAACTGATCTTCTATAGCTGTAAGCAAGCCCCCAATTAAATGCTTTATTTTATAAGACTTGCCTCGATCAAGGTGTCTCTTCAAAGCAATAAGACAGTAACCAAAACACTGAGCAAGCCTGACAACCTAAGTTTGGATCCCTGGAACCCATCTAATTTAACAATAATGACAATAATAATAGTAACAAAAGGAATACAGATGTGGTGGTGTGTGTCTGTAATGTCAGCTCTCCTAGAGTTGGAGGGAAGATGGAAGGAACCCCTGGAAGCTCACTCGGGAGTAAGTCACACAATGGAAAACAAGAGACTCAAAAACAAGGTGGAGAGTGACAGCTGACACCCGAGAGGTCTTCCCTTTAAGAGATAGTGCCTAATGAGAGGATGTTGGGTTGCTGCAGCCGTGCCCATGAAGTGGATACTGGGACTCTGGTCACTTCCTTCCCCTTCTGATTCCGGGTCACTGTGAGATGAGCATCTTTTTCTACCACCTCCTCTGACTAATATCAACATCCTATCCTAGACTGGTCCATGGGTCGCATTCAGTGTCCTCCCTGTCCACAATTTACAGTAAGGTTCTCTTAGTGTGGAAGATTCTAAAAACCCAGACAAACATTTACAGGCAGCACAGAATCAGTTACACCAATAAGGCTCTGCCCATTCATACCTTCCTTCCTACTCTTGGCAACCATTGCTTTTCTTTCTTTATGGTGTCCATGGTTCAGCCTTTTCCTCAAAATCATGTAGCTGTAGTCCCATAATATGTAGCCTTTGTAGACTGACCTCTTTCCTGGAAATATGTATCTAGGGCCCCATGTGTTTTTGTGACTTGATAGCTTGTTCCTTTTCAGCTGTTTGTTGGATAAAATCCTACTGTCCTTCACCTGGCAAAGGTAGCCTTGGTTTCTTCCATATTTTAGCAATTTTGAATAAAGCTGCTGTAAATTGTCCCTAGTCAGTATTTGTGTGCACTCAAGTCTTCAACTCAATTTTCTGAAGTAAAACTTACGTTTAAAACCAAGGAGCTTGGCTGCTGACCATATGGTAAGAGGATGTGCCAATGTGAAATGTCTTCCACTCCAGTCGTACCGTGTTTCCCTTACGCAGAAAGTTCCTTTGCCTTGCGCCGTCACAAGTGCTCAGTCCTGTTAGTGTGTGGCATTCTGGTCCTTCTCCTAGATGTCTCTTGCTGCCATGTGGCTTCCTGTGCATTCCATCACAACGAGGTCTATGGTATCTCTTGCTGACCCTTGCTTGTTATCTTTCATCTTTGGGGATAAAATGGCCAATTGTTTGCCTCCTTTTTAATTAGGATGACTATTTTCTAATTGTTGAATTTTGAGAGTTCTTTGAATATTTTAGTTAGCAGTCTTTGATTAGATAAACGTCGTGCACATACTTGCTCCCCGGCTCCGGCTTTTTCTGCCAGTGGCGGGTCTCTCGCAGTCCAGAACGCTGCGTTTTGGCGGCGTTCTTCCCAGCAGTTTCTCTTGGGGATGGTACCTTCATTCGTTTTCCTCTAGAGCGCCGCTGTTAAACCCAAGGCCGCCTGAGCTTTCCTCCGTGTCGTCTTTTAGGACTTTGATAGTTTTGGGTTCTCCATCTGAAGTTAATTTTGGAGAAGGGTATAAAGATTCCTTATCCCACCCCAGATGTGGCTGTGTCTTCCTTTCGGTGTGGCTGTTCATCATCTGGAGGGGTTGCTGTGGAGGTTTACAAGGGCACTTTACTGATTCATTTTGGGCCGGTCACTGTTGGCACTTGACACTAGTAGCCAGAGCCTCTGCTTCTCTCAAGCAAGATGCACTATAAGGTTCTAAGAGAGAGCGTTCATTGCTGCTTTCCCTCACCTACCAGTTTTTGACACATTGGATAAATTTCAGCCCTGCGCCAATCTGTCAAAGAAACAGGAAATGTCTGTTGTGATGACATATTTGCCTGCAGCTGAGGTTTGAAACCAGGTGGGTAATCTTTTTTTTTTTTTTTTTTTTTTTTTTACAAGAGAAGCAATTTCTCTCCATGGGAGAGGTTGAATCACTGGGTCAGCTCAGCCCAAAACCTTTTGCTTTGTGTGGATGAGCCTTTGATATTAAGAAAATCCTTTGATAAATACATTTAGCCATGCTGAGAAATTCTGGAGAAACTTGAGGAAATAAAGGAGGCAGTCTTTTGGGGGTGACTACCGGGAGAAATACCAAACCTAACTATATAGTGATTTTTGTCAGTATCCGAAGGGTGGGTAAATGGCTGCAGCCTTGTTATCAGCGCACTGAAGAGACTGAGGGATAAGAGGCTGGGAAGCATATTTTTCACTGCTCTAGAGGAACCTATGGTTCTGACAGATATTGAGAACTACAGAAGAATCCCTGGTTCATTTTTTTCATCTCCTGGGAAAGATAAGGACTTGCTGCTGCTGTCAGCCTGAGCTGGCTGTGGGGTAAGGGAAGTCACTGCCGTCTCTTACTCCTGCTATCCTGCCGTTGTGACTCTACTGCAGGAAAAATCAGTAGTTAATGCTGAGGACAAATCTAGCAGTGCCCACAAAGTGTAGCTCCCTGGTGCCTGCAGAACAAAGATATCATTTGTGGCCTTGGTAAAGAACTGTTATGACTACAGAGGCCTGGATCTTCTGTGCTGAGGAAACCATTTTAGCAATGGATGCTGAGGTGTCTTATCTATGCATCATCTTGGGTATCATCTAAAACCAGCTACAGATGCAAGAGAAGCCCAGTGTAGAGGAAGGCATTGCACACGTTAAAAGCCAGTGTTCCTTCCTCCTGGCTCCTGGGGTTGGGTTGTTCAGCTTGGGCCCAGGAGCTGTCTGTCCAATAGCCCTTGTAAATATAAGGTGCTCACTTGTATAAGAAGCTAGAGAGCAGTGTGGAGCTTGGCCATCACAAAGCTCCAGGTGTCCCAGGGTAACCACTTTGCTGTATTGATTAGTGACCTCCATTCCATTTTCTAACTATAAAAATTGCTTTGATTTATAAGTAACCCCTCCCCCTTTCAAACGAAGTAATCACCTTAAGGCGCTTACCAATGGATGTTTAAACACATAGGATTGGTCATCATAATCACACGAGTCATTATAACAAGGCCACCATCCACTGTGGTGCAGGCCCCATGCTCAGAGCTTTGCCTCTCTTTCCTTATTCACCCTTGTGACCATCTTACTAAACCATCCTCTACGAGTACCTCAAAAGAGTGACGAGCTGCAAAATGAGGCTACTGGGCATTTTTGGCATGCATGTTTTTGCTAGTTATGCTTTGAAATTTTAGCCTATTGCTTTCTTAGAACACGTTATCTAGGGGTTTTGACTCATGGTGTAGGTCTGTAGTCGGGAAGTCAAGCTATAGGTTGGTTGCCTATTTTTAAAATGTGGCTACAGGCCAACATGAACAATAGGAAAAAGGAAAAGTAGCCACATTTCACCAGCTCTCCTCCAGCTAAAAGTGGGAGCTGGATAGTGCTATGTGTCTTTGTAGATGAGGAGACTCTTCTGCACAACCGGCAAATGGTGGAATCAAATTCAAACCGGTATCACTGCAATGTGCTGGTTGCCTGACTTCTCTACAAAGGTGTGTGTGGTGAGGTGTGAGCTCGCCAAAGACTATGGAGGTGTGGTGATGGAGAGAGAACATGCGGATGCCTTTTGGGAGCAACTCTGACTGGTCTTTTGAAGACTGAAGTCTTCCTTTCTGAGAGGCCACCTATGCCTTCTGTTTAGGACACAGTTAGGGTTTCTACCGGCAGTGACAAAGTCTAGAAATAGGTAAGTCCGGTCAGAGGCCAATATTTGAGGATGTCTTTAACAGCAGCCCATTGGCTTAGTTAGTGCCTGCTTCCTCTGGAAACTCTCTCCTGCCTCTGGTAATTGTCACAGCAGATGTATGTATTGTGAGACAAACTGACCAGCACTGACTATCCGGCGCTAGACCTCCAAGTTAAGCTGGGCCAGCCGCTGTGGCTTCACTGGGAATGTAGACATGAAACTTAGAAGTTCTAGCCTTAGTGGGGGCTGTGAGTGTCCTGGGAAGAGGAAACTGTTCACCTGCAGCAGGAGTGGGTGATGTAGCTGCTTAAAAGGATGGAGTCAGAGACAGGGTGCGGGTTACATTCCAGGCACAGGCTCAGTTTGTTTCTGAGGCCCCTGGGTCCTTGTTCTGGTTCTCAGTGTGATTACACATAACAAAATTAATATCGTAGAGGAAAGCTGTATGTCTACTTAAATCGATTAAGTGGGCTTCTGTACTTGGAAAAGGGTCCTGACCTGAAGTGTCTGTGATCCAGGTCAGAATCAGGAGGATGGAGGATCAGGAAGCTGCAGCTGATTCATGGAAGGGGTCCATGATGGAAGCAGGGAAGCATGGGCGCCAGCGGTGGGAAAGAAATTGTGAACACACACTGTGGACCAGCTGCTCAGGGCTCCTGCGATCCCTGAGGTCCGTGGCTGCCAGGAAGCAGAGTAGGACAGAGAAGGAACCTGGGCTCAGATGGAAGGCAACTAGCAGAACTATCGTGCTGGACTTACACGTGGCAAAGACCATTTTAAATTATAAGTCTTTGTCTCTCTGCCGTGACTCTGTGGGGTGCTAGCAGATTCACACAGAAACAAAAACACCTCTGTCTTTTTGCAATGTTCTCCCATCCTTCTTCTAAGGATACTCTCTGACTCCATGAACATTAACTGAAACAAAGGGAGAACCCAGGGAGAGCATCAGGTGGAATTCTTGCTCCATTTTACCAAATTAGGTTTAAAATAAAAGGGAATGGCACACCAATGACCCAGTGGTTAAGAGCTCTGGCTGGTTTTCTGGAAGATACATGTTTGATTCCCAGCACCCACACGGTGGCTCACAATCATCCATTACTCCAGTTCCAGGGGATCTGGTGCCCTCTTCTGGCCCCCACAGACACCAGGAATGTACATGGTAAATAGACACACGTGAAAGCAAAACACCCATATACATAAAATAAAATAAATCTTTAAAAAGTATAAAATAAAATGAGAGAGAGGAGAGAGAGAGAGAGAGAGGAGAGAGAGAGAGAAATTGCTTTGCAGAGAGTGGTTGAGAAACGCTGTGCCACACAGAGAAAGAAAACACTCTCCAGATGCTAGGTGTAAGATTTTTCTAAAGACTATTTAGATTCTTTCTTCCAGAAAGGTTTCTCAGTCTTCACTGCAGTAAGTCCTATGACCCCTGAGTAGAGAATTTCCCCTTGGGTAGTCCCAGCTCCATCTGGCAATATGTATCAGGTTGTATTTGTGGAAAATTGATTATTTATGTGCCATTTCACACTCTCTATATGTGAATAAAAGAGAAATATTCTGGGTGTTGTGCTCCTTTGAATCTGTGCATGTGGTGACCTCAGCACGTTTACTCAAAGCATTATAAGCAATTAATGATTCACCCATCTCCAGAGAACACTACCTGGGGCTCAGGAAAGGCAGTGTGCAAGCACAGAAAAACTTTATTAGTTTGTAGGGAGGGGGTAATAAGATTTCAAGCATAGCCTTGCCCTGGTGGAATACTCATTCTCGAGGAAGCTGCTTGCAGCAGCAAAGAGGCTTTTGGCCTCCACTTACATTAATCTTTTAAGCGGAAATGAAGCCGCCTAGAAACACGTGGATCTCCAAATGGAGGAGCGCCTGGTACTTAGACCATGGGCACCGTAGGAATCACAGTGGAGATCCAATGTGGTATGGTACCTGCGGGCCTCTTAGACGATCTTCCTCCTGGGGCTGAGTCAGTGGAGCTGGGCAGACAGCTTTGTTTGTTTCCGGGAGGCAACTCATCCGAAAAGGACAAGAGGCGCATCTCTGACCGACAGGCTGTTAGAGGTTTAAAGAGTTTGCCTTGAGTGACCTTAGGGAAAAACACCATCCTCTTTGGCTTAATGCGAATTAAATTTTCGATTACTCCAGAGGAAGGAAAGGCAAAGTCTCCAAGCATGCTGATTTGTGGGAAGGAAGATGAAATTAAACACTCCAGCAGAAGGAAGCCGAGTGCCTCTCAGATCCCAGGACATCACCCCTTGCCACTCAGTGGCAGGGAAAATTTGATTTGAGGGGAACAGATATTTTGACCGGAGTGTTCTGAATCCATCTCCACATGTTTGATTATGAGAGAATAGCTATACTAATTTGCATAACCTGGGAAGGGAATGGAGCATTTCCATATTTTCTTTTTCCTCCCTGAAGTAAGACATATGAAGTAACTTCATATGTCTTGAGTAGTTAAAGGAAAATTCAACATAGGAATGTGTAGTCCTCTTTAGGGTGTCTTCTTGAAATTTGCCATATACATGGGTGTAGAGGATCCCCTCCCTGGGCTGCTCAACGAAAATAGGAATTGGAGAAAGAAGAAAGTCTCACGATTTTCACTAAAGTGAAAGTTAAGTGGCCTTTTCGTCTGCTTGAAAGAAGGCAGGAGGAAGTGTGTGTGTGTATGTGTGTGTGTGTGTGTGTGTGTGTGTGTGCATGTGAACATGTGTCTTTGTGTGTGTGAGAGTGTATACTTCCTTGAGAGTTTGGGCAAGCAGTCTATTCTATAGGCAAGAAAGACCAACCCACCATAGGTGTATTTGGGGTCTAGAATCAAAGGTCTGGGGATGGAGCTCAATGGTAGATCACTTGCCTAGCATAAGTGAGTTGCTGGGTGTGATCCTCAACACTTGAAAGGAATACTAAGTTTCCATGAGTTTGGAGTAATTTGGCTGTAGGTATTTTTGGCTAATGCACACCCCTTGGATGCATTTGATTTGGAGAAGATATGACCTTGAGAGTTCTGAGTGAATCCCCATATCTTAACTGAGTTTTGAACTAGGAACAAGGCTTACAGTGGCTCTTTAGAGAATGCTCGGAAATGAGCACACCCAGGTGGAGGGTCAACGGTGATGGTGTATGCCACGTCCTGACCAACCACAGTGTGCAGGATGCCATATTATGGTATGTAGATTGAAGCTTCTGTCCTGCCTCGTCCCGCAGCCATTCAATCCCAAAGAAATACTGAGGCTTTTATTAACTATGAACTGTTTCTCCTGTTTATTCAAGCTTATTGTTGACTAGCGTTTACAACTTTAATTAACCCATTATTCATACAACTTATTCAACAAACTAAACAGTACAAACAATTCTAGCCAACCCTTTCCTGATATGGAGGGACTTCTTTTGTGGAAGTCATGTGCCACACGCTAAACATAGAGATAATCAGATGTCATAATCATGACTAAACATGCTAAACATAGAGATAATCAGATGTCATAATCATGACTAGCACATAAAAGCTTCAGAGTTTTGTACATTTTCCTCAATTTTGAAGCATCTTGCTTGGTGATTGAAAATCTAAGCTTATACACCTAGCTTCCTCTGCGTCTGGCTGGTGACTGAATCTCTGACTTTCCTCTTCCCAAAATTCTCTTAGTCTGGTTGCCTCACCTATACTTCCTGCCTGGCCAGTGAGCATTTTATTAAACCAATATGAGTAATAAATCTTTATAATGTAGAAGAGCATTATTCCACAGCATTTCCCCTTTTTTCTTTTCAAAACAAGACCCTGAATCTAATCTCCTTTGTTTAGCTTCTTTTCCTGACCACTATCCATAACAATTTGGAATCAACACACTTAACAAAGACAAACATCCATAGTCCAGTTTTTGGGAATGTGG
Source organism: Ondatra zibethicus (assembly GCA_004026605.1). NCBI lineage: Eukaryota > Metazoa > Chordata > Mammalia > Rodentia > Cricetidae > Ondatra > Ondatra zibethicus. The sequence goes on from PVIU01001253.1 coordinate 213,436, forward strand.
GTACAGTTTTCAAGGCTACTTCCTGCTAATAAGCTTATGGGAACCCAAAGAAAATTTAGGATTATGATCAAGTCCTGACTGGAGTATTCTGTGAGATTTGATCATCTCAGCCAGCAGTCTTGAGGCTGTTCTGGATGTAGAACTCAGAGGAAACTGCAACAGAGGTGTTCTGAAACATTGAATTATCTGGGCCATCCGCTCCTATCAGAGATTTTTCATGGGGTCTTCCTTTATCAAACCTTATTTTTCTTAACTCAGAATGAATACACAGACTCTCAATTCCTATGGAAACAAAAACAAAGCCTCTTCTCCAAAGTAGCATATCTTTTGACTTAAATTTTGAAGTCAAGGCATTTTCAAAATATATAACTTGGATTAATCTAGCAGCATATATAACCAAATGTCTTTTAGCAGCTGTTGCTCCTTCCTTAGCCATCAAATAGTTCTAAGACAACACAATAACATACAGTATCCAGATTCTCTGGGGATGTTTTCCATCTTTATGTGGTTTTTTTTTTTGCTCTATTTCTTTTATTTTTATTTTTGGTTTTTTTGAGACAGGGTTTCTATTTGTATCTTTGGTTGTCCTAGAACTCACTCTGTAGATCAGGCTGGTCTTGAACTCACAGAGATTTGCCTGCCTCTGCCTCACAAATGCTGAGATTAAAGGCACATGCCACCATACCATGATACTCTATTTCTTTTTTTAAAAAAAAACTTTCCCTATCCTTTTTCTTTTCTCTCCCAAACCTACATGTATTTTTAAACACACTGCAAATTGTTTAGAGTTTTTTTCATCTGAATCTATCTTTACTTTATATATCTACCTTTTCCTGAGCACATGAGTCTTTAATCTGCTAAATGGAATGACTAGTTCAAATATCAAGGTATTTTTAAATAATTGAACAGATACTTTAGTATATATATATAGAGACAGAGACAGACAGAGAGGGAGGGAGAAGGCAACCAGTAAGGCCCAAGTCACCAAAGAAAGTCAGCAAGTAGTTCAGTGTTGGCAAGAAACCTTTGGGTGGTACCCCTTAAACTTAATCCCAGATCTTTGATAAAAGAGACATCCTCTCTAACCAGTGCTGATGGAGCAACTTTTAAAAAATCATCATAGAGTATGAACTAGAGAAGTGAAAACTTGTTGGTAAATCTCACAATAGCATGCCCTGAAGATGAGCCATCTCCACTAATTGTGAAAACGTGGGCCATGCTTGCCTCAGTGCAGCGTGCTTGGGACACTGGTATGCTAGAATGCTCCTGACTTGTGTGTTCAGGCCGTGGCTAGCTGGAAGATAGTGGGTTTGCTGTGGGCTAAAAATCATCCCCTCAAATAATTTGAAAGAAGGAGGCCTGGGACTATTTTATCTGGAAAGACAATTGAGGGACATAGGAAGCCATCTGGATCATGTGACAGATTCCTCATTCTGATTTCTTCTGGCTGAGAATCTGTTGATAAAAAACGACAGAAGTAGACGAGCTGTGGTTCCCCAGGGAACCTTTGGTGGAGGTAGGCTCTATTTAACTCAGAGGACCATGTTCTTTAAGCCAAAGTGGTCCCTTGGCAGGATGGTTATACCCGGAGCTTCTTGTACAGAGTGTATCTGAATGGAACGACAGCTTGTTCAGGAGATGACACTCCTGTGTCCACACATGAGCGCACAACTACATGTGCTGAAGAAGTTACACTTTACCTGAAAATGAAATCTGAAAAGCAAACACATAAAGTCTGTCCTTTTAGTCATACCCCAGGCAGTCCCATTTCCTCTTTTCTCGTCCAACTATCCAGATCTCCAAGTCTTCCTGCTTCCAGATGTCCCTTTGCACAGAACGCCCGCCATTAGTCCCATCTAAATTCAAGCACACTAATTTTACTCCTTGGGTGAGAAGCCTGCCTAGATTCTAAGTCTCTATGAAAACTGCATTGCCAGTACCTGCTGTGGCCTTCCAGCAGTGCTCAGTCAAGGACTCTCCGTTCCCGACTCTCCTCTCCAGCACATGTGTCCCCAGCTCTAATTTCTTATGAGCAGTAATGTTTTCTTCTCCTTCTCTTACACATAATGTTTCTTTCTCTGGACTCTCTTCAGCCCAGCTAAGAATTCACATTCTTTGGGCAGTCTTTCTGATGGACCCAAGAGCATCCATCACTGATTACCTTTGATGTCTATACTGCACACTGCTCTCCCCCCCCTTCCTCCCTCACTTCACCCATTCTTCTCCCTCTCTTCTGCACTTTAGGCCACCACTGAACCGCACATGCCTAAGGCAAAGTAGTAGTAAAAAGATCTTTGGGAGGGCTGGGGAGGTGGCTTGATGTGCAAACAAACATAAAGGCTTGTGTTTAGATCCCAGCACACACGTGCAAATTCAGGCATTGCCTCATGCATGTGTAACCCCATCATTAGGGATAGAGGTGTATATAGGAGGATCACTGGGCTTGATGGCCGCCAGCTTAGCAGAAAATGGCCAGCTCTACGTTCACGGAGAGGCCTTGCCTCAAGAGAATACAGTGGAGAGTGATAGAAGATATCCAGCATTGTCCTTCGGCCTCAATGTGCACAAGTGCACAAGCATGCACATACGTGGGTGCGCACGCACGTGCGCGCGCGCGCACACACACACACACACACACACACACACACACACACACACACACACACACACTGAGGAATTTGGAAAAATCTATGATTGCCCCTGTATTTCTGAGTCCTATACTGAGGATTTAAATGGCAGCCTGCAAACCATGTGCTTACATTCTGAGAAATTATCCATCAAGACGGGTCCATCTTCCTATTTTGCCAAGCACATCCTGTTTGTGGTATTACCAAATATGAATAAAGCTGCTTATTTTTTAATTGCTGAAAGTCGGCAAAACACCAAAGATGACTGAATTTAAATTACCAATGCATGTCTGAGAATTCTTCTGATGAGTTGGTGACATTTGCATGAGAATAAAATGAGCACATACATAATTCATAAATTATCATATATTTATTGCATGAAGTTTGTTCTTTCGCCTTAACCTTGGCAAAGAAAAATCACTAATTGTGTGATTTTTTTCAAATAATTTTAGCCCTCTTTGTACTAGAGAGTAAAAATGATTTGGTGTACATTTTCAAAAAATTTGAAACGGGGTTGACATTTTATTTTTAAAGAGCTAACTTTCTTTAAGTGTCTTATCAAATAAAAGGATTGGCAGTTCTGGTGAACAGGACCTCCCTGGATGCTGAGACGAATGTGTCCCACTTTGTGCATGCCTATTGACCTCAATGCAGTGTGAGCTATTTAATATTGCAAAAATATTCTTCAATTGCTACATGCAGCTGTTGCCAACACCTCGGCATTCCACAAGTCTATCTAGAGCTACAGTCTGGAATATGAGGAAAAAGACTCTCGGCGCGACTTGGAGATAGAACTTCATTCTGCACAGCTTAACTACAGTAATGCTACTGCAGGGCGAGCATTGGATGGGTTAATAGATCCGTTTTTCTCTCAGCTAAGCACAAACTGTTTTCACCCAGAAGCCGTGTCTGTCATGGATGCTGGACAAGCAGCCAGATCTTCCCAGCAACCGGGCACAGTCAGTTGCCTTTTGTTTCGAGGGTGGAGAGCAAGGGATGTAATGTAGTGTTTGCCTTGGACCCGAGAAGAGCAGGCTGCAGGAGCAGATGGCTTCAGTTGAGACTCATGCCTCAGTGCGGAGGGCTGCAGCCTTGAGTGGCAAAGATGCCTGCACATTTTTCACACATTGTTTTGATGCGTGCACCCGCTAGTCCATGCAAGACCTAAAGAGCAAGACAGAGTGCACAGGCCCTGGGTCCCGGTACAGGAGCGTAGCGTGTTTTGGATGCCATAAAAAGGAAACACAGCCTGGGGTGGCCGTGTTTGGACTTTTCGAGTACGAGCCTGAGGTTTTGAAGGGTTTGGTTTTTTTCTGCAGCATCTGTCTTGGGCTGGTGATAGCTGAACTCTCATGGTCTTCTGTGTGCTTTCGTCTTAATCTCTCCTTCCCTCTCATTTTGAAAATAACGCCATCAGTTGTGTACAGTTAGGATCTACCGCAATGACCTCACCTAACCTTAGCTACCTCTTTTAAAGGTGCCGTTTCTAAGTGCAGTCATGCCCTGGGGTCTCAGGCTCTAGGACTTCAGCACATGAGTGTGATGGGGTATATTACTCGGTGCACAGCTGTGATAAAATACTCAACAGAATCGAATCAGGGGGAAGGATTTCTTATGGTTCATGTTTTCAGATAGGAATCCACCAGGGGAGAAAGGGATGGGTGAACAGCCCATGCCTAGCAGTGGGAGGATGTGACCAAGGCTGTTCACACTACAGTGGATCAGGAACCAGAGAGGCATGAACCATGGCCTGGATATCTTTCACAGGTCCTTGCCCTAGTGAGCCACTCACCAACGAGGCCCTACCTCCCAAAGTTTCCAGAACCTCCCACAATAGAACCATGAGCTGAGAACCAAGAATCCAAAGCACTCACCTGTCAGGAAACATTTCACATTCAAACCCTAAGGGGAAGGACAGAATTAACTTATAACCAATTGTAAATGGATCTTTTATTGTGTGTAGCCCTGTCTGGCCTCGATCTCACCCTGAAGACCAGTACCAGTTTTTGACTCATGGAGATCCACCTGCCTCTGTCTACTAAATGCAGGAATTAAAGGTGTGTGCCACAGAGCCCAACAGTTATCTTTCTTTGAAATGAATATCAGAATTTCTTTGAATTATCCCAACTCCAGTGCAAAAATTCAGCACTTGTGTGGACAACGGTTCCCAGCGAGGACAGCTCTAGGAAACACAGGGATGATGTTAGCTTATTTGAACTGCCCTAAGCACCTCCCTGTAGAGCCAAGCAGGCCGTCGGTATGACCACATCCTGTGGGGAGCCGCTGGGCACTGTGCTTGCTCCAGTAGACATGGATGTCTTTCTCAAATTTGCAGCATGCAGAAGTTCTGCCCCACAAGGCTCGACAAGGAGTCGAGAAAGATCTCGCGATGGCTGTGAGCAGGAAAGATAGAAAAGATAGGTGACAACTTGGTGAATCTGAGGGTCACTGTTTCAGAGGTTTTCTTGGGCATTTGGGGTCCTGGTTGAGGGTATATGCATGAACAGCATATATATTTGACCTGTACTTGGTCCTCCAAGGCCACCACCAAAACAGCAAAGCAAGTCCTGTTGTCGGCAGAATTCTTTGCTGTTGAGGGATTAATGTATGTCTTAGCTGATTTAACATTAGTTCTTCTCATCAAGTTCCCCCCTAATCTTGTCCTCGTCTTCTTTTTGTGTGTGACTCGCTGTGCTTTAATTAGAGTTGCTTGCATGAGCACAGGTGGGAGGTTATTTACTGAAGCATGGGATCAAAATTCATTACATACATGCATAAAACTGTCAAACGATAAAAAAATTGAAAAAAAGAAATTAGAATATCAGATCTATGGATTGCCTAAGAGTGTACAGAGCCTAGCATTTTGGCCCTGAAGAATATAGGAGTGCACTCAGGAATCTCTTTCTTCTTAAGGACATAAAGGAAAAGTGGGACTTGCCGTCCTGTATTTGATGATAGACCCTTCTTGAGAGATGCATTCTCAGGTGCTGTTGTCTGGGCGGGCATCAGAGAATGTGCTTAAACTGGCAGCTACAGTGTCTCAAGGTGATCTAATCTAATGCCCCCGTCTTGTCGCAGCCTGGCACGCGCCTCTGCTGTCACTCAGAAGTGACTGTTGTGTTTCAGTGTTCTCAACCTTCTGCAGTATCCTGGGCCTCCGAAAAGCCTGCCGGCTGTAGATGTTTCCCGGCATTATGAGCATAATTAACTACAGTGTAACACGGAACTAAGTACACATTATTTTGTCTCCATATTCCCGATGTAGCTATACAATCAAAACAAATTTACAAGTTTAATAAAAAAAACAGTATGTAAGAGCCAGTACTTCCACCATGTTAATGTTAATATTCCTTTAACTTAAAAGTATTTTACTGTGACAAAAAGTGATATATGTCTATAGCATGCCTTTTAATACTATACCTCAAATTAAAGTTTAATAAGAACCCATATTTTACCAAAAAAAATTAATCAACTACATTTTATAGCTTGCTTCACCGGTAGCTTCTCCACTAACTGCACAGATGAGACTTTGGCCAGTGTGACTATGGATCACACAACCCCGAGCAGGCCTTGGGTTTCAGGACTCCAGTACCCCTCTGTGCCTCATGAAGATGGTGCAGACTCCCTGCACTCTCTTCTTGCACTTCACAAGCCCTGGGCAGAACTTTCTCCTGGTCATCTGCTCCATGTGCTGTAGGCTTTAACTCATATTTTGGCTGACGTAAGACACCGCCGTGGCGCAATGAAGGTGAAGGGCCCCGTCCAGGGGCCCGAGGTGGGATCCGGAGGCCTCTCCCAGTCTGCCGAGGGCGCACCACCAGCCCATCTCACCCGACGCGCAGGGGCGGTGGAGCACGAGCGCACGCGTTAGGACCCGAAAGATGGTGAACTATGCCTGGGCAGGGTGAAGCCAGAGGAAACTCTGGTGGAGGTCCGTAGTGGTCCTGACGTGCAAATCGGTCGTCCGACCTGGGTATAGGGGCAAAAGACTAATCGAACCATCTAGTAGGCTGGGGGTGGGGGTGGGCATCACCCATAGCTCTCAGACTGAGGGAAAGTTGTAGGGGCAAAAAACTGGCCTGACACAGTGTTTGTCTGTGTTGCTGAGACACCATTCAGTTCCACAAAGTGTGTGGTGCTGTGTAGTATAGTCAGAGAATTATGTACCCATTACCCTCATTTTGGAGCATTTTTGCCACTCCACTTGTCCCCCATTAACTGTGTTTCTCCATTGTTTCCTAGATCTTCATCCTTTCTAGTCCACAAACCCCCAGCCAACTTTCTGTTTCCATAGGCTTGTACACTGTGGAGATGTCTGTGTAATGGGTTCATAGAATCTGCAGCCTATATGTCTGGCTTCTTTCCTCTGAGCTTAGTGTTCTCAAGGCTCATTCTTGTTGTCTTTCATGTCTTGAGTCTTTCATGGCTGAATAATGTTTCCCTGGAGGGATTTCACATTTAACCGTTCGTTTCTTGTGGCTGTTTGTGTTGTTTCCACTCTGGGCTCTTTAGGAACCATCACAAGTTAGTGTGTTGGTATGTTTAATGCTCATGGGTGTGGACATGGAGGCCACACAGAAGCTGTGTTCAACTTCTCCAGGAACTGCTGAGATGGCTTCCACAGCAGGTGGATCGTTTTCTTTCTCCTTAAGAATATACAAGGTTTCTAATATCTCCAGGTTCTTTCAAAACTTTCTATTATGCACCATTTTAAAAAGCTATAATAGCCGTCCTAGGGATGTGAAGTGGCGTTCCACTGTGGCTTTGATTTGTATTCCTCTGATCATTTGGTTTAAAATACAATGTTCTGAACAGGCATTCAGGGGGCAGGAGACAGCGAGACAAAGTGTTGGGATTGATAAATCTCAGGTTCTTGGACTCACTACACAATCTAGGTAAGACTTCAACATCTCGGAATTTTAGCTCCCTCATATCCAACTCGGAATCATTACTCTTTGGTACCTAGGTGAGGGAGGACTCACTAAAAGTGTTTTTGGCATGACACCTGCCTGGCACCTGGCAAGGTCTCCCAAACACAGTGATCTCAACTCCTCCTGGCTTTGAAACCCTAAAGGCCTTGTCCTGTTTTCTAGCTCCTTGTTAGCCTTTGTTAGGCTCATCATGTTGGCGGTGTTGGGGTTGGGATGCCGGGCGGAGGAGGGTATGGGTAGGCATGCCTCGGGACTCATTCGGCAGCCACCTGGAGCCTGGTCTGCTTCTGAGTGGGACATTTGTAGTTGAGGACTCTATGGAATTCTCTGAAAGAGTTATGAGAATGTAGGCTGAAGTGAAACATTTGTCGGGACCTCAAAAAGCCTGGGCAGAGGGCGGGATGGCCCATTCTCTGCGATGGTTAGACAGAGCCATCACTCGTTCAAACCAACAAGCAGGACGAGTTTTACAAGGACACCTTTACGTATTCACAGAGCTGGGGCATTTCTACCTACGGAGTTAGGACAAGCAGCGCCCAACCCTGGCACTGGGTGAGTTTACCCCCTTGACTCCATTCTCTTTGTTGGATGCTGTTGAACCATCTCTGCCTTACACAAAGTTTTGTCCTGCTCCAAGGTCACCCAGAGAATCAGTAGGGGTTTCTGGGATGTGATTTTCATTTGTTCTCCAAGCCTGTGCTTTGCAAAAGACAAACTGACCTCTGTTCTATTATAAGGAATTAGCGGACACTAATTTATAGTCATTTTGCTTCCCATTAAATGCTGAATGGAAGCTATAAAAGTTCTGGGTAAAGGCCATCCAGGAGGTCCTAGACTTGGAATATCTGTGGCCAAATGACTCTGGACTTCCAAATCAAATCCCACTGGGGGACTGGTGTTGCTCCTTTATATGGTGTTGGCTGCCCCTAAATCTTTGTGTTGGGAATTGAAACAAAAAGAATCACTATAAGGTTTCTTAGAAAGCTGACGGCTTCAGGAAGCTGCCAGAGTGTGAACACATCAAGCACCACTGAGGCTCCTTTCATAGGGCACAGTGTGTCCTCCGGAAAGGTTAGGCAGCAACGGGGCGCACTACCAGAAGCAAAAGCCTCCCTCCCTCCTCCTCCAGTGTACCTCACCTTGCTCACATGTCCTTGGGCTTTGGGGGTAAGGACAAGAATGTCCGAACGAGGAAGAATGTGCTTCAGGAAAATGCTGTTCTGTGAGCCTCCAGGCAGTGACCCAGCTGCCTTGGTAAACACGCTGAGGGCTTGGGAAAGGTTGGTTGCACGGGGCTAATGGTCTCTCAAATGTCTTGTCCTGCTAATACTAAGGATGCAATCAGGGAGAAAGAGTTAGCAAAGCAACCTAAAAAGGTGAAGATATATGGGGGGCATAGAAGCAAAACAGAGGACTCATGGGTTAAAACTTATTAAAGAAAAGCAGTTTGCAAAGGCAAAGAAAAGAGCGGTGCATGAGGGAGGGTGAGTCAGTCAGTGGGTCGGTCAGTCAGTTGTCAGTCAGTCAGTCAGTTGTCAGTTAGTCGTCAGCCAGTCAGCCAGCCAGCCAGCCAGTCAGTCAGTCTGTTGTCAGTCAGTCTGTTGTCAGTCAGTCAGTTGTCAGTCAGTCTGTTGTCAGTCAATCAGCCAGCCAGTCAGTCAGTCAGTCATCAGTCAGTCAGTCATCAGTCAGTCAGTCATCAGTCAGTCAGTCAGTCATCAGTCAGTCATCAGTCAGTCCGTTGTCAGTCAGTCAGTTGTCAGTCAGTCAGTTGTCAATCAGTTAGTCAGTTGTCAGTCAGTCAGTCAGTCAGTCAGTCATCAGCCTAGGGGTTTGTTTCAAGCCCAGACCAGCTTCAGGAGAAGGAAAAACCCAGGGAATCCCCTAGATTATAGGCATGGGAAATCATGTCATACTTTGAACTTTGATAATCTCAAGTGTAAATATTCATCAACCATAGTATCCAATAATGATATCCTTATAGGGCTCTGGTAAGACCGTGTACAGGGAAGCATTTTGTGAACTGTAGACACTGTCTCATACGTACCACTAGACTTTATGGCCAGTCACTGGTCCAGAAGCTGGATCAAAACGACTCAATGGCTCTAAAAGTAATAGGCTCTTTTATTACTTCCTAGTTCATAGTGACTCAGATCAGGTCAACAGTTATCAGTTGGGGTATGGTCACATAAATAGAGGGCTTTGATTAAGACAGTCACATATCTAGACTCTGCAAAGTCTTGGCATGCGTGTCCTCCTACCCTGTGGTGTACTTGGTAGGCACACCAATATTTCATAAGCAGTCTCAGATGGGGGCTTAGTCTGTCTCCCCACCAGTTCAGCTCACCCAGAGGGGAACTAGGTTCCAGAAAATTCAATCCACCTAAAGGATGGAGGTCATTGGCTAACACGTGCTCGTGAACCGTGTGGGTGACAAGGATAACTGGACGTGATGGTGCTGAGTGGAGGGCTACTGAACGATGACATGCTGAAGGAGAGTGCCACAGCTACATCACCACAGTCGTCCCCCAAGTTTGCAGTCTTACTGGAGACACAGACTCTCAGATAAGAAGGGCTGAGCCTGAGTCTTGTTTATTCATGGGACCTTAGGCTAACCTTTTGGCATCTCAGATGTGTTATCTGGAACAGGAAGAAAGCATGGGGACTAATCACAAGAGCACTGCAAAGGCTTCAGGGAGGACAAAACAGACGACAGTGTGCTTTACAAACTGTTTAAATGAGGAGCGTGCGAGGAGTCTATTTTCTTCGTCCTGTAGACCGGCCCCTGTCCCTCAGGAGAAGCCTGGATGGCTTTTCCGTACAAGGTCTGACTTCTGTCACAGGTGTCTGGTGCCCACCGAATTCTAGTTTGCTGATTAAGTGGTCACAACCTTTATATCTTGCCATGACTTTTTAGACCAATTGGCCGTGAAGAGGTGAGAACTGTAACATCCATGACAGAGCTCAAGGTCCATGCTGCACTTCTAAGGAAGCCGCTCCTGGCCGTCATTGGCTTTGAATACCTGCTGTGTGCACTTTCCATCATTTTTATGATAAAGAAGGTATCGACTGTGGTGTCTGCAGAACCCTGCCCGAGAAGCCAGTTAGTTTAGGGCATTTCATTTCAGATCACCTCTCAAGACTTCAGCAGCACTGTTCCTCAGTTCAGCTGGCAGTAGATTTTCCTCAGGCTGGCAATAGCATATCGTCTTCTGAGCCTAACTATAGCCATTTAGAAGTTTCTCGATCCCAAACAAGGCCATTTGTTTTCTTTAAGGTGGCAGCTTCTTTAAGGCTGCCTGCCTGCTCCTGTCTATTTAGGAACGCAGCTCCTACTAGGTCCTCACAGAGCTGGGCTCCTCTGCCCCCAGCTTCTTTCTTAGAACTCAGAAATGGCTCATCCAATACGAGTTACAGAAGGCACCTGCACATTTGATTTGGCTGGCAGCTCATAGGTGAGCCTGGCCCAACATATGAAGGGAGATGGAGTTAGCATTCGGTATGATGTGTAGCTATCTGGAGAAAATCTGTTCTTACACAGTCAGGATTTTTTTTTATTTCACCTGGGGGAAGCTGACATCTTTCAATACTTATGATTCACTGCCAACATATTTTCTCCCTTTTGGGTGCCAGCGACAACTGCCAGAATTTTTTTCAATAGAGAGGGATATGGTTGACAGTTTCATTTTGCTACTGTCTTTGAGAGGCAGGGGTAGTTTATTTAATACCAAATTCTTTGGTCATTGACTATAAAATCAGGCATCTTAAGCCTTAGTTTGATAAAAATTAATGAGCTAGGAGCCGTTCTTTGCGGAAGGAGAGCATCATAGAGAAAGCACTGATTCCAAGGCCTGAAGACCAGGACTTGAATCCTAGCTTTCCCACCAATTAGTTTGATGGTCACATGGGAGGCATTTAACCTTTGTTCATGTTAATATCCTGCTTTGTAAGGTGGGGGATAATAAGGACTTCAAATGAGCCTGCGAGTGTGACTGCAGGTGACACCAAGGGGAAGATCATCATCCCAGAGACATTATCCTTAGAGCCACTGTGAGCTGGGAGGTACATCTTGAATTTCTTGGACTTGATCCTGTAATTTCATGGATGAGAGGAACTGATTCCTGTTGTCTATAAACCATCTAGTTTATGGTATTTTGTTGTATCTGTCAAACAAATGAAGATAATATTTAGCATAAATAACTGTAGCATATCTTAGAAACTCACAGAACTTAGACATTGCCTTGCCCATCCAAAAAGATACCAAGCCCAGGGCTTGACAAATAATGGCCAACTTGATTTCAATGACTGAATTTTATCCTAGCATCTTCTAAAGTCTTTTTTGTCAATTCAAGTTAATTGGTACCAGAATATGTAGAGCCCTACATGCTGCGTGGGACACCAAATCACACATACATCACCCAGCTCTGTCCTTGGGAGCTACATACTTGTTAATTCCATTTTTGTGCTGTCTCTCTGTCGTCTGTCCACATGCCTGTTTATGTATATGTATAATGTGGGAATCTACCCTGGAGAAGGATTATGTCCTCGAGTTCACTGAAGAAAGGGTCCCACGGTTGCCAGCCTCTTCACTCACCAAGATGAAGTCTGGCTTCTCTGAGCGAGATGGGCTCAGAGAGAACTGGGTTCTGTGAATGGTATAACCCGAATAAATGATAGAAGCTAAAAGGTAAGGTGACCTCGGGTGAGCTGGTCCAAAGCAGGACAGGATTAGAGATCGAGGATTATTCCTAGGTGACCATGTCAATGTACTGCACCAAGGCCCCAGTCCCAAAAGCCCAAGGCCCGATCTGGATAGTGACAAGGCTCCAGTCCTCACAAATGCTGACAGAGTGGGATGCACCTGTTCTCGAGTGTTACTTCTGGATCAGAAAAGAACAGATTCATTTTCTGATGAGTCTACAGTAAAAGGTACTATTGTCATGGTCCCACGGCTGCTTCCTCTCGCATGCTCACCCACTCACTCGTTCAGGCTTTTGTTCATCCAACCTAGGATTTGCTGTGTGTCTGGTGTGTTTTGGAAACTCTTCAAGATAATCAGCGACCAAATGTGAGAACAAAAGACTTTTGTGTTCACAGAGTTCACATGTGTTCACCGAGTTCATATGTGTTCACGGAGTTCACACGGATGAGAATTATTCATGCCCTGGCATATCCACCTCTGACAAATGCAGAGGGAGACTCCAGGAAAGTTGGAAGGAAGGGCGGAGAGCAAAAACACGAAGATGGCGAGAACTGTCCCTATAGCCGCACACTCCATGGAAAGCCCCTAGACTGCTGATTTGAAAGAATGCCACAGCTGCCAGGCTGGAGAGAGCAGAGGAGGGTGAGATAAGATTGGAAAGGAAGTCAGGAGCCCCGAGCTTCAGACTCTCATTGTATGAGCAAAAATGAGCAGACATATTTTTCTGGAAGGATATGATACCTAGGGTTTGCCTTCGTTTCACCATTGTGTTGCGTCCTCAGCCCAGGATTTACATCTTTTCCCACGGCTGCTGGTTGAAATGAATTAGATGTGAGCCTGGCCCCTGGCCCACAGGGTTTCTGGGTAAGCTATGGTCTGAGTCTCTGAGAGAAGACAGATAGCCCTGACTTTGGAATAGGATGCTGGCTTTAAGAGGAGTGTTTCAGGTCCTGGGGGACATTGATGAGGCAGCCTTGGAGATTTTCTTATGAAGCTTCAGAGAGAGGAACAAAGGATTCCAGCAAGAAGTCTTGCAGAGATCATGGGGAACTGAAGGGAAGGTAGAAAACAGAGTTTTGGAAGGCAGGGAGTGGCAAGGAGGCCTCAGTGCAAGCGTCCTATGCATTCTGCACTAAGCCTAAGTTGCTCAAACTGATTTCAACTTTAAGTAATATTTTTGTTTTAGATATAAACTACACTGGGTTGTTTAATTTCTTAGTCAATTCTGTTTGTAGGTAGGCACCATTGAGAACAGATGTGGCTATCTGGTCCTCAGCTCCAAGTTTCCAGCCCCAGGGCATGGGAATGTGGATTTTGCTAGCACAGGCTCTTTCCACTCCCTGTTCACCCTTCCTGCTTGCTTTCACCAATGACCCAGTAAGTTCACTTAGCCTGAGGTTGTCTAAAACTTTTCTATCACTTGTTTTCAGTTGATTGGCATTGCCACCCCAGGCAGCTGGTTAAGCTTGGTCCTGGCAGAACATTCTCACCTACGTTGGAGGTGCTTTCAGGACC